>SJYT01045267.1:124528-218016 GCA_006410635.1 Cephalophus harveyi
AGACTTGCCTGTGAGTGTTGGGCATCTCTGGCAGAGGTTTGGTCAACACTGGCCTGCCTTGGGATTAGGGGCACTGACTGGAAGGCCCAGCATGCTGGCATAAGTGCTTTTGGAGAAGGTTGACATTACCCCTACCATAGTTTGGCCTGAGGCCAAACTACAGGGCAGAAACACAGCCCCACCCATCTGCAGAAGATTGGATTAAAGAGTTACTGAATAGAATGGAAATAAAAACAAAAGTAAACAAGTGGGACCTGATTAAACTTGAAAGCTTTTGCACAGCAAAGGAAACTATGCTGCTGCTAAGTCGCTTCAGTCGTGTCCGACTCTGTGCGACCCCACAGATGGCAGCCCACTGGGCTCCACCATCCCTGGGATTCTCCAGGCAAGAACACTGGAGTGGGTTGCCATTTCCTTCTCCAGTGCATGAAAGTGAAAAGTGAAAGTGAAGTCGCTCAGTGTCTGACTCAGCGACCCCATGGACTGCAGCCTACAGGCTCCTTCGTCCTTGGGAGCTTCCAGGCAAGAGTACTGGAGTGAAAAGACAATCCTCAGAACTGGAGGGTATAATAACAAATGAAACAACTGACAAAGGATTAATTTCCAAAGTTTACAAACAGCTCATACAACTCAATACCAGAAAAACAAACAACCCACTCAAAAAGTGGATAAAAGACTTAAACAGACATTTCTCCAAAGAAGACATACAGATGGCTAACAAACACATGAAAACATGCTCAACATCACTCACTATTCAGTTCAGTTCAGTCGCTCAGTCATGTCTGACTTTGCAATCCCGTGAATTGCAGCATGCCAGGCCTCCCTGTCCATCACCAACTCCCGGAGTTCACTCAAACTCATGTCCATTGAGTTGGTGATGCCTTCCAGCCATCTCATCCTCTGTTGTCCCCTTCTCCTTCTGCCCCCAATCCCTCCCAGCATCAGGGTCTTTTCCAATGAATCAACTCTTTGCATGAGGTGACCAAAGTATTGGAGTTTCAGCTTTAGCATCCGTCCCTCCAAAGAAATCCCAAGACTGATCTCCTTTAGGATGGACTGGTTGGATCTCCTTGCAGTCCAAGGGACTCTCAAGAGTCTTCTCCAAACCAGTCTGTTGTTCCATGTCCAGTTCTAACTGTTGCTTCCTGACCTGCATATAGGTTTCTCAAGAGGCAGGTCAGGTGGTCTGGTATTCCTATCTCTTTCAGAATTTTCCACAGTTTATTGGACCCACACGGTCTAAGGCTTTGGCATAGTCAATAAAGCAGAAATAGATGTTTTTCTAGAACTCTCTTCCTTTTTCCATGACCCAGCGGATGTTGGTAATTTGACCTTTGGTTCCTCTGCCTTTTCTAAAACCAGCTTGAACATCTGGAAGTTCACGATTCACATATTGCTGAAGCCTGGCTTGGAGAATTTTGAGCATTACTTTACTAGCATGTGAGATGAGTGCAATTGTGTGGTAGTTTGAGCATTCTTTGGCATTGCCTTTCTTTGGGATTGGAATGAAAACTGCCCTTTTCCAGTCCTGTGGCCACCGCTGTTTTCCAAATTTGCTGGCATATTGAGTGCAGCACTTTCACAGCATCATCTTTCAGGATTTGAAATAGCTCAACTGGAATTCCATCACCTTCACTAGCTTTGTTCATAGTGATGCTTCCTAAGGCCCACTTGATTTCACATTCCAGGATGTCTGGCTCTAGGCGAGTGATCACACCATCATGATTATCTTGGTCATGAAGATCTTTTTTGTACAGTTCTTCTGTGTATTCTTGCCACCTCTTCTTAATATCTTCTGCTTCTGTTAGGTCCATACCATTTCTATCCTTTATTGAGCCCATCTTTGTAAGAAATGTTCCCTTGGTATCTCTAATTTTCTTGAAGAGGTCTCTAGTCTTTCCCATTCTGTTTTTTTCCTCTATTTCTTTGAGAAATGCAAATCAAACCAACAATGAGATATCACCTCACACCAGTCAGAATGGCCCTCATCAAAAATTCTACAAACAATAAATGCTGGAAAGGGTGTGGAAAAACGGGAACACTCTTGTGCTGTTGGTGGGAATTAAATTGATACAGCCACTATGGAAGATGATAAAGAGATTCCTTAAAAAACTAGAAATAAAACCACCATATGGCCCAGCAATCCCACTCTAGGCATATAGCCTGAGGAAACCAAAATTGAAAGAGACATATATACCCTATTGTTCATTGCAGCACTATTTACAATAGCTAGAGCATGGAAGTAACCTAGATGCCCATTGACAGATGAATGGATAAAGAAATTGTGGTACATATACACTAAGGAATATTACTTAGCCATAAAAAGGAATGCATTTGAGTCAGTTCTAATGAGGTGGATGAACCTAGAACCTATTATACAGAGTGAAGTGAGTCAGAAAGAGAAAGATAAATACCATATTCTAACACATATATACAGAATCTAGAAAAATGTACTGAAGAATTTATTTATAGGACAGCAGTGGAGAAACAGACATAGAGAATAGACTTATGGACATGGAGAGAGGGGAGGAGAGGGTGAGATGTATGGAAAGAGTAACATGGAAACTTATATTACCATATGTAAAATAGATAGCCAGCGAGAATTTGCTGTATGGCTCAGGAAACTCAAACTATCTCTGTATTAACCTAGAGGGGTGGGATGGGGAGGGAGATGGGAGGGAGTTTCAAAAGGGAGGGGTTATATGTATGCTTATGGCTGATTCATGTTGAGGTTTGACAGGAAACAGCAAAGTTCTGTAAAGCAATTTTCTGTCCAAAAAAAAAAAAAAAAGTTGCTGAACAGGACCTTGGCCACCAGAGCAAGACCCAGTTTTCCCCACAGCCAGTCCCTCCCATCAGGAAGCTCCACAAGCCTCTTATCCTCATCCATCAGAGGGCAGACAGAATGAAAACCACAATCACAGAAAACTAACCAAGCTGATAACATGGATCACAGCCTTTGTTAGAACTCAATGAAACTGAGTTCTAACAAAACATGGTCCACTGGAGAAGTGAATGGCAAACCACTTCAGCAATCTTTCCTTGAGAACCCCATGGACAATGTGAAAAGGCCAAAAGATATTACACTGAAAGATGAATTCCCCAGATTGGTAGATGCGCAATATGCTACTGGAGAAGAGCGGAGAAATAGTTCCAGAAGGAATGAAGAGGCTGAGCCAAAGTGGACACAATGCCCACTTGTGGATGTGTCTGGTGGTGAAAGTCACATCTAATGCTGTAAAGAACAACATTGCAAAATATATTTGCTTCATACAATCAGCAAAAACAAGACCAGGAGCTGACTGGCTCAGATCATGAGGTTCTTATTGCAAAATTCAGACTTCAATTGAAGAAAGTAGGGAAAACCACTAGGCCATTCAAGTATGACTGAAATTAAGTCCCCCACAATTATACAGTGGAAGTAAAAAATTGATTCAAAAGATTAGATCTAATAGAGTACCTGAGGTACTGTGGATGAAAGTTTGTGACATTGTACAGGAGGCAGTGATCAAAACCATCCCCAAGAAAAAGAAATGCAAAAAGGCAAAATTGTCTGAGGAGGCCTTACCAATAGCTGAGAAAAGAAGAGAAGCAAAAGGCAAAGGACAAAAGCGAAGATATATCCATCTGAATGCAGAGTTCCAAAGAATAGCAAGGAGAGATAAAAAAGCCTTCCTAAGTGAACAAAGCAAGGAAGTGGAAGAAACCAATAGAATGGGAAAGAGAAAGGATTTCTTCAAAAATATTAGAAATACCAAGGGAACATTTCATGCAAAGATGGGAACAATAAAGGACAAAATTGCTGAGGACCTAACAGAAGCAGAAAATATTAAGAAGATATGGTAAGATACACAGAACTATACAAAAAAGATCTTAATGACCCAGATGACCATGATGCTGTGATCACTCACATAGAGCCAGACATGCTGGAATGCAAATTCAAGTGGGCCTTAGGAAGCATCACTACAAACAAAGCTAATGGAGGTGATGGAATTCCAGTTGAGCTATTTCAAATCCTGGAAGATGATGCTGTGAAAGTGCTGCACTCAATATGCCAGCAAATTTGGAAAACTCACCAGTGGTCAAAGAACTGGAAAAGGTCAATTTTCATTCCAGTCCTAAAGGGTAATGCCAAAGAATGTTCAAACTACCACACAATTGTACTCATTTCACATGCTAGTAAGGTAATTCTCAAAATCCTTCGAACTAGCCTTCAGCAGTATGTGAACAGAGAACTTCCAGATGTATAAACTGGATTTTAAAGAGGCAGAGGAACCAGAGATAAAATTGCCAACATCTTTTGGATCATAGAGAAAGGAAGAGAATTCCAGAAAAACATCTACTTGTGCCAAAGCCTTTGACTGTGTGGATCTCAACAAACTATGGAAAATTCTTAAAGAGATGGGAGTACCAGATCATCTTACCTGCCTCCTGAGAAACCTGTATGCAGGTCAAAAAGCAACAGTTAAAACTGGACATGGAACAACAAGCTGGTTCCAAATTGAGAAAGGAGTACTTTAAGGCTGTATATTATCATCCTGCTTATTTAACCTATATGCAGAGTCTCTCTCTCTTTGGCCGACTCTTGCAACCCATGGAATGCAGCCTGCCAGGCTCCTCTGTTCTTGGGATTCTCCAGGCAAGAATACTGGAGTGGGTTGCCATTTTCTTCTCCAGGGGCATCTTCCTGACCCAGGAATAGAACCCAGATCTCCTGAATTTCGGGCAGATTCTTTCTTTACCCACTGAGCTATGAGGGAAGCCTGATCAACTGTACTCTAATAAAAATAAAAATCAACTATATTCCAATACAAAATTTAAAAAGAAAAGTATTGAAAGCCAGCACCATATAAACACTATCAGTTCAGTTCAGTCACTCAGTCGTTTCCGGTTCTTTGTGACCCCATGGACTGCAGCATGCCAGGCTTCCCTGTCCATCAGCAACTCCCAGAGCTTGCTCAAACTCATATCCATTGAGTTGGTGATGCCATCCAACCATCTCATCTTCAGTTATCCCCTTCTCCTCCTGCCTTCAATTTTTCTCAGCATTAGGGTCTTTTCCAGTGAGTCAGTTCTTCACATCAGGTGGCCAAAGTATTGGATTTTCAGCTTCAGCATCAGTCCTTCCAATGAATATTCAGGACTGATATCCTTTAGGATTGACTGGTTTGATATCCTTACAGCCCAAGGAACTCTCAAGAGTCTTCTTCAACACTACAGTTCAAAAGCATCAATTCTTTGGCTCTCAGCTTTCTTTGTAGTCCAACTCTCAGATCCATACATGACTACTGGAAAAGCCATAGCTTTGACTAGATGGACCTTTGTTGGCAAAGTAATGTTTCTGCTATTGAATATGCTGTCTAGGTTGGTCATAGCTTTTCTTCCAAGGAGCATTTGTCTTAATTTCATGGCTACAGTCACCATCTACAGTGATTTTAGGGCCCAAGAGAATAACATCTGTCACTGTTTCCATTGTTTCCCCATCCATTTGCCATGAAGTGATGGGGCCGGATGCTATGATCTTAGTTTTCTGAATGTTGAACTTTAAGCCTACTTTTTCATTCTCCTCTTTCACTTTTATCAAGAGGTTCTTTAGTTCTTCGTTTTCTGCCATAAGGTTGGTGTCATCTGCATATCAGAGGTTATTGTTATTTCTCCTGGGAATCTTGATTCAAGCTTCTTCTTCATCCAGCCTGGCATTTCATATGATATACTCTGCATATAACTTAAATAAGCAGGGTGACAATATACATCCTTGACGTACTTCTTTCCCGATTTGGAGCCAGTCTGTTGTTTCATGTCCAGTTCTAACTGTTGCTTTTTGACCTGCACACAGATTTCACAGGAAGCAGGTAAGGTGGTCTAGTATTCCCATCTCTTTCAGAATTTTCCAGTTTGTTGTGATCCAGACAGTCAAAGGCTTTGGTGTAGTCAATAAAGCAGAAGTAGATGTCTTTCTGGAGCTTTCTTGCTTTTTTGATGATCCAATGGATATGGCAATTTGATCTCTGGTTCCTCTGGCTTTTCTAAATCCAGCTTGAAAATCTGGAAGTTTTGGAGGATTTTGAGCATTACTTTGCTAGCGGGTAAGATGACTGCAATTGTGTGGTAGTTTCATTCTTTGGCATTGCCTTTCTTTGGGATTGGAATGAAAACTGACCTTTTCCAGTCCCATGGCCACCGCTGAGTTTTCCAAATTTGCTGGCATATTGAGTGCAGCACTTTCACAGCATCATCTTTCAGGATTTGAAATAGCTCAACTGGAATTCCAACATCCCCATTAGCTTTGCTCATAGTGATGCTTCCTAAGGCCCACTTGAATTTGCATTCCAGCATGTCTGACTCTATGTGAGTGATCACAGCATTGTGGTTTTCTGGGTCATGAAGATCTTTTTTGTATGAAGAGACGAATGCTTAACATAGATTGTTTTTTATTCACTGATAATCTAAAGTCCATTTCAGGATGTTTCTGTTGTATGCTTAATTTGTTTCATTAACAAGCAAAGCCCTATAAAGGATGGTTTCATATAGTCCTCAGACTCAGATTCATCTTCATCTTGACTAATCTGTAAATAATGAAGCTCATAAGTCTCCTTGTCAGATGCAACCACACAAAGCCAATCACAAAGATTGCTCTTTTTAAGGTATTTCTTGGTAAGTTGCTTCAAATGCCTTTTAGAAAACTGTTTTTCAGAAATGACTATTATTTTATTCTTGAAGTGTTCAATGTGAATGATATTCCCAAGATATCCAGTCTTTCCATTCACTTTAACCTTCTCCCACAGAAACTGTTCAAAATTTACCTTATGTGAAATGCCAGGCTGGATGAAGCACAAGCTGGAATCAAGATTCCCAGGAGAAATATCAATAACCTCATATATGCAGATGACACCAACCTTATGGCAGAAAGCAAAGAAGAACTAAAGAGACTCTTGATGAAAGTAAAAGAGGAGAGGGAAAACACTGGCTTAAAATTCAACATTCAAAAAAGCTAAGATCATGGCATCTGGTCCCATCACTTTATGGCAAATAGATGGAGAAACAATGGAAACAGTGACAGACTTTATTTTCTTGGCCTCCAAAATCATTGTAGATGGTGATTGCAGTCATGAAATTAAAAGATGCTTGCTCCTTGGAAGAAAAGCTGTGACAAACCTAGGCAGCATTTTAAAAAGCAGAGACATTACTTTACCAGCAAAGGTCCATCTAGTCAAAGCTATGGTTTTTCCAGTAGTAATGTACAGATGTGAGAGTTGGACTATTATGAAGACTGAGTGCCCAAGAACTGATGTTTTTGAACTGTGGTGTTGGAGAAGACTCTCGAGAGTCCCTTGAATTGCAAGGAGATCAAAGCAGTCAATCCTAAAGTAAATCAACCCTGAATATTCATTGCAAGGACCAATGCTGAAGCTGCAATACTTTGGCCACCTGATAGGAACAGCCAACTCATTGGAAAACACCCTGATGCTGGGGAAGACTGAAGGCAGGAGTAGAAGGGGATGACGGAGGATGAGATGGTTGGATGTTATCACTAACTCAGTGGACATGATTGAGATGGTGAGATGGCAGACTCCAAGAGATGGTGAAGGACGGGGAAGGCTGATGTGCTGCAGTCCATGAGGTCTCAAAGAGTTGGAAGGAGTACGTTAAGGCTGTATATTGTCACCTTGCTTATTTAGCTTATATGCAGAGTACATCATGAGAAATGCTGGGCTGGAAGAAGCACAAGCTGGAATCAAGATTGCCGGGAGAAATATCAATAACCTCAGATATGCAGATGACACCACCCTTATGGCAGAATGTGAAGAGGAACTAAAAAACTTCTTGATGAAAGTGAAAGAGGAGAGTGAAAAAGTTGGCTTAAAGCTCAACATTCAGAAAACGAAGAGCCGAAGAATTGATGCTTTTGAAGTGTGGTGTTGGAGAAGACTCTTGAGAGTCCCTTGGACTGCAAGGAGATCCAACCAGTCCATTCTAAAGGAGATCAGTCCTGGGATTTCTTTGGAAGGACTGATGCTAAAGCTGAAACTCCGGTACTTTGGCCACCTCATGCGAAGAGTTGACTCATTGGAAAAGTCTCTGATGCTGGGAGGGATTGGGGGCAGGAGGAGAAGGGGACGACCGAGGATGGGATGGCTGGATGGCATCACCAATATGATGGACATAAGTTTGAGTGAACTCTGGGAGTTGGTGATGGACAGGGAGGCCTGGCGTGCTGTGATTCATGGGGTCGCAAAGAGTCGGACATGACTGAGCAACTGAATTGAACTGAAGTGACTGAACAAGAACCAAAATGGAAATCTGAATGAAGCCAGCACCAACATTTGTGGGCCCCACCTGTTCTGTTATATGCTAACCCTGCTCTGTAGTGGTTCTTGAGTTCCTAGAGTTCCACACGATGTAGTTCAGAAATATCCATCTAGTCTAGCACTTGTCTTTCACAGGTGAGAAACCTGAAGCGTGAACCACCTTGTTAAAGGAGGCATCTTACATAGATAATGTCTGAAGACTAGGATCAATTCTCTCAGCAACTTGCAAATATTCTAGGCAGTATTATTAACTGTGGTCACCATAGTATATATTACATGCCCATGACTCATTTATTTTGTAAATGGCAATTTGTACCTTTTGATCCCCATCACCCAATTTGCCCATCCTCCCTCTGGCAATCACCAGTCTATTCTCTATGTCTATGAACTTGATTTATTTTTTATGTTACACATGTAAGTAAGATCACATGATATTTGTCTTTCTCTGTCTGACTTATTTCACTTAGCATAATGCCCTCAACGTAAATGCATTTTGTTGCAAATGGCAATATTTCCTTCTTTTTAACAACTGAATATTATTCTATTATGTCTCTATATCCAAATCTGTATCACATCCTTATTCATTCATTCACTGATGGACACAGGTTGTTTCCATGTCTTGGTTATTGTAAACAGTGCTGCAGTGAACATGGGCATGTGGGTATCTTTTTGAATTAGTGTTTTCAATTTTTTAGATAAGTAAACAGAAGTAGAATTGCTAGATCATATATATGGTAGTTCTGTTTTGAGTTTTTTGAGGAACCTTCATACTGTTTTCCATAGTGCTATACAACTTACTTTCCTACCAACAGTGCACAAGAGTTCTCTTTCCATCACATTCCTGCCAATGCTTGTTATTTCTTATCTTTTTGTTATTAGCCATTCAAACAGATGTAAGATGGTAACTCATTGTGGTTTTGATTTGCATTTTCTTGATGATTTTTGATGTTGAGCATCTTTTTTATGACCTGTTGGCCATCTGTATGTCTTCTTTGGAAAAATGTCCATTCAGATCCTTTGCCCATTTTTAAATTGGAATTTTTTTATTCTGTGTTGTATGAGTTCTTTATATATTTTGACTATTAACCTCTGATTAGCTGTATGGTTTGCAAATATTTTCTCCTACTCAGTAGGTTACCTGTTAGGGAATGTTTAACAGGAGAATTCCTACATGCTGTTTCTCATAAATCCTCTGTTCCTTATCAGTGGAACAGCAAGCTGCTCCCAGGACTGAGGTCATTATGTGAGACAGGCTTGAGTCTCCTTTAGTAAACATTCTCTTTATGACAAAACTGCTTAGTCTTGATCCTCTTTCTTGATATATGGATTGTCTCCTGACCTTGTGACCATTATTAATCCCTTGTTCCCTCGTTAACAGTTGCTATACATTTGGTTTTCTGATCTTTATCATTGTCGAAAGAAATTTCTTGTACAACAGCCTATATATACTCACAAAAGATCATTAAAGCACCTTTGCTCCATCAGAGCTTGGGTCCCCATGTCTTTCTTTCTTTCTCTCTCTCTCTTTTTTTTTATCTCTCTCTCCCCCTCCCTCCAGTTCTCTCTTTCACTTTCTTATTGTCGACTCCATACCACCAGGTCCCAGTCCATTAAAGGACCCCAACAGTTACCTTTTCATTTTGTTGGTGATTTCCTTTGCTGTGCAGAAGATTTTAAGTTTGATGGAGTCCCAAGTATTTATTTTTGATTTTGTTCCCTTTCCTTTTGGAATCAGATACAAGAAACTGTCACCAAGGTCAATGTTAGGAGCTTACATCTATGATTTCTTCTGGGAATTTTATGATTTCAAGTCTTACATTCAAGTCTTTATTCTGAATTTTTTTGTGTATAGTAGTCTAGTTTCATTGTTTTGCATGTGGTTATCCAATTTTCACAACACCATTTATTGAAGAGACTCTTTTATCCATTGTATATTAATGACTCCTTTATCATAAATTAATTGACCATTGAGTATGATGTTAGCTGTGGGTGTGTCTGAGAAGAAATAGGAGGATGCAGCAATATAGTTAGGGTTTACTTTTATGTTTTAAATTATATAGAATTTTAATCATTAACTTTTAAATTAATGTCAAGGGATAAATGTACAGGGAATTAAAATTTTAGTGAATAGAAGTAATATTAAATATAAACCAATAAATTGTCAAATTGAAGCTAGCATTTTTCTGAAAACTCTTGGAAAAGTCTTGCAAATGTTTTTTAAAATCCTGGGCTTGAAAAAATTTAATCAAACAATATTGGGTTGGCCAAAATGTTCATTTGGGTTTTTCATCCCAAATGAATTTTTTGACCCACCCCATATATATCATGGGCTTCCTCTGTGGCTCAGCTGGTAAAGAATCTGCCTGCAGTGAGGGAGACCTGAGTTTGATCCCTGGGTTGGGAAGATCCCCTGGAAAAGGGAAAGACTACCCACTCCAGTATTCTGGCCTGGAGAATTCCATGGACTGTATAGTCCATGGGGTCGCAAAGAGTTGGATACTACTGAATGACTTTCACTTTCACATTTTCATATATAACATATATTTAAAAAATACACACAAACTTATATGTATATATATACTATATAATGTTTAAAGGCCATGCATGATTTTTAAGTGCATTTAAATTCATATATAATTGTGATAGCTAGCCTGTAGGATGGCCTTTCATAATCCCTATTTATGAGAGCCCTCCTTGAACATGGGTTGGACCTAGTGACTTGCTTCTAAATAATAGAAGTTTGACAAAAAATGGTAGTATGTCACTTTGAAATTAAGCTGTTAAAGACTGTGATTCCTATGTTGGGTACCTCTCTCTCTCTCTTTTCACTTGCTCTGGGGGAAACAAGCTATTATGTTTTTAGCAGTCCTAAGGAAAGATATATATGGCAAGAAGCTAAAGCCTCCAGCCAATAGTGAGAACTTGAGGTCTACCAACAATCAGTGAGCTTGAAAAAAGTTTCTGTAATTGAGTCTTGAGATGACTGTGACCTTGGCTGACACCTTTAATACAACTTTGTAAGATACTTTGACCCACAACTCCCCAGCTAGACCATACCTGGATACTTGACCCTCAAAATCTGTATGAGATCATAATTGTTTATTATTTTAAGATTCTAAGTTTTGGGGTAATTTCTTATGCACAAAGAGAAAACTAATACAATAATTTTTGATAATGTATATATATAATACCTTGTATATATACATTATTAAATCAAAATTAAATTAAATTAATTATTAAATTAAAAGACACTTACTCCTTGGAAGAAAAGTTATGACCAACCTAGATAGCATATTGAAAAGCAGAGACATTACTTTGCTGACTAAGGTCCGTCTAGTCAAGGCTATGGTTTTTCCTGTGGTCATGTATGGATGTGAGAGTTGGACTGTGAAGAAGGCTGAGCATTGAAGAATTGATGCTTTTGAACTGTGGTGTTGGAGAAGACTCTTGAGAGTCCCTTGGACTGCAAGGAGATCCAACCAGTCCATTCTGAAGGAGATCAACCCTGGGATTTCTTTGGAAGGACTGATGCTAAAGCTGAAACTCCAGTACTTTGGCCACCTCATGTGAAGAGTTGACTCATTGGAAAAGACTCTGATGCTGGGAGGGATTGGGGGCAGGAGGAGAAGGGGACGACAGAGGATGAGATGGTTGGATGGTATCACCGACTCAATGCACATGACTCTGGGTGAACTCTGGGAGTTGGTGATGGACAGGGAGGCCTGGCATGCTGTGATTCATGGGGTCACAAAGAGTTGGACATGACTGAGCGACTGAACTGAACTGAATATACAATACCTGGACTTGTCTGGTAGCTTAGATGGTAAATAATCCACCTGCAATGCAGAAGACCCACATTCGATCCCTGGGTCAGGAAGATGGTCTGGAGAAGGAAATGGCAACCCACTCCAGTATTCTTGCCTGGAAAACTCCATGGACAGAGGATCCTGGCAGGCTATAGTCCATGGGGTTGCAAAGAGTCAGACCTGATTTAGCCACTGAACAACAAACTTATGCCAGATATACCTCAATAATTTTTGACTCCTTAACCTAAAAGCATTGTTACTTCTTACCCCATGCAATCTGCTTTTTTAGTTTAGAGGAATCTGGTATTAAACTTTAGTCATAAAATTTTTTTCTGAGAGACTCTTTGGGGGCAATGGAGGGAGCATTGTCTCTTTTTGTATTGCTTTGTAAGAGATTTTATATATCCTATATATTCATTATTTTCTTGATATATTGAGGATAATGTCTCCCAATCTACTGGTTACTTGAAAAGTCAGTTTATTTGGTCTCATTGTCAACCAGATGTACTTACAGCTAGATACTCTTAATTTTAAAATTTTCTTTAGACATCTTGGATTTTTATAGTTTTTTTTTTTTTTTTAAGAATTCTTCTTCCTTTCTAAGATACAAAACTTATGTTTTATTTCTTTTCCTGCTTATATTTATTAGTATTAATTTTCTAATCTTTAAAATAACTGTTTCTGCTTAGCTTTCCTAAAATTTAAAATCATATTTCTATTCTTTTATAAAATAAATGCAATTTTTCTTTATACTAAGAAAATTTTACTCATAACTTTATTACTTTTATTTTGAAATATTTTTTAAAAGTTTATTACTTCAGTTGTTTCAAATTATCTCATTAGAGTCTACATTTTATAATTAGATAAAATATTTTATCTTAGATATATTTTAAAATATTTTAAAGTGTCTTAAAATATTTTATCATTGAAATTAGATAAAATATTTTTTTTAAAACATTTTATTGCAGAATATAAAAATAACGCAAAAGTTTCTGTACATGGTAACAACTATAGTGTTTATGCAGTTGACACCTATGTGCTTTCCAACTAGGTCAAGAGAGCTGTGATAACATCTGTAGAGCTTTTGTTTTTTACAGAAGGTTCTGAAGAAAACATGACAAAATATTAATAATTAAAAATCTACATAATGATTTTACAGATGTTATATTATTCTTTGGGCTTTATGCTTAAACTAGCTCATGATAATAACATCATCAATAATAAAAGAGAAATCATTAGCCCTGGAAAGCTAAAACATTGTTAGTAACATTTTCCACTATTTAAGATAATCCTTCAGTATAGGTTTTAATGGTGAAAAGAAAAAGTTACAAGGAAAGTTTGTGGGAAAAAATCCTCCAAACCACTTCTGCCTGCATACTCTCTAGAGAGAAATGAGTGAACCTAGCTAATAGTCTGAAGTCATTAACTTCTTACAACAGAGACATTTGATTGTAGAATGCCTAATTTTTCCATCTTGCTTAGTTAAGAAAATAATAAGATCTTACCCAGAGTAAAATGACTGCAAGATGTTAATTTACTGTTTACAAGGTTTATTCCAAAAAGGAGGATATAACACAACACAAAATCTTTATTGGGTTATAAATCCCCCTTTGGGGGCACATGGAGTTGATGATCCATGAGTGTATGAGGCTAATTAAGACTTCTTAAAAAGACTCCAGGGAAGAGATTGCACAGAGCCCTCAAGTCATGAAAGAGTCCAGAAAATTAAAGGAAAAATAAAACAACAGTGGAAATATGTTTGATGAATAGAAGCTAGGCATCTATTTATGGGGTTGTCTTTTGTAGATATCTGCATCAAAATATCTTTCAAGAGATTCCTGGTTTCAGCATGAGTTGCTCTAATTTAAGTCTATTAGTGAATAGTGTAGGAGAAGGCAATGGCACCCCACTCCAGTACTCTTGCCTGAAAAATCCAGGATGGAGGAGCCTGGTAGACTGCAGTCCATGGGGTCACTAAGAGTCGGACACGACTGAGCGACTTCACTTTCACTTTTCTCTTTCATGCATTGGAGAAGGAAATGGCAACCCACTCCAGTATTCTTGCCTGGAGAATCCCAGGGACGGGGGAGCCTGGTGGGCTGCCATCTATGGGGTCACACAGAGTCGGACACGACTGGAGTGACTTAGCAGCAGCAGCAGCAGCAGTGAATAGTGTGATCTGTAAATTCTTGATGGGAAGATAGTTATCCGATGGTTCTCAAACTCAGAGAATCATCTGGAAGATATGTTAAAAAATAGACTCACTGTTCCCAGCATTCCTGATTCAGTGAGTGAGGTGGGGAAGGATTAGCAAGTTCCTAGAAAACCACACTTTGGGATGCTATAGTAGATACTCTTGATGTCCACCTGGATCCCCTTTTTCCACTGCTGCATCCAACCCTCTATTGTTAACAGCATATACCTACTAACTTCCTCAGAAAATTGTCCTGGCTGAGGGAGCTGCCTTTCATGGAGATGCCTGGAAGGTCACCAGCCTGTTCTCCACCAGTCACCTCCCTAGTGCCTCTAGCAGTCAGTCATTGACTGAAAGAGGCAAACTGGAGCCTAGCCTCTTTCCTTAAGAGAAGACAACTCTGTAATCCTGTAATCTACCTTTTGTAATCTACCAACCGGAAGTGGTCTCCCAGTCTTTCATTACCTGGTTGGCAGGGGCCAAAACTGTTTCCCCTTCCTTCTATTTTCCTCAATCTGTTGCAGGTTTTTCATGAAGAATATACCTTCAGTAAGTTGCTGGTGCCTAAATCTCTGTCTTTGGCTCTGCTTCTAGGGAACCAGACCTAAGACAATAGGCAAAACGTACACTTTGGTTTCTAGGAGTTGTTCTAAATTGTATCTGCTTGGTAGTTTTCTGTTGCTGCTGCTGCTAAGTTGCTTCAGTCGTGTCCGACTCTGTGCGACCCCATAGACAGTAGCCCACCAAGCTCTGCTGTCCCTGGGGTTCTCCAGGCAAGAACGCTGGAGTGGGTCACCATTTCCTTCTCCAATGCATGAAAGTGAAAAGTGAAAGTGAAGTCATTCAGTCGTGTCCAACTCTTTGTGACCCCATGGACTGCAGTCTACCAGGCTCCTCCGTCCATGGGATTTTCCAGGCAAGAGTACTGGAGTGGGGTGCCATTGTCTTCTCTGTGGTAGCTTTCTGGGTTCAAGTAAAAGCTGTTCACTGAGGTCTGTTCTCTGGTTAGTTGTTGCTTCTTTGTCATTAATCATTTAATACTTGAAAAAGCATCCGGGGACTTGGCATGCAGGACTGTTTTGTTCAAAGCACGTTTAAAGAACAATAGCTGCTTTGTCTAGCTTTAAACACTTTTAGTTCTAAAACTGATTGAAAACAGGAAAAAAATATGAAGCCGATCAGGCCAAATTTTAGCCATGGAAAAAAGTTGATCTTAAAAATCAGGAGGAGGAGAGACTTATAATATGCTTATAATGACATGACAAGGAGGAATAAATTTATGGGAGGATGGAGGTAAGCCTGGTTTGAAATGTATTACTATCCAGCTCATATTAGCTCATATTATATGACTGAGAGCTAACTGTCATTAGCTCTGAGGTGTCATTAGTGCTGCTACTGATATGCCTTCCTCTAAGGGCCAACTGGAGAAGGAAATGGCAACCCACTCCAGTACTCTTGCCTGGAAAATTCCATGGACAGAGGAGCCTGGTAGGCTACAGTCCATGGACTCACAAAGAGTCGGACACGACTGTCTCCAACAGTAGGTGGGATGATGCTAAAAAGGTTTTCCTACCTTCAAGTTTAAAAGGTAACTGGGGCCTTTTTCATTCCTCAAACCCAGCAAATCTGTGAATTTGCAATGGCAGTAGCTCAGCTTTATGTCAAAAATTGTGTGGTGTGTAGGTGTTGACCTGATTCTTGATCAGACCAATGTTTAGATCTTGGTTTTTCCCTGAAGCTAATCAAAGGCAAGTTATATCAGTGCTGATGACCTCAGTTTCTTCTTCTGTTAAATGTGGCTGAATGAGATAGTGTTTATAAGCCTACAGCATATTTCTCGGCTAAGTGCTCTTTTTTTTCACTCTCTGAGATATTTGATTCCATCTCATTTCTTCCTTGCTTGTAAAACAAGTGTGCTATCAGGTGTCCTTCCCAGTAGGCTCTTTTGATTGCTGATTCTAGGGGGTCTACATTCCTTCAACCCTCTGATATTTAGAGAGCTGGCTTGCATATTGTATACAGCCACTGGGGAAGAATATAGCCACATAGGCTATCACCATCTCAGCAATTTTTTTATGGAAGGTGAGCAAGATAAATGCAAAGTATGATTAGCTCTGGGACTGTGAACAAAATTATGTAACCAGATTAAAAAAACCCAACAAAAACAAAGAGCCTCTCTCAAGAACTTGTAAATTGAAACAGTGATAATGTTTCCAAATGCAGAAGGAATATAAACCAGTTATTCCACTCTATGTTTAGTCACTTAATTTCATTCCTTAAATTGTCCTTTTCATCACCAAATTAGAAAAAAAAAAGAACACAGCACATCCTTTTGATCTCCCAGGGCAAAATGGTTTGACGTATGTTTTCCTGGCAAGTTATGATACAGACATAGCTGACATTTTGATGACATCATTAAGTCAAAGGCTAATAGAAGTTAGGGAGCAGTCTTCTCATGTTAGAGCTCACACAGTAAAGTCATAGGATTATCCTGACAAATGTCAGTTTTGAACTAACATAAGTGAGGGCACACTTTTGGACTTCATGCATTGCTTCTTTAGGTACTTAGTCTGAAAAATAAACTAAACCATAAATCCAATCTTCTTATCAGCATTCCAGCAGGGTCAGGAAAGTATCCCAGAAGTAGAGCAATAGAAAGATCTTCATACTCGCCATTCAGTTCAGTCGCTCAGTCATGTCCAACTCTTTGCAACCCCACGAACCGCAGGATGCCAGGCCTCCCTGTCCATCACCAGGTCCTGGAGTTCACACAAACTCATGTCCATAGAGTCAGACGTGATGATAGATGCCATCCAGCCATCTCATCCTCTGTCATCCCCTTCTCCTCCTGCCCCCAATCCCTCCCAGCATCAGAGTCTTTTCCAACAAGTCAACTCTTTGCATGAGGTGGCCAAAGTATTGGAGTTTCAGCCTCAGCATCAGTCCTTCCAATGAACACCCAGGACATCTCCTTTAGGATGGACTGGTTGGATCTCCTTGCAGTCCAAGGGACTCTCAAGAGTCTTCTCCAACACCACAGTTCAAAAGCATCAATTCTTCGGTGCTCAGCTTTCTTCACAGTCCAACTCTCACATCCATACATGATCACTGGTATAACCATAGCCTTGACTAGATGGACCTTTGTTGACAAAGTAGTATCTCTGCTTTTGAATATGCTATCTAGGTTGGTCATAACTTTTCCTTGCCTTGGAAACGAACAGAGATCATTCTGTCATTTTTGAGATTGCATCCAAGTACTGCATTTCAGACTCTTTTGTTGACCGTGATGGCTACTCCATTTCTTCTAAGGGATTCCTGCCCACAGTAGTAGATACAATGATCATCTGAGTTAAATTCACCCATTCCAGTCCATTTTAGTTCGCTGATTCCCAGAATATCAACGTTCACTCTTGCCATCTCCTGTTTGACCACTTCCAATTTGCCTTGATTCGTGGACCTAACATTCCAGGTTTCTATGCAATATTGCTCTTTACAGCATTGGACCTTGCTTCTATCACCAGTCACATCCACAACTAGGTATTGTTTTTGCTTTGGCTCCATCCCTTCATTCTTTCTGGAGTTATTTCTCCACTGATCTCCAGTAGCGTGTTGGGCACCTATTGACCTGGGGAGTTCCTCTTTCAGTATCCTATCATTTTGCCTTTTCATACTGTTTTTGGGGTTCTCAAGGCAAGAATACTGAAGTGGTTTGCCATTCCCTTCTCCGGTGGACCAAATTCTGTCAGACCTCTGTACCATGACCTGCCCGTTTTGGGTGGCCACACAGGGCATGGCTTAGTTTCATTGAGTTAGCCAAGGCTATGGTCCATGTGATCAGATTGGCTAGTTTTTTATGATTATGGTTTCAGTGTGTCTGTCCTCTGATGCCCTCTCGCAACACCTACCATCTCACGTGGGTTTCTCTTACCTTGGACGTGGGGTATCTCTTCATGGCTGCTCCAGCAAAGCGCAGCCAGACTGCTCCTTACTTTGGACAAGGTTGCCCCTCCTGACCTTGAACATGAAGTAGCTCCTCTCGGCCCTCCTGCGCCCGTGCGGCCGCTTCTTGGAGGTGGGGTTGCTCCTCTCTGCTGCCGCCCCTGATCTCGGGCATGGGGTAGCTCCTCTCGGCCACAGTCCTGTGTGGTCCGTCACCATTAATCTCTCCATTAATCTGTGTTTTGAATTCTAAGAAGCCCTAACTCCAAAGGTGTAAAATAAATCTGAACAAATTAATTAGCACATTCTACTGCAATTAGATTTAAGTTCAGTGTTCTGGGTAGAGGAGTTCGAGATAACAACATGTGTTGAATTAGGGATTTGGAGGCATACTGAAATGAGCATGACCTTTTGCTTGTGTTTTCATCTGGTGAGGAAAGCAGATGCACAAGTAAAGTCTCACTCATGTCTATGATGACTGAGCTGTAGGAACATAAAGTATTTTACTTTTCCTATTGAGTCAGCTGTTGTTTTTTCATAAAGTCCATGTTGGATGGACAACTGGGATTCCTCCCTTTCTCTGGTTTCCCTCTCTCTGCCTTCCTGTCCATGGGTTTTATCCATCTTTTCTTCTGTTGGTTCTCTGGAATTCAGACAGTTAGGACCATATTGGTTCCAATTACATCTGTTTTCCCTCTGAAGGGAGCTAAGGCTGTAGATTCCAAAGTCTGTGTCCAGTTGCCTTTAGACACAGCAGCAAATTCAGAGTACTATCATAATGGATATTTTGTTTTTGAGGAAAACAGCTTGACCTCTGCTGGACATCATGTGAACTACATTATTTAAGTTATTATTATTTTTTATTGAGGTACAGTTGATGTACAATGTTATATAAGTTTTAGATGTACAACATAGTTATTCACAATTTTAAGGGTTATATGTTTGTTTCTTTTTTTATTATATTTATTAGTTTGTTTTATTTTTTAGATTCTGCATATAAGTGATATCATGTGTATTTGTTTTTCTCTGTCAGATATTTCATTTAGCATAATACCCTTCAAGTCCATTCATGTTGTTGCAAATGGTAAAATTTCATTCTTTTTTATGGCTGAGTAGTATTTCATTGTATATATGTATTTTCTTTATCCACTTATCTGTTGATGAACACTTAGGTTACATCCATATTTTGGCAATTATAAATAATGTAGCAGTGAACATTGGGGTACATGTAACTTTTTGAATTAGTGTTTTCATTTTTTTTCTGGATGTATACCCAGGAGTGGAATTGTTGATAAATGACACTTTTAACATAAAGTGCTGTATTGCTTTTAATTAAGTCATAGTTGCAGTGATAAAAACCTTGAAAATCAGTATCCTTGAAAATCAATGTGCAATAAGAAAAGAGGATGGCAATGTGCAGGCTAATTCCAAGACTTAAGAAGTTGTGTGGCAGCCAGTAGGTGCACACATCTCATTAGCTAAGTGATTGTGGTTATTTGAGAATAACATAAAAATATTTCAATTTATGCATAGTATTTTTTTTCAAAGTGCTTTAGGTTTTCAGGGTTAAGGTGCTTATTAAGGATTTAGATTTAATAACTTCATAAATGGAACAGTTAGGTATTTTGTTTGATCTTAATTAAGTTGACATTTAAGGTGTCTTGGACTGAGAGAACTCTGAGTTGGAGGCAAGGTGACATGTGAAGGTCCTCCACTTATGAGAAAAATAGAGTGTTTTCTCTGTAATATTAATCACTTTTTTGCAGCATAATTTTGATGTGAGTCTGAATCATATGCTCTTTTACTTTCTTTCATCTGCTCAAAGGTCTCTTTTGAGGGAAGAAGTATAAATGTCAATGCATGGTGGGGAGAATGGCGAGAGAAAGGAAAGGGATTAAAGAAGAAGAAAATCCTGTCCTGTCCACATAAAGGTAATTATTATACACATCCTAAAAGTGAGGTTCAAAGACATTATAATGGGGAATCAGAAGAGAAGGTACATGAAAATAAACGGCTAAATCTGTTATTTCCTCTTTTCCTTCTGTAGGTGGACTGTTTAGATTTTAGAGTCCATAATACTGAACTGTAGTATTTTATAGCTGGAGATGACCTCAGGGTTGCTCTAATATTGAACATTAGAATTTTCTCCTTTTACAGAGGAGGGAACAGATCTAGAGAGGGAATGAGATTTGTGCAAGGTCCCTCTGACAGGCTGAGGTCTGAGACTAGACCTATATTTGGGGAGACCCCACCCCTCACCTTTTCTGTCTTTTAGGCATATCCTTATGTACCACCAGGTCATGGCTGCTGTGAGGACAGCAGGCTAGTGCTCTGCCTCAATGGAATGGTGCCCCTTGGTAGCCAATGTCTCATATCACACACCCACGGAAAATACACACAAAGTCAAAATTCAATCACCAGGCTGTTAATCTTGGTCCTGTATTCATCCCTGAGAAAAATTACAAAGCCCTTAAATCCAATCCTTGCATCCACTTCACTGTTTTTCACACACCATACTGCACTTATAAACTTATGCTGTTAATATGTCCAGATATTCTTTTCCAAGGTCATGAACTGAAAGTAATGGTGTTGTTATCAAGTGTAGGCCATGTATTATTGGTTTCTCTTTTTTAACCTAGTGCTTTAAGAAGAATCCTATTAAAATTTTATGCATTCAAAAAGTGTGCAGGAATTATAGGTGATTGTTTTTTATTGAAGTATATTTATAGCAGTTTTCCCCATTTAATAGGGGACAATGATCATATGAGATTCAGTTTTAGAAATTATCTTTTTTTGCATATGAAGTCTTTGTTTGAAATAATATTCTGTGAGCAACTCTACCTTACCTGCTTGAGCATGAAGCAGAAAGGCTAGTAGGAAATGTACCAGCATTAATTCTCCAAACCTACTGGGAATGTTAATTCTCAGGGATATCTGGGAAGTACTTAAGCAGAACATGAAGAAAAACATCTACCCCAGAGATCTGATATGTCTGTAAGTCTAAAATAGATACTCTGAGCTGGTGAAGAATTTTTAGGATTATAAAAAGGAATATTAAAGAGGAAATTTTAATAAAAGAGAAAAGATAGTGAAGAAGACCTAAAGAAGGAAGATCTGGGAGAAAGGTGCCAGGTGGTTTCAGAAAATAGAAAGAATTTTAATGCTATTTTATTATCTGGTAGGAATGGAAAAGCAGCATAATATAGTAGAAAGACAGGATCTAGAGCTGTGTAGTCCTGGGTGTTTGTGTCCTGGTTTCTACTGGCTCATAAGCACACTATTCAAGAGGAATGCCAGAGCCTTATTAGTATTAGGACAAGTCATGGATGATATGCTGTAAAATTTTGATGTTTTTAACTGACTATGAACACACAAACAAAGCTAGTGGAGGTGATGGAATTCCAGTTGAGCTATTTCAAATCCTGGAAGATGATGCTGTGAAAGTGCTGCACTCACTATGCCAGCAAAGTTGGAAAACTCAGCAGTGGCCACAGAACTGGAAAAGGTCTGTTTTCATTCCAATCCCAAAGAAAGGCAATGCCAAAGAATGCTCAAACTACCACACAATTGCACTCATCTCACATGCTAGTAAAGTAATGCTCAAAATTCTCCAAGCCAGGCTTCAGCAATACATGAACCATGAACTTCCAGATGTTTAAGCTGGTTCTAGAAAAGGCAGAGGAACCAGAGATCAAATTGCCAACATCCACTAGATCATCAAAAAAGCAAGAGAGTTCCAGAAATACATCTATTTCTGACTTTATTGACTATGTCAAAGCCTTTGACTGTGTGGATCACAATAAACTGTGGAAAATTCTGAAAGAGATGGGAATACCAGACCACCTGACTTGCCTCTTGAGAAATCTGTATGCAGGTCAAGAAGCAACAATTAGAACTGGACATGGAACAACAGACTGGTTCCAAATAGGAAAAGGAGTACGTCAAGGCTGTATATTGTCTCCCTGCTTATTTAACTTCTATGCAGAGTACATCATGAGAAACGCTGGGCTGGAAGAAGCACAAGCTGGAATCAAGATTGTCAGGAGAAGTATCAATCACGTCAGATATGCAGATAACACCACCCTTATGGCAGAAAGTAAAGAGGAACTAAAAAGCCTCTTAATGAAAGTGAAAGAGGAGAGTGAAAAAGTTAGCCAAGCTCAACATTCAGAAAACTAAGATCAGGGCATTGGGTCCCATCACTTCATGGCAAATAGATGAGGAAACAGTGGAAACAGTGTCAGACTATTTTTTTGGGCTCCAAAATCACTGCAGATGGTGATTGCAGCCATGAAATTAAAAGATGCTTACTCCTTGTAAGGAAAATTCTGACCAACCTAGACAGCATATTCAAAAGCAGAGACATTACTTTGCCAACCAAGGTCCATCTAGTCAAGGCTATGGTCTTTCCAGTGATCATGAACGGATGTGAGAGTTGGATGTGAAGAAAAGCTGTGCCCCGAAGAATTGATGCTTTTGAACTGTGGTGTTGGAGAAGACTCTTGAAAGTCCCTTGGACTGCAAAGAGATCCAACCAGTCCATTCTAAAGGAGATCAGCCCTGGGATTTCTTTGGAAGGAATGATGCTAAAGCTGAAGCTCCAATACTTTGGCCACCTCATGCGAAGAGTTGACTCATTGGAAAAGAGTCTGATGCTGGGAGGGATTGGGGGCAGGAGGAGAAGGGGACGACAGAGGATGAGATGGCTAGATGGCATCACCGACTTGATAGACATGAGTTTGGATGAACTCTGGGAGTTGATGATGGACAGGGAGGCCTGGCCTGCTACAATTCATGGGGTTGCAAAGAGTCGGACATGACTGAGCGACTGAATTGAGCTGAACTGAACTCAGCTGAAGACAAATTCACAGAATAAATATTTGTTACCAACACAGATGGGCAGCAAATCCCATCTGTGAGACATTGAAGGGAGCCCATCACGTCAACAGCAATGTTTGTTTCTTCAAAAAGCCTTCCTTGGGTATAAGAGTATCTTGTTTATTTTCATCAGCTGATTTTCATTGTGTGTATTTCATTCATGCCTCTAAATAGATCACCTGGAGGTGACTGTTTTTTTTTTCCCAGTGGTCTTGTACCTACTTTTGGCTTTCATAGTTGTCTTTCTGGGTAAAATTGGACTATGAGACAAATGGTGAATGTTTCTCCAAGAACTTCTAGGTTTTGATAATTTTCGGTAATTATGTCAATGTCAGACATCTTTCATACACGTATACATATATCACAAGATTTTGAATCTTTGTTCTTTAGTACTTCTGGGTGATCTTGACCTGCAAACATCTTGTAACCAACCCTCAGGGTTAGGTAGCAAGAACCATAGAGAAGTAGATCCAGCAATGGAGTGGTTGAATACAACATTGAATTACTTAATTCCAGGCCTCTTGCTATTTAGAAAATATAGAACACTATTTGATAAGTCACTGTCAATCATATATTCCATTACTTGCAGCCAAAACAGGCCTACTTAAATTCCATACTTGAAGGTACCAATTAGTATAATTTGAAGCAGCAGATAGCATAATTCTTCTGATCCTAGTTATCATATTATTAAAAGTAGAGATAAAAATGTCCATTCTGGAGAATTATTGAGATAATATATGTGAAGAAAATCTAAGATGTTGTCTGCAACATAGTAGATGCCCAATAATATTTCCTTTTTTCCCTGGCTTGGTTCCACTAGAGCTAACATACTTACTGAAATTGTTTAACTATCTATGCATCAGTTTACCACTGTCTTGAATAGGGATAATAATTCTATATTTACTTTTTTTTCTTATTAACTTTTCATGTAGACTCTCTTATGCTAATGCGTTAAGGTTTTTAAAATGATGTGTTTTTTTTTAACTTCTTATAGACTCAGGAATAAGTTAGTTACTAAATGCTTCATTAATTCTTCTGGGCCTCTGGAACACAATTAGCTGTTTGCTAAAGTACAATACACAATTAAATACAAGTGCTATGAAAACATTTCTAGAGAATGATTTGAGACCATAAGATCATATTGCTCAAGAAAATTTAGGGCTAGAAGATAACTTGCTACTGCTAAGTCGCTTCAGTCGTGTCCGACTCTGTGTGACCCCATAGATGGCAGCCCACCAGGCTCCCCCGTCCCTGGGATTCTCCAGGCAAGAACACTGGAGTGGGTTGCCATTTCCTTCTCCAATGCAAGAAAGTGAAAAGTGAAAGTGAAGTCGCTCAGTCGTGTCTGACACTCAGTGACCCCATGGACTGCAGCCTTCCAGGCTCCCCCATCCGTGGGATTTTCCAGGCAAGAGTACTGGAGTGGGGTGCCACTGCCTTCTCTAGAAGATGACTTAGAACCATTTATAATACCTCTTCATGAGCAGTTGAAGAAACAGATTCAGGCATGTAAGTGATGTGCCCAAGTTCAAATAGTTAATAGGGGCAGATTATGATCATTCTGCAAAAGATTTTTCTGGATGCAGAACATGAAGACAATGAAAGTTTTATAAAGCTCTGCAAAGAACTATGAGATATTTCTCTGAGAATTTTTATTTAAAAATAAATTTTTCTACTCTATTTTAATAATACTTAAAAGGCATGATGGTGTTTTACTATTTCAATTCAGTTAATGAATTTAGATATACTTTAATGGAAAATGTACAAATGGATCACAGGCATATTTTTCTAAGAAATTTAGCTTTCTGGTTTTCTGCTTCAAAATTTTTTTATTTTGAAAATATTCTCTTACAGAAACATAGAACAAATGTGTAACCTACCCCATGAGCAAAATTTACGACATACTTGGTAACTATGTCATGAAACCAAGATTGTTAATAAAATAGGACTGCATAATTATAAGATTATGGACTGTGCTGCAGTCCATGGGGTCACAAAGAGTTGGACACAACTGAGTGACTGAACTGAACTGAATGGAATTATGAAATATCACTTGTTTTAAGGAAAATATTTCTGTCATGGGAAAAGCAAGTTAAAAGATTTGACCAGATTAGCATCTTCTCAGCTAATTCTGTGACTGAACTCATGCACTTGTCATACTTGGGATAAAAACTCAGAAGCTCTCAATAATATTCTATATTAGCAGCTCTGAGTGTTGCATGTTTCTTTGCCTGGGATTGTGTAAATGGATATGAAATAAACATTTCAGGAAAGTTCAGACACAAGTTTTAGTACTGGGTGGGTACTTATGAGTCACATACTTTCAGAAATTTTATAGTAAGTTGTGAGCACGTGTATGAATATATGTACTCTAGTCAAGTCAGCCAACTTATGTGCTTTCACGATTGGACCTGAATTGCAAGGCTTTTTCCTATGTGACATACACTCTTCCCATTCCAAAAGTAATATTCACGTGAAAATCTTGTCCTTTCCAATAAGCTTATTACTATCACCACAGGACCATGGAACAGTCTTCAAACCCCACACGTGGAACACTCCCCAACAGCTTGTTAAAGTTTCATGAGCTCATCTGTTGTCTTTTGTTAACAGCTCCCTACTCTCCTCCTCCCCCTGCAGCCTCTACTTACACACAACTCATCCAGTATTTAAAGAATTTTTAGAGAAGGGAGGTGACTTCAGCCAGGAGCTTAGCCAAATTCCACAGCTGGCCCACACAGGTTGCTTTAAGTCTCCAGCCATTGGCTCAGGAAGGTCACAGCTACATGTTTACAAATTAAATTGAGGCCCCTTATCAAAGAAGTTGACTCACATCATGGGCCATAAATTCTTCATTGTGCCTGTTCAGGGCTGTCCACAGAAAAGCGGAATCTATGGGTTTTCAGACTCAGGCTTTATTCTTGTCTGAGGGTCAATGACTCAAAAAATATCTGCTCTCTCTTAGGGCATTAAAAAACAATAAAAAATTAAAGAAAACCATCCAGCATCTCTGCAGTATTTTATCTTGTAACTTTGCTTAACTTGGTAACTTTTTCATAATGACTGGAGTATTGAGTAACTTTTGAATGTGGTACTTATATTTCTGGGAATAAAGACACAGGACTGGTCAATGTCACCATAACCTCTTAAACTATCTCTTACAGCTAGGGATGAACAAAGCAGGGTATCTTGCCTCACTTAGAACCAACAAGATTGACTTTACAGTTCTGACTTATCTGAATAAAGAATTTTGCAATTTCCAAATTACATATATAAATATTACCTTCTTTTAGTGACATACCTCCAGGCACGTCTTGAAGAGTCTTGGATAGCAGTGCATTTTCTTGCTCAGTCTCACATTCAAGAACAAAAACTAGGAGTATTTTATTTTAGACAAGAAACCAGATTTTATTCTGGAAAATACTTCACCTCACAGGACTGTGTCCATTTTTCAGAGGCAGTTTCAAAGGAGGATTTTCATAAAAACTCGAGCAGTTGTTTTATCTGACAGTTGTGGAGTTTTCCGAGGCAATATTCCAGAAGTCCAAGACATTTGCCACAGTTGGCTTTGCCCTTTGCTGGGACTAATTTTTAGGTTTCCCAGTTTTTTGTCTGATGTGCTTCCCTTCTACACAGTGGTTTCAGTGATGTCTTTGTTCATGTGAAAGGAATGCTGTGAGATGATTCTTTCTGGTAGAAGCTTCCTACAAAGAAGCTTCAAATCATGTCTTCTCAAAAAAAGGGAAGAGAAGAACTGATCCCAAAGTCACATAATCCAAGCAAAATTCCTGAACTTTTCCGCTTAAGTAAGTGACTCAAATATAAGCTGGATCTGACTATCTATATGTCTAATTCATCCATCCATCTATCCATTATATATCTGAAAGGAAAGCTCATAGTGGAGGGTCTAAGACTATGCAGTTCTGTAATTATTCTAGGACAGTGTCTGAGGAGATAGAACTTTCAGCTTGTCAGTCAATGAATGAGAGTAGGGTGTCTACATGATAAGAAGACTACAGGATTTGAATACATCCATTATCTATCTGAAAGGAAAGCTCATAGTGGAGGGTCTAAGACTATGCAGTTATGTAATTATTCTAGGACAGTGTCTGAGGAGATAGAACTTTCAGCTTGTCAGTCAATGAATGAGAGTAGGGTGTCTACATGATAAGAAGACTACAGGATTTGAATTCTAGTTTTGACTTTGGGCTTCTAGATAGGCCTCTGCCACAGACAGCTATGTTATATCAATTAAGCTGATCTCTTCTACTTTCATTGCTTATTCTATAAAACGAGACTAAGAAATTGCCTTGTATAGGTTATTGAGAAGTGTAAACAGCAGTCTGAATATAAAGAACTGACACATAGTAACACTCTTATAGTAATGATAACAAATAAGAACTTGAAAAACCTTGTAGTATACAGGAAAGATAATCAAGAAGCCAAAGGACTTGAGTGATAGTTCAGCTTTTAGCCAAGGTACTTTATTGTCATGGACTTTATGATAAACCTATGGGGATAAAATGGTCTTTCTCTGAGATCTGTTTCAGTTCTAAGCATTCAATAATTCTTCTGCTTATGTCTGTCTATGTGCCTTGGATAGGATGAGTGGACATCCCAGACATTCTCCTTCTCGTTAAGCCAGCCCTGTGCCATCTATGATGGAGTTTCTCTGTGTATGATTTAAACACTTTCAAGCCACTGAATTTATCTTATATCCTCTTATAGGAATTTATAATTTTCTTTTATTTTTTGTTTTGTTTTAGCAGTGATGTGAGGAGTGTGCACATGTGGTTTCTGAGGACTGGGAAGGATGATTTCTGTACAAACATGCTTTTATTGTTTGTTTTTTTTTCAATAATTGTCATTTCCTTTACAGTCACTCAGACAAGCTTCCTTCTTTCATTTGCAAATTTTCTCATATAATTAGTCAAGGAGTTCTTTTGAGTCTATATTTTTAACATTTGTTTCTACTCTCACTGTTGTAGATCAGACCCCTATTTATTATTTCTTACTTGGATCATTGCCCTGGCCTTGTAACTCCTCAGTCTCTTCCAAACTATTCTGCATCTTACTGCCAGATTAATCTTTTAAAAACTCTTTTCTGATTTATCATTCTTCTATTCAAAACCCTTCAGTAATTCTCTCTTGCCAGCCAAAGGTGTTCATGTTCATTTGCAAGGCATTCGAGGCACTCCATGACCTGATTCCAACCCAAATTTCCAGCCTAATCTCCCATTGCTGTCCTTTACATAACTTGTAACTTCAGCCAAACTGAACCACTTACCATTTCTCAAATGTGCACTTGTTCCTGCCTCCTTACCTTTTGCTCTCTTTAAAAAGATTTTCTTCAGCTTATAATTTCCTCTATGTCCATTGTGCCTGTCAAAAAACTATGCCGTCCTTCAATGCTCACATTGAATACCTCCATAAAATCATTTCTCATCTCCTCAACAAGAAAGAATACCAATAACACTCTGCACATAACTCCCTTTGGCAATGACTTGTAGGGGATTTGGTGTCAGATAACTGAGTGTTGAGTCTGGGTTTTGATTTTTATTACTATTGTGCGGTCCTGGTGCAAATCATTTAAGCTCTCTTAGCCTCAACTTTTTTTCACATTAAATAAGAATGAGTGCTTATTCTGTATAATTCATAGAGCTACTTTAAATATCAAAAGGAAATATATGTAAAATTTTTACAATATAAGTTTATCTCTTGTCTTATCTCAACTATATACTAAAGTTCCTGTATCAAGGAAGTATGTTTCACTTATTTTTCGGGGTTTTGTATGTATCATCAGATACTCTATAAATGTTTATTAAACTAATAATTTTTAAAATATAATTTTCTTTGAAAAGAGAATATCAAGAGTTATTAATAGACATATATCTTAGTGCAGTATTTCTCCTTTTAAGATTTTTTCATAGTACACGTCCACTCTGTGATCTTAATGGGGTAAAATCATATCATATATCCAAATCCAGTTAAAACTTCTCTCTGAAGCCTGTGAAGAACAAAGTAGTGTGTTTCAGTGTGGAAATTTTTTGAAAGTTTCCACATATAATTCTGTAGTACGACAACTTTGGGAACTTTGATTTCATCATTCTTGTACCTCAGATAAAGCCAACACACACACTCAGTCACTAACACACACACACACAAAGAGAAGGAAAAGATTTTAGGCAAACCAGATTTCTTATCAACGAAGTGATTCTTCTTCTTTAATGCCCTGAACTCTCATGAAAGTGCCAGAAACTAAAGGGTAGACGTCTGGGACTTATATATCAATTGCATATAATTTGTACTTGCTTGCTTAGCTTCGTCTATGTTTTTGGTCAATTAAGATGATTGCCCAACTGAATTGTTACTCTTTATTTCTGTCTTCCTTTTCTTCTAATGTCACCGGCCCAGGTGCCCTGCCTCAGAACTATTCAACAGTCAGGAATGAATGAGACCCCTAGGGGAAGGAAATGCATAAAGAAAGAGAAATATTGAATAGACAACAGTTTAGAGTGTGTGGAGCATGATGAGAGGGTGTCACTCAGTACAGAATGTTCATCTAGTAAAAAAGAAATCACTCGTTTGTTTCTGTGATTGTACCAATGAAGAACAAGCCAAGAAATCCACAATCCTCTCCTTGGTCTATAGAGAGAACTGGGGGTACATTACTTCTCCACTGGGAAAGGAGTTTGTTTGGGTTACTTAAGCAGCATCATAGGATTAAGGAGTGACATAATCCCTTCTTGGAAGAATCTGGGTGGATTTTGTGTCATTTTCGGAAAGTGAGGGTGATGCACCAAGAATGACAGATTGACCAGAAAGAGAACTATATGGAAACCTCCTAACCCCCTTGAGTTTTATCCAAGGAGAAACTAGAGGGCAAAAGAATGCCTAGGCACTAATATGCAAGTTCCTGCTAATAATCCAGATCTGGAAAGAGGTGTGTGTCTGGAATGCTGCTAACTGCTGCTAAGTCGCTTCAGTCGTGTCCGACTCTGTGCGACCCCATAGACGGTAGCCCACCAGGCTCCCCCGTCCCTGGGATTCTCCAGGCAAGAACACTGGAGTGGGTTGCCATTTCCTTCTCCAATGCATGAAAGTAAGAAGTGAAAGTGAAGTCGCTCAGTCGTGTCTGACTCTTAGCGACCCCATGGACTGCAGCCCACCAGGCTCCTCTGTCCATGGGATTTTCCAGGCAAGAGTACTGGAGTGGGGTGCCATTGCCTTCTCCATACTTGAAATCAAATCTCTCTAATCCCATAAGGACTGCATACGTTTAATTGGAATCTTAGAATTGTCTCAAAGGTTCTTATGTAGAATGTTCTATCTTGTTCTGAGTTGAGAGAGGGTGTTTCATGAGAAGAGGAGAAGAGTGCAGAACAAAGGATTATCAAAAACTGTGTTAAATCAATGAAACACTGGAGAGTTGCTTAGATAAAAATGGGGCATAATTTGTTTATGAAATTTTCTTTAAAATGGCCCTTGCCATAGCTTCTGAGGACTCTAAGCTTGTGCAGTGTATGGCTGGACATAGGACTCTAGCTTGTGCCTCTGTGTTCTTTCAGTCATCTGTGCTGACTGATAGGGTGGTGGTGCAGTGGGGTAATTCAGTATCAAGGTTCTCCATTTTTCTCTCTGTCATACACCCTCATTTCTGGCTTTTCTGGGAAAGAGTGTTCTGCTCCTCTTTAATCTCCTCCTGATTCCACTGGGTTTTCTTTCTTACTTTCCACATAGTTTTTTTTTTTTCCTTTTGCTGATGTTTTTCACAGCTATGTGTATCTAAATAAAAGTCATATTTTTGACAAATCGATAAGTGATAGGAAGATTAGCCTCCTGTCTTCAAAAGGCCTAGTGACAGTTGATTTGCTTAAATCTTGCTCAAGGTAATAGAAGTTGAATCCCTGAAAGGACCAATTTTCTTTTAAGAGGCCCACTAGAACTGGACATGGAACAACAGACTGGTTCCAAACTGGGAAACAACAGACTGGTTCCAAACTGGTCAAGCCTGTATATTGTCACCCTGCTGATTTAATTTATATGCAGGGTACATTATGTGAAATGTTGGGCTGGATGAAGCACAAGCTGGAATCAAGATTGCTGGGAGAAATATCAATAACCTCAGATATGCAGATGATACCACCCTATGGCAGAAAGTGAAGAACTAAAGAGCCTCTTGATGAAAGTGAAAGAGGAGAGTGAAAAGTTGGGCTTAAAGCTCAACATTCAGAAAACTAAGATCATGGCATCAGGTCCCATCACTTCATGGCAAATAGAGGGGGAAACAATGGAAACAGTGAGAGACTTGATTTTCTTGGGCTTCAGAATTATGCTGCAGATAGTGACTGCAGCCATGAAATTAAAAGATGCTTGCTCTTTGGAAGAAAAGCTATGACCAACCTAGATGGCATATTAAAAAGCAGAGACGTTACTTTGCTGACAAAGGTCCATCTAGTCAAAGCTATGGTTTTTCTAGTAGTCATGTATGGATGTGAGAGCTGGACTGTAAAGAAAGCTAAGTGCTGAAGAATTGATGCTTTTGAACTGTGGTGTTGGAGAAGACTCTTGAGAGTCCCTTGGACCGCAAGGAGATCCAACCAGTCAATCCTCAAGGAAATCAGTCCTGAATATTCATTGGAAGGACTGATGCTGAAGCTGAAACTCCAATAGTTTGGCCACCTGATGTGAAGAAATGACTCCTTGGAAAAGACCCTAATGTTGTTAAAGACTGAAAGCAGGAGGAGAAGGGGATGACAGAGGATGAGATGGTTGGATGGCATCACCAACTTGATGCACATAAGTTTTAACAAGCTCTGGGAGTTGGTAACGGACAGGAAAGTGTAGCATGCTGTAGCCCATGGGGTCACAAAGAGTGGGACATGACTGAACGACTGAACTGAACTGAACTGAACTGTGCCCCACCGACCAAGACCATATTGGGGGCAGGGTTATGTTACATAAATGCACTTTCTCCCAACTTCTTGACAGTGACTTTTTCTTTTTAAATGAATAGACTAGAAATGTTGGTTATAAAAGTTGCTGATAGAAAATATTGATGATACCTTCCCTCCTGGAAAAGCTAGTGTGGCAACTTCAGGATTTGCAGGCAGGAATGTATTTTGAATTATAAGCAATTCAAGAGAGTGACCTGGAGAAAGGGCTGGAATGGGGGAAGAATGCTAATTTTAGCCATGATTTTTTTTTTCCTCTGTGCTCAGTTTACTTCTTTAATCCTTTGAGATGTCCTGAACCCTGTGCTCTGGTCTAGGGAGGCAGAACTGCACGCAAACTCCTCCTGGCCCTGGCGCACATGCACAGTTAACTAGGAGCACACGTGGGCTCAGTTACTTGAATTGAAAACAGACCTGAATGAAGAGAGATCTGTTTTGTGTCCCAGTGCCTCTGTGTCCAACAAGTTATCAGCGGGCCGTAAGGGATGAAAAGGTCTTCCAGCAATCCGTGCTCATCATCACTGCCTAGTGATTTAATTCAGAGTTCAGATCGTAAATTGGACTTGATGTAAGACATCGGCCAGGACTGAGCGTCTGCCTGGGTGTGCTGTGCTTGCCTCGGGCTGACCTAGCGACAAGGCATGCTGTCACGTCTGGGTCATCGGCTGTCAGTGGACGGCTCCCTGTGGGAGATCCAGGTCGTGAGCATTGCAATTGTCTAGACAGGAGGTGACAAACACGTTGACCTTTGGAATGAGATTGATCTCCTTATTTTTTGACAGGAGGCCTTTCCAAAAGGGGTGGGGTCTCAGGAGGCACAGTCTAGAAGCTTCATCATCTGTGAGTGGAATCAAACCTGTGTATCCGCTCCACCCAGACTGCAGTGCCAAAAAGAGTTTCTCAAGGGTGTTTTTTTTTATTTTTCTTTCTTCTTCTTCTTTTTTTTTTTTTGAGCTAAATGGTGATACTATATTCACTTTGGGCTTCAAGAGTGTGAGAAAGGAAAAAGAACCTACTTTAGTGTTGTGTCAACTCTGAGGCATACAGTATTTCATTTAAACCCCTTAAAATGTTATGAGGTTTGTTATCTTCACATTAGAGAGCAAAATAGGCTCAGAGATGATCAGACCTTACTACCTAGGGCCATGTAGCAAGTAGTTGCAGTGGCCCAGATTTGAACTATGGTTCATTTTGATATTGTACAATGATACTTTCCAGGATCTGGGTTTTCTACTACAGTGGGGATAATATTAGCTACTTCTTGAATTCTGAGGGTTATCAAAATGTTAAAATAAGTTGAAAAACAGACTTTGGTTTCCCCTTAAAACATCTACTTTTGAGTACACTGAAGCTTGTCTCATTATCTTGAAGCTACCTCATTACCCTTGTAAGAGAATAGAAATTGTTCAGTGAAAGAAGTGAAGGAGGGCCTTGGTTTAGACTAATGTGTCCTAAACACTCCACTGGTCACTAGTCCTGGGACATTCTCTGCACAAACACATTTGGGAAACGTGGCATAAATATTTCCTTCATGAGGAGCCATGTGATTAGATTCATATTTTGTTGAAAACCAATCTTTTTTAAATTTAGTTGATCATATAACTTTTTCCCCTAAAAAACTGTCTAACATCACATGGGTCTAATATTCTGGGGACTACAGTTTTCAGATAAGTTAAAGTTTAAACAGTAGTGATGTTTCCCTCAATCTAGACTCAGAAGCTTTATTAACTTCATCTAGGTAATGAGGATAGAATTAATTGTTTAGGTTTTTAACCACTTGCTGTGTTCAAGGTTCTAATCTATTAGCACATGCAAGGACAATCCCAAACAGCTTGAGAACTCTTTGCATAATATTTTGAATATGGTGAATATACTTCAAGTCTGAAAGAAATATACAAGGCTGTACATACAGTCTTCTAAAGCGTATGGTATGTGTTTCCTTATACCCTTAAGCCTGAAATATTTGCAGAGACTATCTTTCAGAAATGCATGCTTATCAAGCACAAATATTTCAAATCCAAAGGCTGTTTACCTTTTGCAGATAAAAAAGGTCCCAAACCAAAATGTTTGCAGCCTTTTGGCAAAGGCAAATGTGATTTTTCCCTGTTCATCTTTCTTTCTTCTTTTTGCTTCTTTTCTCTTGTTATTTCTCCATTCTACCCCTTCCCTCTTCAACTATTGCGTCTGCAGACTGGGAGAACGGATGTGATAATAATTCTTACATAGACAACTCTAGAAGTTTATAGCCATCTTCAAGCTGAACTTCAGACTCTTCACCTTAAAAAGAGATTTCCATTGAGATTAACCAGGGTTTGCAGGTTAATAAAAACCGTTCTGGTTGAAAATTAATTTGAGCCTTTATTTCATTCTGTGAACTAGCAAATAAAATTAGGCCGTTCTTCTAGTCATTTATTTTGGATTTGTTGGTATGTTTAATAATACACCAGAGATGCTTTTTATTTGATTTTTTAAAATAATTATATTTGTAAAGAAAAAGAAGTTTCAAAGCTGGGGGAATTATGTAAGTATATATACTATTTCGGTTGCTGCACGGTATTTATTGATTCATTCTACAATAAAACATTTCACACAGAATGCCTGCTTAATGGGGAACAATATGTAGTCCAAGGATTTCCTTTAGATTTATTAGGAGGCTGAAATTTTATTTTTATTTGCTCTGATAAACACAAAATCCAATCTCCCAGACCTTAAATCCAGCACTTAGAAGAGTAACTCCCTCCAAAGAGACTTTGAGACAGCTTAATTTCTCCAGTGGGAAGCTTTATATACGTGCCATCCAGGCATAACCTGGCATTTTGATAAGCTTGGTTGAAGACCCAATTAAAAAATGTTTTACAAGCACAGCCAGTAATGCACTCTTTAAAATACAAAGAGGAAACAAATTACCTACCTCTTGACTCCTTTACTCACTCTGAAAATGACGTACATACAAGACAGGGAACAAACCAAGTCATGAAGTAAACTTTGGAAGTTTGAACAGTATAGACACTTTACCTGTGAGGATTTTTCACAACATGACTAAGCTGATTCCTTGGTTTGTACTATCAAAGCAGAACTCTAAAGTTGAGAAATAAAAGCTTGATTCTGTTTTTTTTTTTTTTTTCCCTTTCTGTTGTCTCTTTTCAGCAGGTTATTTTCCTGTGTCATAAGGAGTTAGTTTAAACAAGGATGCAGATTACTATTAAATGAACTAATCACAGCAGAGAGTGGCAAATAAAAGTTTAAAAATATTTGCCTTCCATGGTAAAACTCCTATTCCAGACTTCAGGCAGCTGAGATAAAATATTTGTTTTTATGGCATTAAGAAAGAGAAAAAAGTGAAGACCTCTAGAATGGATAAGAGTATTTTTTCTCAGAAGTCTGCTCTTCATTGTCTAGTAAATGAAGTTCCAGTTGCTTTAGAATTAGGGAAAATTGATGAAGTACTGAAACTGAAGCACAAATGAGGACGTACAGTAAAGATAGTTCTTAAGAGTGCAATCAGATTGTGTGTGTGTGTGTGTGTGTGTGTATGTGCATGCACGCTCAGTTGTGTCAGACTCTTTGCGACTCTGTAGCATACCAGGTTCCTCTGTCCATGAAATTTTCCAGGCAAAAATACTATGCTGCTGTTGCTGCTAAGTCGCTTCACTCATGTCCGATTCTGTGCGACCCCATAGATGGCAGCCCACCAGGCTCCCCTGTCCCTGGGATTCTCCAGGCAAGAACGCTGGAGTGGGTTGCCATTTCCTTCTCCAATGCATGAAAGTGAAAAGTGAAAGTGAAATCGTTCAATCGTGTCTGACTCTTCACAACCCCATGGACTGCAGCCTACCAGGATCTTCCGTCCATGGGATTTTCCAGGCAAGAGTACTGGAGTGGGGTGCCGTTGTCTTCTCCATCAAGAATACTGTCCCTGGGTTCAAATCTGGTCTTGGACATCTACTAAACATGTAGAGCAAGTTTTTAAAAACCTACCTTGGTTTTCTCATTTGTAAAATGGGATGAATAGTAAAAAATACCCATCCTAAAGAGTTTTAGTGAGGCTTAGAGAATATGTGTATAGCCTCACAGAGAAGACTTTTGTAGATGATTTATTTATCTTGCATTTTTAAGCACTCTTGATATTGACTGATACTTAGGTCTGTGATCTCCCTGGTTGCTACCACATATTTTGTGTCCCTGGATGAATGAATAAGGAGTAGGAATTACTGTCATGTCAGTTGACTTATGGAATCAGTTACAAAACAGTTTTAAATGAATGGCTATGGCCTCTCTACTCTGCCAAAACTAGGGCTATAGAAGTGAAAATAGAAATAAGGTCCCTGTATTCATTCAAGAAGCTTATGTATGTGTGTGTGCTCAGTCATGTCCGCCTCTTTGCAACCACAGGGATTAAGCCCACCAGTCTCCTCTGTCAATGGAATTTTCTAGGCAAAATACTGGAGGAGATTACCATTTACTACTCAATCATGAAGTTTACTGGGAGGATAATAAACATATAAATAATTTACATGGTGCTTTGAAGCAAAGAAAACAGAGAAATGATTGGAACAGTTCATTTTAGATTACCTAGTCAAGAAAGACCTCTTTGAGGAATGTTATTTAAGCTAATACCTAACTTACAAAGCAATGTAGTCATCTGAAAATCTGGGGAAGAGGGCTAGGGGACATTAAATGTAAAGGCCTTGGGACAATAATTTGGGAGTTTGAGGGATAGAAAACAAGCATGGCTGGGGCAGCATGAGCAAGGAAGAGGCTGATAAGGAAAGTCAGGCAGATTACAGCCTGAAGGTCATGGTGAGAATTGCAGATTTTATTCTATAATGGTTCTAGTAAAAGTACTGTAGTCCTCCACATGCAGAAGTGATACGGTGGAGCTTCCTTAGAAAAGCTAAATGCTTCTGGCTTTTTGATGAACAGTGGCAATAGTTTTATATTGTTTCTTTCTTATATATATACATTTGGGGTACAGTCAGCTACAAACAGAGAAGTGAAGCCTTTGCTCAATAAATAAACTGAAACTTTAAGAACATTCTACCTCTGGACCTTAGCTGTATCAGAACCAGGCTTCAACCTGCTGTTTTGAAACTACGCCCACTTCTGATGAACACCCCAAACATGCCCCATTGAAGATTCTAATATGTCCTTGGGTAAGAAAAGGGGAAATTGATTCAACTCTTTTTCTTACTTCTATTAAGAAAAGAAATAAAGAAAACAGATTCTGCATGCTCCCAGTAGTCAAGAAACTTTTGTCCAGTTGTTCTTCATGTGATTTATAATACACAAAATATAGAGGTTTGTAGGATTTCCAGTTCTAACATTGTTATTGATTTTTTTCACACCATATCCAGCTTCTACCAGGTTGACCATCCATGATCTAACCCACTGAGAATTGCTTAAATACAGCACTGAGTTTGATATACTATCTTTTTATGTCCTTCATGTATCTACATAAATCAGCTGTATGGAAACAGAAACTTGCAAAAGAATCAAAGCAGGTGATAGTTCTTATTCTGGTGGCAGGAGACCCTAATTCTAAACCCAGCTCTGTCTCCTCTATCTTCTGAGCTTGTCATTCAGTCTCTCTGGCTCTGCGCCCTTCCCTATTCTTCACTCACAGAAGGTGATAATTAGCTCAGCTCATCAGGAAGTTTCCTGTTTGGAGCCAGCATCTATCCATAAAAAAGTCAGAAAGGGAGGGAGAAAAGAATTATCACTGTTACCTGACCTACTCATTCTTTTAGCATCTCCTCAAAGGCACAAAGCTCAAAATGTGGTACCTCTGACATTATTCAGTAAATGGAAAAGTATTCTATAGTGGTGAGCCTTCCCTTACCCTTAAACACACATGGTGCAGGAGATAACTTACTCCATCTCTGTAAAGACACTTGCTGAAAGAATTCTCGTATTTATGTGGGTGTCAGAGCTAGGAGCTCATTGCTTCCAAGTTATGTGTCATCAGATTCAGTAAGCCTCCTCAATCAAATTTCTTTCTCTTTCTTCCCACTTTATATTTTCTTTCTCTTCCATGTATCTATTATTTTTAACAAACTTCTAATAATGACAGTGTACAGGTACAGTTCATTGGGTACCAAGCCATATTGATGGATGAATGTGATGAAGTTAATTGCTGGAAGTGGAGGCCGGCTTAAGGATTTTATGATGCTGTGTTGAGACCCATCAGCTAGTCTGCATGTTCAGTCATGGAACAGAATGAAATGCATTTGGCTGAAAAACATTCCTTTAGCCACAGTTAAGCCATTTCCTCTCCTGCAACTAGTCACCACAGTTCATGACACAGGTTGTATCTTTACCAGTCATTTTAAGGTGGCCAATTTTATAGTCAGTGTCCACTCTGTTTCTTGATGTTTTAAACCAGGTCAAGCCACCCATGTACCATGCCCCATCTGACTTAGGAAAACAGACCTCCTAAGAGAGTTACTCAGGACTGCCCTCTTCCTGTTTTTGACTTGTTCACATGGCTTTCACCTCCCTAGTCCCATGTTCGGGTGACTTCAGAGTCTCTGTCTGGTCAGAGACCCAGTGCTTGGCATCATGTGGTGTGAGTGGAGGAGGATATCAGGCATATTTATACAGTAGGGACACTAATTTCCCAACTTGAAAATGAAAATAATTCCTTGTGCTGTCTAGTTACTCTGCTACACATTGATATTTTTTCCTTAAATTTATTTTTAATTGGAGGATAATTGCTTTATACTATTGTGTTGACTTCTGCCATATAACAACGTGAATCAGCCATAACTACACGTATGTCCTCTCCCTCCTTAACCTCCTCCCTACCTCTTAACCAGTCCCACCTCTATGCCGTCACAGAGTCCCAGGTTGAGTTCCCTGTGCCCATATAGCAGCTTTCCACGTGGATCTATTTTACACATGGTAGTGTATAAATATCAGTGCTACTCTGGCAGTTCGTCCCACCCTCTTCTTCCCCCACTGTGTTCAAAGTCTGTTTTCTTTGTCTTTCTCTTTTTCTGCCCTGCAAATACGTTCATCAGTACCATTTTCCTAGATTCCATATATATGCATTAATATATGAAATTTGTTTTTCTCTTTCTGACTTACTTCACTCTGTATAACAGGTTCTAGTTTCATCCACCTCACTAGAACTGACTCAAATGTAGTCCTTTTTTGACTGAGTAATATTCCACTGTATGTATATATCACAACTTCTTTATACATTCATCTGCTGATGGACATCTATGTTGCTTCCCTGTCCTAGGTATTGTGAATAGTGCTGCTATGAATATTGGGGTACCTGTGTCTTTTTCGATTATGGTTTTCTTAGGGTATAAGCCCAGTAGTGGGATTTCTGGGTCACTGATATTTTTTAAAAGGAGATTTAGAAGAAGAGAAGCTATTAATACTGGGTCATTTTTGTCATAAATTCCTCTATTAGTGCATTGAGCTTGAGCATGAAAACAACTCTCTAAAACATGGTACAAAGCTGTTTCTCATATCTAGTTCCCAGAGACCTGGACATTTCTAATAAAATGACTCTTTTATTATTATCTCCCCTATATTTACCTGCCATACTCTTCAGCAGATGAGTTTTTTCAAGTTTAGTATTACTGTTATTATTTTCAACCATATAACACACCAGAAAGAACAACTTACAAAATATTCACAAATAAGAGGAAACAGAGGAACTGGAGAATCAGCTTGATTTTCCTTATGGCTAATGGCGATGAAATAATTAATAAAGAGACACAATAAAACAAATCTAAAAAAGTTATGAATATCTGTAGGACTTTTTTTTTCTGGTGGACGTATAAAGCCTTAAACAGTTCATTTCCTGACTAAAATCATCATGAAAATGCTTCTGATCTGCCTATAGAAAGATTTTTTTTTTTATATTTAAGAGCTACAATGAATTAAAATAACAGAAATGGGCTACAGCTATTTGTGACATAAACACAGACTTAAAAATCTTCTAGCATAGAAGCAATTTTGGGGTTACATATACATATATATATTTTTTACACACAATGTTGTTAAAATATGTAAAAGGATGTGCCCCAAATAGGGTTGATAAAACTGTATTGGGTATGGTCTCTAACTAGATTCAGTTCAGTTCAGTCCAGTCGCTCAGTCGTGTCCAACTCTTTGCAACCCCATGAATCACAGCACGCCAGGCCTCCCTGTTCATTACCATCCCTCGGAGTTCACTCAGACTCACGTCCATCGAGTCCGTGATGCCATCCAGCCATCTCATCCTCGGTCGTCCCCTTCTCCTCCTACCCCCAATCCCTCCCAGCATCAGAGTCTTTTCCAATGAGTCAACTCTTCGCATGAGGTGGCCAAAGTACTGGAGTTTCAGCTTTAGCATCATTCCTTTCAAAGAAATCCCAGGGTTGATCTCCTTCAGAATGGACCGGTTGGATCTCCCTGCGGTCCAAGGGACTCTCGAGAGTCTTCTCCAACACCACAGTTCAAAAGCATCAATTCTTTGGTGTTCAACCTTCTTCACAGTCCAACTCTCACATCCGTACATGACCACAGGAAAAACCATAGCCTTGACTAGACAGACCTTAGTCGGCAAAGTAATGTCTCTGCTTTTGAATATGCTATCTAGGTTGGTCACAACTTTTCTTCCAAGGAGCAAGCGTCTTCTAATTTCATATGTTTTATTAGTAAGAATGCATTCATTCATCATTTGTTCATTAAGTACGTTGGGTATCATGAGGTGCTGCTAGATTTCCCCCTTCAGAACTGAAGCTTTCAACTCCCCACTTGCCCCAAGTTTTGGCTGCTAATATCTCACAGTTGAGGACTTCTTCAGATCTTGTCCTTGGCTGAAGAAAGCTGCCTTGCCCTGAATTAATCCCCAGCCCCTCCCTAGGTGCAACCCATTTACTGTGACTGGACCATGTGGAACTATGAGGCTGAGCCCTATTTTGTCTGTATCAGGAGCCTCTCTGAAGGGCCATGCTAGCTCAACTGCATCTGAGGGTTCAATTCATCCCTCTATCTATTTCTGTTCCCCTCACTCTATTACACATTTTACCCAAGACCACTCCCTACTAATTTCCTGAGCACAAATCTCTGACTCAGAGCCTGTTTCCAAGAGAAAAATGACAGAAGATTTTCATGAAATACTTTTGAGTGCCTGTCATGTGCCAAGCATGGGTCTAGATACTGGGAGTGTGGAATAAGACAGAAAAGTTACTTGTTCTCATATATCTTGCATTCTAGTGGCAGTAAGGAGTGGAGGGTAGTGGTGGTAGTAGAGGCTGACAGTTAACTAAACAAAAGCAAAGTCAGATAGTGATAAATGCTGTCAAGGATGTGAAACAAGACAAGGTGTTTGAGATGGTTGCTGGTGTGTGTGTGTGTGCATATGTCCAGGAAAGCCCATTCTGAAGAATTGATAATTATGCTGAGAGGCCTGAATAATGAGAAGGAGCTTCAGTTCAATTCAGCCCCTCAGTCATGTCCGACTCTTTGTGACCCCATGGACTGCAGCACACCAAAACTCCCTGTCGATCACCAACTCCCAGAGCTTGCTCAAACTCATGTGGATCGAGTCGGTGATGCCATCCAACCATCTCATCCTCTGTCATCCCCTTCTCCTCCTGCCTTCCTTTGTATCAGGTAGCCAAAGTAGTGGAGTTTCAGCTTCAGCATCAGTCCTTCCAATGAATATTCCTTCCATTGAATACTCAGGACTGATTTCCTTTAGGATGGACTGGTTGGATCTCCTTAAAGTCCAAGGGACTCTCAAGAATTTTCTCCAATACTACAGTTCAAAAGCATAAATTTTTGGTGCTCAACTTTCTTTATGGTCCAGCTCTCACATCTGTACATGACTGCTAGAAAAGCCATAGCTTTGACTAGATGGACCTTTGTTGGCAAAGTAATGTCTCAGCTTTTTAATATGCTGTCTAGGTTGGTCATAGCTTTTCTTCCAAAGAGCAACCATCTTTAAATTTCATGGCTGCAGTCACTATCTGCAGTGATTTTGGAGCCCAAGAAAATTAAGTCTCTCAGTGTTTCCACTGTTTCCCCATCTATTTGCCATGAAGTGATGGGACCAGATGCCATGATCTTAGTTTTTTGAATGTTGAGTTTTAAGCCAGCTTTTTCACTCTCCTCTTTCACTTTAATTAAGAGCCTTCTCAGTTTCTCTTCACTTTCTGCCATAAGGGTGGTGTCATCTGCATATCTGAGGTTATTGATATTTCTTCCAGCAATCTTGATACCAGCTTGTGCTTCATCCAGCCTGGCATTTCATATAATGTACTCTGCATATAAGTTAAATAAGCAGAGCAGCAATATACAGCCTTGAGATACTCCTTTCTCAGTTTGGAACCAGTCTGTTGTTCCATATCCAGTTCTAACTGTTGCTTCTTGACCCGCATGCAGATTTCTCAGGAGGCAGGTAAGGCAGTCTAGTATTCCCATCTCTTTAAGAATTTTCCACAGTTTGTTGTGATCCACACAGTCAAAGGCTTTTGTGTAGTCAATAAAGCCGAAATAGATGTTTTTCTGGAACTCTCTTGCTTTTTCAATAATCCAATGGATGTTGGCATTTTGGCACCTGGTTCTCTGCCTCTTCCAAATGCAGCTTGAACATCGGAAAGTTCTTGATTCATGTGCTGCTGAAGCCTCTCTTGAGAACTTTGAGCATTGCTTTGCTAGCATATGAGATGAATGCAATTGTGTGGTAGATTGAATATTCTTTGGCATTGCCTTTCTTTGGGATTGGAAAGAACTCTGAACTTTTCCAGTCCTGTGGCCACTGCTGAATTTTCCAAATTCACTAGCATATTGAGTGCAGCACTTTCACAGCATCATCTTTTAGGATTTGAAATAGCTGTGCTGGAATTCCATCACCTCCACCAGCTTTGTAGTGATGCTTCCTAAGGCCCATTTGACTTCATATTCCAGGATGTCTGGCTCTAAGTGAATGATCACACCATCGTGGTTATCTGCACCATTGAGATCTTTTTTTGTCTAGTTCTGTATATTCTTGCCACCTTTTCTTAATATCTTCTGCTTCTGTCAAGTCCATACCATTCTGTCCTTTATTGTGCCCATCTTTGCAGTTCCCTCGGTATCTCTAATTTTCTTTAAGAGCTCTCTAATCTTTCCCATTCTATTGTTTTCCTCTATTTCTTTGCATCGATTGCTGAACAAAGCTTTATCTCTCCTTGCTATTCTTTGGAACTCTGCGTTCAGATGGCTATATCCTTCCTTTTCTCCTTTGCCTTTAGTTTCTCTTCTTTTCTCAGCTATTTGTAAGCCCTCCTTAGACAACCCTTTTTCTTTTCTGTATTTCTTTTTGTTGAGGATGGTCTTTTTCACTGCCTTCTATACAATGTCATGAACCTCTGTCCATAGTTCTTCAGACACTATCAGATCTAATCCCTTGAATCTATTTGCCACTTTCACTGTATAATCATAGAGGATTTGATTTAAGTCATACCTGAATGGTCTAGTGGTTTTTCCCTACTTTCTTCAATTTAATTCTGAATTTTGCAATAAGGAGCTCATGATCTGAGCCACAGTCTGCTCCCGGTCTTGTTTTTGCTGACTGTGTAGAGCTTCTCCATCTTTGGGTGCAAAGAATATAATCAGTCTGATTTTGGTGTTGACCATCTGGTGATGCCCATGTGTGTAGAGTTGTCTCTTAGTCATCTCCTAAGAAGGAGCTTAGAGAGCTTAGAGTTTGTTTCTGTTTTTTTTTTTTTGCTCATTTGTTTTTTAGAGTCCACATATAAGTAAAAGTATGCATATTTATTTTTCTCTGTCTGATTTATTTCAGTTAACATAATACCCTCCAGGTTCATCCAGGCAAACCCACAGCTAACATCATACTCAATGGTAAAAAGTGTTTCCTCTTTTTCGAAACAAGCCAAGGATGCCCATTCTTGTCATTTTTGTTGACTAGGACTTCACAGCAGTTAGGCAAGAAAAAGAAGTAAAAGCCATTCAAATTGAAAAGAGAAAAGTAAAACCGTTGCTATTAGCAGATAGCATAATACTATATATAGAAAATTCCATCCAGACTTCTTTTTAGAACTAATAAATCAATTCAGTAAAGTTTTGGGATATAAGATTTGTTTACAGAAATCTGTTGCATTTGTGTGGACTAATAATGAGCTATCAGAAAGGGAAATGAAAAAAAAAATGCATTTACAGTTGCTTCAAAAAGAATAAAACACCTAAGAATAAGTTTAACTACAGAGGTAAAAGTCTGTACTCTAAAATCTATTAGACATTGATGACAGAATTGAAGAAGACACAAATGGATGGAAAGATACATGCCATGATTATGGGTTGGAAGAATCATCATTAAAATGTCCACATTACACAAATAAATCTATGGATTCATTTAATCCCTATCAAAATTCTAATGGCATTTTTTTCACAATACAAAATAATTCTGAAATTTGTGTGGAATCACCAGAGACCCTAAATAGCCCAGACTTTTTCTTCTCATGCTATGGCATGAGATAAAGACTGTGATTCTGATTGCTGAGTTTATTTACAAATAGAGGCTCAAAAGATAGGACCAATGGTGTTTCTAGTCTCTTTCTTTGTGGAAGACTCTCATGTTGCTGAAAGGTGAAATGGCAGGACAAATGTAATGGGAGAATGTTGCTTTGGCATCTTTCAGAGAATAACTACCTGTCAACCTGTGGTATGAAGAAGGTAGGGGTCATGAAGCAGCAGCGGTCCTGGGGATGGGGGTCTCAAGGCTTCAGCAGACTCATGTTGCTGCTGCCTCCTATTATTTCATCTTCTTTGCAAGACAGCATAATGACATCACTATACATTTATGGAAAGAATAGTCACAGGAAAAGAGCAAGTTTCCTGCTGCTGCTGCTGCTAAGTCGCTTCAGTCGTGTCCGACTCTATACGACCCCATAGATGGCAGCCCACCAGGCTCCCCCATCCCTGGGATTCTCCAGGCAAGAATACTGGAGTGGGTTGCCATTTCCTTCTCCAATGCATGCATGCATGCTAAGTCACTTCAGTCGTGCCCGACTCTGTGCGACCCTATGGACAGCAGACCACCAGGCTCCTCTGTCCACGGGATTCTCCAGGCAAGACTGTCTCTCTTTTTAGACTTTTTAACTTTATTATCACAAATATAACTTTACAGAAAAACAATATCATAAGCTTTAATTTACAGAAAGGTGGAGTGACATAGAGCTTTAGAGCTTTCACTGTGGTGGATCTATCACTGTTAACCCACTCTGCTTCCCCTCAACATGGGGGATTAGAGTTCTCCATACGGTTGAGTCTGGGCTTGCTTGGGCCAGTGGAAAATAAGCACAGGTAGAACATGGATGTTCCTGGACAGAAGCTTTACAAAGCTGTTTGGACTTCACTTTGTTTTCTTTTTCCTCAATCCTAGGCCAGGATGCCAAGGGTGTTGCTTCATCTTCCTGGGTCGCAGAATGAAGGCGATGCAGAGGAGAGCCACAGCTGACTCTGACAATCATGTTGCAAGAGCGAGAAAACATCCTTTGTGGTAAGCCGCTGAGATTTGGGGGGTTAGCTGTTAATGTAACATAACTGAGAGCATCTGGACAGATACAGAAATATATGAGCTTTGCAATAGCTAAGAGAGAGCTTAAGTCTCCTAATGATCGTGATAATTGTAATAATTATACTAACAGTTAACTTGAATTGGCACTTTCTATGGGCTAGGCATTGTCTTCGGTACTTTGCTTTCCACAGCCATTTGATGGAAGAGGTATTATTATAATGTATGTCTTATAGATAAGAAAACTGAGGCAGAGAGTTTAGGTGATTTGCCAAAGATTGTATACCTAGTGAGTGACAGAGCTAGCATTTGCTCTTGGTCATGATTGAGGCCAGAGTCCTGGGCTTTCACAGTTTGCTGAGTTGTCTTCTTCACTGTTACAGTTTTCAGACTTTTCATCTGTAAAATGAGGCTGGCAGTACCAACTTTCACATCACTTTTCCTCCACTTGTGGAAGTTTTAAGGAAAGACCCAGAAGGAGGAAAGGCTTTCTGGTTTCTACACTGCTTCCCAGGATAATGGAGACAGAATCTGAAAACAGATCCCAGAAGGTGGTTGGCTCTGGGACATTTAAGCTGATGGTACTAATAACTTACCCTTGTTGGACCTCTCTTAGCCATACACCAAAGCAAGGATTCGGTACGATCTAATCAAACATGGGGCAGGCTGTGATCAGTCACAGTGGGTCCCTAATGGCTGTGGTAAGATGAAACACCGGGACAGGTGCTGGTCCCACAGCTCACTTATGACAAGACCTTGAGCAAAGTGCCATGATCTCAGTATTGCGATGGCTGGGCACAAGGGGACCAAAGAAACTTTCCTCCCTTATGGGCTGAATGAAAGCATGCAGCACACAGGGAAAACCCTCCAGAAAATCCAACAGAGACCCTTGCTTGGTTGTTTCATGAAACAGTAAGTAGACTGCAGAATGTCATAACAAACCACAAACGACCACAGAAATAATTGGGCGCAGCTTTTGTCCAGATTGTTTAGCTATCATCTGTTCTTATTGCAACAGTCTGAAAAATACACCACACTTGGAATTTTTAAAGCCCCGGGGAGAGAATTGAGAGGCCGCTGTTTTTTGCCCCTGGTAACCTTATCTTCCTTCAATTCTAACAACATCTTTCCTCACAAAACTGCCCATTTCCTTGCTTTTCTTTTGTAGAATTTCTATGTATATATGGGGAGTTAATCTACCCACAGGATAACTGCATTTTTCCTTTCTAGCAGGAGTTTATAATAATAGGTTTATTATTAATCCCACTTATTTCAGATTTTTTAGGAATATAGTATTAGTAGACTATGTTCTAACTAAATAAAATTATATACCTACCTGAAAAATATCAAGTGCAAGGGGGTGTGTGTGTGTGTTTGGTTCCATTTCACATGTATGCATGTGAGGGGGAAACAGAGAAAGTGAAAGAGAGGAGAAAAAAATGTGGGTGTAAAATCGACCCTTTTATCCCAATAACTTTAATATAAGTATCCTTCCAAATTAATATTCATCCCAGTTCCTTGGCAGAAGTGTGTGTTTGTGTGTGTATGTGCCCAGTCGCTCAGTCATGCCTGACTTATTTTGTGACCCCAAGGACTGTCGCCTACCAGACTCCTCTGTCCATGAAATTTTCCAGGCAAGAATACTGGAGTGGGTTGCCATTTCCTACTCCAGGGGATCTTTCTGACCCAGGAAGTACCATGTCACAAACAAATGATAATAAGTAAAGGAAGAGAGGGCTCAGGATGATGGAGTCAGTTGGGGAAATGTTTCCAATTTTCTTCCAGATAGTGAAACGGATGGTGATTGTTCTTGATGCTTTTCCGCCTCCTCCTCTCTTTTTCTTCTATTCCTTCCTCTTCCTCTTTTTCTTCATCTTTGGCTTATCTTCTTTTAAATTCTTTTTTATATAGTAAAATGTACATAAAATTTACCATCTTAAGTGTACAGCTCAGTGACGTTAAGTACACACACATTTCTGTGCAATCATCATCATTCGTTGCCAGAACTTTTTTCATCTTGCAGTCTTGGACCTGTACCTGTTAAATGATAACTCCCCATTTCTTCCCTGTCAACCTCTGGAGGACTACCAATCTATTTTCTCTATGAATTTAATTGTTCTAGGCACCTCATATGAGTGGAATCACATTGTATTTGTCCTTCTGTGACTGGCTTATTTCACTTAGTGTAATGCCTTTAGGGTCCATCCATGATGCAGCATGTCTTAGAACTTCTTTCTTAAAGGCTGAATAGCATTTTGTTGTATGCAGGTATATTCCACATTTTGTTTATCCTTTCATCTGTGGTTGGATACTTATGTTGCTTCCACCTATTGGCTATTCTGAATAATGCCACTATGAATATAGGTGTATAAATAACTGTTTGAGTCCCTGCCTTCAGTTCTTTTGTGTATGTACTCAGAAGTGGAGATACTGATAATTCTGTTTAATTTAAAAAATTTTTTTAGAAATTGCTGTACCAGTTTTCATATTAGCTGTACCATTTTACATTTCTACCCATTACACACAAAAGTTTCATTTTCTCCACATTCTTGCAAGTGCTTGTTATTTTCTATTTTTTAAAATCACAGTCATCCTAATGGGTATGAAGTGGTATCTCACTGTGATTTTGATTTCAAGTTCCCTAATGTGTTGAATATGTTTTTATGTGATTACTGTCTATTTGTATAGATACTTTGGAGATATGTCTTTTCAGGTCCTTTCCCATTTTAAAATCAGTTTGTTGTTGTGTTGTTGAATTGTTGGACTTTAAAAATATATTCTGGTTATTAACCCCTTTTCAGATACATGATTTGCAAATATTTTCTTCTATTCTGTGTTTGCCTATTCAGTCTGTTGATAGTATCATTCTTGTACAAAAGTTTTAAATTTTGATGTGTCCAATTTATCTATTTTTTCTTATGTTACCTGTTCTTTTGGTGTCATAGTCAAGAAATCATTGCCAAATCCGATATCATGAAGCTTTGATATGTTTTCTTCTAAGAGCTTTATGATTTTAGCTCTTACTTTTAGGTCTTTGGGCTGTTTTGAAACAATTTTTGTATCACTTTCTTTTTTTAAAGCAGAAGGAGTACTACATGTTATAGATGTAACTTCCTCTGTTTGAGTTTTTTGTCTGGCATTGTGTGCGGCTCTGATACATGAAACATGATTCTGACCTCTGGAGTTTAAAAGATGAGCACACAGTAGCCATAGTATGAAGCAGGAAGAGAACTTAAAAGAGAAGTAGAAATAAGCTAACTTCCCTCTGAGTTCTTTCTTATAGAAACATGAGAACTTGAGGTTTTGTAGTATACTTTGTGAAAATCATAGGTCAAAGATAGCACAGGAAAAGGCGGCAAAGGGGAAGATAAACTGACAATATGTGATGGATGACAGGGCTAAAGTCCCTCTGTGTAGAAGGGGCTGCTTATTGGGGTTTATCTCTTCCAGGCTTTAGCACTGCAACTGTACCTGTCGATTAGCCCTGGTCTGTTCAAGCACCATCAAATCATACCTGAAAGTGTTATTTTAATTCCAGATTTTATAAAGTAACAAGAAAATACTTGTTGAGAAGGCAAGCACAGACATTTACACTGATAATTTCAGAGCAGATCACTTCTTACTAAGAGTGGCTAAGGAGAGTGCCTTTACACCACCTCTGTCTGGATCCTTTTGTGGAGGTCCTGGTTCCGTGGGGTTCCTTCATTTGCTTCTTGGTTCTATGTGGTTTCATGTTGGTCTAAGTGATACTGTTGCTACTCTGGCTCAGAACAGCTATGCTCATCCATTACAGAGATTTCTCAGTTTCCACCTTGACATTTAAAGAATAAAAATTTTGTCGTATCATATGAACTCTTTTTATCTTATCCATAATTCTCTTTACTCTCACAAACTGTTTGTATATTTATTGCACCCCTAAGTGTAAGCTCCATGAAAACAGGGGCTTACTTCTCTGCTCTACCTAGCACTTAGAGCTATATTTGGCACATGGTGGGTACTCAGTAAATATGTCTTGAATGGGTGAATGTATAAATGCTGCTGTTAAGTTGCTTCAGTCATGTCTGACTCGGTGCGACCCCATGGACGGCAGCCTACCAGGCTCCTCTGTCCCTGGGATTCTCCAGGCAAGAATACTGGAGTGGGTTGCCATTTCCTTCTTCGAATGTATAAATAAGATTGAACTATTTTTTGTTCTTGTTTGGTATTGCACATTTTTGTACAAATTAGCATTTCTGAGTGTGGAGCATTATTCTAAGTGTGCACTTTCAAGAGCCTTCTAAAAATATGTTCTCTGTGTCCCTCTGTGTGAGGGTTTTTCTGTTTCCCTGATTTTTGGTAGGAGAGAGATAACTTCGGTAATAAGCCTTATAAAGAGGCTTCCTACTGTTCATACATGTAATCCCTCTCTGGACACTTCCTGTGCCACACCATTAAATGTCTAGCCTTGACTACACAGCTGGATTCCTTCACTGCCTCTCTGAAGTTTTATGGTTTACTTACTTAATTCCCTCTGGCAGCATACATTAAAGGGCCAACTGCTGCTCTTTCAATAACCAACACCTAGGTAACCTGGGCAAGTTATAAAATTTCTTTGTGCCTTAGTTTTTTTCATATGTCAAATAGTTTTTTCAAATGTCAAATTATTAATATGTTGTTAAAATTGGTTGAGTTGGGCCCTGTTCCAAGCATTTTACATGCAACAGACTTTGATGTTTAATAATGTTTATTAACAATGAGGTAGGTACTATCATTAAATATTGGAAATAAAAGCAAAAATAAATGGGATCTAACTAAAATTAAAAGCTTCTACACAACAAAAGAAACTATAAGCAAGGTAAAAAGACAGCCTTCAGAATGGGAGAAAATAATAACAAATGAAGCAACTGACAAACAACTAATCTCAAAAATATACAAGCAACTCATGCAGCTCAATTCCAGAAAAATAAACGACCCAATCAAAAAATGGGCCAAAGAACTAAACAGACATTTCTCCAAAGAAGACATACGGATGGCTAACAAACACATGAAAAGATGCTCAACATCACTCATTATCAGAGAAATGCAAATCAAGACCACAATGAGGTACCATTTCACACCAGTCAGAATGGCTGCGATCCAAAAGTCTACAAGCAATAAATGCTGGAGAGGGTGTGGAGAAAAGGGAACCCTCTTACACTGTTGGTGGGAATGCAAACTAGTACAGCCACTATGGAGAACAGTGTGGAGATTCCTTAAAAAACTGCAAATAGAACTGCCTTATGACCCAGCAATCCCACTGCTGGGCATACACACCGAGGAAACCAGAATTGAAAGAGACACATGTACCCCAATGTTCATTGCAGCACTGTTTATAATAGCCAGGACATGGAAGCAACCTAGATGTCCATCAGCAGATGAATGGATAAGAAAGCTGTGGTACATATACACAATGGAGTATTACTCAGCCATTAAAAAGAATACATTTGAATCAGTTCTAATGAGGTGGATGAAACTGGAGCCTATTATACAGAGTGAAGTAAGCCAGAAAGAAAAACACCAATACAGTATACTAACGCATATATATGGAATTTAGAAAGATGGTAATGATAACCCTGTATGCGAGACAGCAAAAGAGACACAGATGTATAGAACAGTCTTTTGGACTCTGTGGGAGAGGGAGAGGGTGGAATGATTTGGGAGAATGGCATTGAAACATGTATAATATCATATAAGAAATGAATCGCCAATCCAGGTTCGATGCAGGATACAGGATGCTTGGGGCTGGTGCACTGGGATGACCCAGAGGGATGGTATGGGTAGGGAGGTGGGAGGGGGATTCATGACTGGGAACATGTGTACACCTGTGGCGGATTCATGTTGATGTATGGCAAAACCAATACAACATTGTAAAGTAAAAAAATAAAAATAAAACTCTCAAAAAAGAAAAAAAAAGGAAATTGAAGTATAGAAAGTTTAGGTGCTTGACTCAAAGTCTTACAGATCTTGACTCAAAGTCTTATAGACTCAAAGTCTTCCAGTGGTGGAACTGGAATTCAAACCCGTGGAGTTAGATTGCAGAATTAGCACTTTGGGTATATATCCCTGGTCAAGAGATTATGAAGAAGGTAAGATAATAAATTAAATCGCTTGCGTGTCTGGATCAGAACTAGAACTCCATAGATGTCAGTTGTTCTTTTTGCTAACAACTCATCTCCCTCTATGACAAATATAAAGAAGGTCTTATGAAGACCACAAATACCAAATGAAGATGCAAAGGGATTAAGTATAAGTGGGTAAAGAATGAATAAGGACATTTTAATTAGCAGTTTTTTAAAATTTCTTTTTTTTTTAAATTTTCACAATGTTGTGTTGGTTTCTGCCATACAGCAATGTGAATCATCCGTAATTATACATACATCCCCTCTCTCCCCCCAGTCCCATCTCTCCATGTCATCACAGAACGCCAGACTGGGCTCCCTATGCTATGCAGCAACTTCTCACCAGCGAGTTGGGAGCAGTTTTAATGGAAGGGTGCACTCTCAGTAAAGAGTAGAAGAGTTAAATAAACCCAGTTCTTACATAGTGAAGAAGCAGAGATGCTTAAGGCTTCGACTGAGGCCAGTTTGAGAAGAGTCTGTGGAGGCAGTGATAGACCTGCATGCCACGCCAATGAAGGGAGCAGGCCTGGAATGGGGCAGTGATCCCATCCTCTGTTCTGAGCACATCAGCTATGGGAAGAGAGGATTTCTGTGACAAAAGTTCCAGGCAGGTGGGAGTTGGAGCAGGAAGGAGAGTGTTCCAATCCCCGAATGAAAAATCCCCACCATTTGTTATCCTCTGTGTGTTTATTATATCTTGCAGGTATGTATGGTCTTTGGAATTCCAGCAAGAAGATGAATGCGAGTGATTTCAGTAGGGGAAAGGCAAACTCCCAATGCATCAAATAGATGGGATGCTAAGATATGGCACCTTGGCAGAAAGCAAGAAATATATTTAAAGAGTTATAGTATCCTTTCCATATATTAGGGAAAAAATATGTTTAGGTTATACAATAGCACATTGCTGGAAGGTTGAGAGACTTGAGAGATGATACAAAAAAGCATGCAAAATAAATTATTTCAAAACTTGATTTAAGAACATAGGCATGAAGACGTCTGGTCTTACATAACACACCCCAGTGCTAGAAAGTTCATTTTTAGAAAGAGTAGAAGATAAAGTTAACTTGACAGAATCCAAACACCCCAAAGAAAAACTTTTTAAAATAGGAAGTAGGATAATGTGTATGTTGGGATGTGGGATGGGATGATATCAAAATGCTTTTCTTTGTGGTCACATGTCACTACCCTCCTTTTCAGGAGACTAGGACCTTTTTTGGACAAGGCATTTCATCAAAGAATCAGATTGTCTAGTTCTTAGAGAAATGTAAGCCATGATAAGAAAACAAATGGGAGATCAGGGTCGTCATAACAGAGCCTAGGGTGAGGTACAGCCTTGGATCTTTTGCCTTAGACTAAGAAGGCTTCTCTAGCTTTAACGTGCATGTGAATCACCCAGGGAACTTGTTAAAATGCAGATTCCAATTCATTCAGTGGTGATGGTATTCTGATTAATTTTGTGTGTGGACGGTGTGAGGTCCTGAGAGTATGCATTTCTAACGACTTACCAGGTGATGAAGGAGTTGCAGGTCCATAGGCTTCATCTTGAGTAGCAAAGGTAGACTTTATGATCTAAATGGTGATAGTTGAGGAAACATGCAGATTTTGGAGAAAGACGAGGAGCCTTGTGTGTATGTGTGTGTGAGAGAGACAAAATCAAAGTGAGAGAAAGACAGAGACAAAGACAGGGAGAGACCAGCTCCTTTCAGGGCAGCTTCGGAGTTTTAATGATAGGGAGAAGGACCGGAAGAATGGGAACATGGTAGCAATTAGACAGTGAGACCGGGGCCCCCCGGTGATCAGCATCTCTATGCTCCATTCTTACTAGCCGTATTTCCAACAGTCTCTGTTCTGTCTCATTTCATGGATGTATGCTTCCCATTCTTCTTGAACTGTGTTTTCCCTGTCTTCACCAGATCCCTTCATTTTTTAGAGGAGACTTCTCATCAGGCAAGATCTTCAAATGTTCCTATAGCATATAGTCCTTTTCCTTTTTTACTCCTTTCATACTTACAAATGTTCATCATTTCCAAGTATAGGGATGGGTTCATTTTGTTCTTTCCATTCTCCTTACACCTAACCTAACTTAGATCCTGGCATGTAGCAGGTGAGCAATCTTAATTTTGAATGAATAGATAAAATAGTATGGATAATCATATGTCCTAGATTTTCTGGGCATTGGGCCTTTTATTTTATGTTTAACACAGATGAAAAAGCTAGTCCCAGAGCCATCAGAAAATATTAACAGGATGAGTTAAGGGGTAAAGGAGGAAAAAGCAATGAATGGACCCAGTTAGTCAGATTTAAGGTGGAGAAAATATAGATTCAGCCAAAATAGGTAAATATGCAAGAGAAAATCACCAGAAAATAATATGAATAATACTATTTTCTTAAGCACCTAGTATGTGCCTGACATGGTGATTATATATTCAATCTCATCTTGAATCCTTACAAAAATGTTGTTAGGTGGTAGAAACTATGATCTATAGAAAGTAATAATTTTCCCAGGCCACTTGGCAAGGAAGTTAGGAAGAAGATTCAAATTCAGAGGCTAAGTTAGATGCCAGGAGCACTTGACCTTGTGATTGTCATCAGTGTCCATCATCTGCCTTCTTCAACAGCCTGTATGCTGTTGAGAGCAAAAGTGTCTGTTCTGTCTGGTTAGCATATTTTTTCATATGTATGTACTCCAGAATAATTGCTGAATGAATGGTCAATGCAATTTGAAATTGCATGTCCTTTCTATTACATTTTGCCTTTTTGCATTTCTTTTTCTTGGGGATGGTCTTGATTACCACCTCCTGTACAGTGTCACAAACCTCTGTCCATAGTTCTTCAAGCACTCTGTCTATCAGATCTAATCCCTTGAATCTATTTGTCACTTCCACTGTATAAACGTAAGGGATTTGATTTAGGTCATATCTGAATGGTCTAGTGGTTTTCCCTACTTTCTTCAGTTTGAGTCTGAATTTGGTAATAAGGAGTTCATGATCTGAGCCACAGTCAGTTCCCGGTCTTATTTTTGCTGACTGTATAGAGTTTCTCCATCTTTGGCTGCAAAGAATATAATCAATCTGATTTTGGTATTGATCATCTGGTGATGTCCATGTGTAGAGTCTTCTTTTGTGTTGTTGGAAGAGGGTGTTTGCTATGACCAGGGCCTTCTCTTGGCAGAACTGTTAACCTTTGCCCTGTTTTGTTTTGTACTCCAAGGCCAAATTTGCCTGTTACTCCAGGTATCTCTTGACTTCCTACTTTTGCATTCCAGTCCCCAATAATGAAAAAGACATCTTTTGGAGGGTGTTAGCTCTAGAAGGTCTTGTAGGTCATCATAGAATCATTCAACTTCAGCTTCTTCGGCATTACTCATCGGGCCATAGACTTGGATTACTGTAATATTGAATGGTTTGCCTTGGAAATGAACAGAGATCATTCTGTTGTTTTAAAGATGGGTATATCTTTCCTTTATCCTTTGCCTTCAGCTTCTTGTCTTTTCTCAGCCTTACACGTATTTGAATGCAGAGTTCCAAAGAATAGCAAGGAGAGAGAAGAAAGCCTTCCTCAGTGATCAATGCAAAGAAATAGAGGAAAATAATAGAATGGTAAAGAATAGATATCTCTTCAAGAAAATTAGATATACCAAGGGATTATTTCATGCAAAGATGGGTACAATAAAGGACATAAATGATATGGACCTAATAGAAACAGAAGATATTAAGAACATGTGGCAAGATACAAAGAACTATACAGAAAAGACCTTCATTGCTGAGATAACCACAATGGTGTCTTCACTCACCTAGAGCCAGATATCCTCAAATGCAAAGTCAAGTGGGCCTTAGGAAGCACCACTATGAACAAAGCTAGTGGAGGTGATGGAATTCCAGTGGAGTTATTTCAAATGCTCAAAGATGATGCTGTTAAAGGGCTGCACTTAATATGCCAGCAAATTTGGAAAACTCAGCAGTGGCCACAGGACTGGAAAAGGTCAGTTTTCATTCTAGTCCCAAAGAGAATGTTCAAACCACCACCCAATTGCACTCATCTCACATGCTACCAAAGTAATGTTCAAAATCCTCCAAGCCAGGCTTCAACAGTACATGAACCATGAACTTCCATACGTTCAAGCTGGATTTAGAAAAGGCAAAGGAACCAGACATCAAATTGCCATGATTTGATGATGTTTGATCATTGAAAAAGCAAGAGAATTCCAGAAAAAACATCTCTTTCTGCTTTATTGACCACCCCAAAGCCTTTGACTGTGTGGATAACAACAAACTGTGGAAAATTCTTAAAGAAATGGGAATACCAGACCACCTGTCCTGCCTCCTGAGAAATCTGTATGCAGGTCAAGAAGCAACAGTTATAACTGGACATGGAAAACAGACTGGTTCCAAATTGGGAAAGGAGTACGTCAAGGCTATATATTGTCACCCTGCTTATTTAACTTATATGCAGAATATATCATGAGAAATGCTGGAATGGATGAAACGCAAGCTGGAATCAAGATTGTCAGGGTAAATGTCAATAACCTCAGATATGCAGATGACCACCCTTATGGCAGAAAGCGAAGAAGAACTAAAGAGCCTCTTGATGAAAGTGAAAGAGGAGAGTGAAAAAGTTGGCTTAAAACTCAACATTCAGAAAACCAAGAACATGGCATCTGGACCAATCACTTCATGGTAAATAGATGGGGAAACAATGGAAATACTAACAGCCTTAATTTTCTTGGACTCCAAAATCACTGCAGATAGTGATGGCAGCCATGAAATTTAAAGACACTTGCTCCTTGGAGGAAAAGCTCTGATTGACTTAGACAGCATATTAAAGAGCAAAGACTCTACTTTGCTGACAAAGGTCCATTTAGTCAAAGCTATGGTTTTCCAATAGTCATGTATGGATGTAAGAGTTGGACCATAGAGATGGCTGAGTGCCGAAGAATTGATGCTTTTGAACTGTGGTGTTGGAGAAGACTTTTGAGAGTCTCTTAGACTGCAAGGAGATCCAAGCAGTCCATCCTAAAGGAGACCAGTCCTGAATATTCATTGGAAGTTCTGATGCTGAAGCTGAAACTCCAATAGTTTGGTCACCTAATGCAAAGAACTGGCTCATTTGAAAAGACCCTGATGCTGGGAAAGATTGAATGTAGGAGGATAAGGGGATGACAGAGAATGAGATGGTTGGATGGCATCACCAACTCAATGGACATGAGTTTGAGTAAGCTCCGGGTGTTGGTAATGGACAGGGAAGCCTGACATGCTGCAGCCCATGGGGTCACAAAGAGTTGGACATGACCGAGCGACTGAACTGAACTCTATTACATTATATAACCATGTATGAATGTAAAATGCTAAAAAGATTTGCCAAAAGACACATATTTTCTTCCTCAAATTTGAGATTTATTTCTGAAAACTCTTGCACTAGAACAGTGTTTTTCAACTGTTTTTCAGTATCCTCTCCTCCTCCCACCATTCAAAGAGCCTTTTGAGGTTTTTTTTTTACCTAAAAGCCTTCCCCTTGAAATTTTAATACCACATTGTTATGTATTTTATATATATTTCTGTATTTTATATGTAATAAGAGTAAGATTTTTTTACCTTGTTCTTTCCCTCCCAAGAACCAGTTTCATGCTCTTGGGAGCAATATCACCCTATTGAGAATGCATGGATTAGAAGGTTGCACATTGGAGTAAAACTGTGAAAGCACTTAAGATACGTTTCATGTTCAGCTCACAGAGATGCAGTGATGCGGGAGAGATTGTCAATTATCTCCCTGTGCCCATTCTCCTCTTCGTAAGCAATCAATTGCAGATCTTTAGCTAAGCAAAAATCATCAAATTAGAGAACCATGTATTCCCTAGTCTCCCATCTGTAATCTTCCCTTTGGCTGGCTGAACACAATGACCCGGAGCCAAAGGACTGCTTTTCTTAGTCTTCCTTATAGACTCCCTTTGGCCACCTGACCAAGTTAGGGACAATGAACTAAAAACAGTGGGGGAGAAATAAATGTCCACATTAGATCACTAGGTTTTGAAGGTCTCTGTTGCTCACTGCATTCTAAATTATTAATTATTAGGTCTGTATAGTTAATTGACATTTACCAGGCCACATTCCTTATAAATTTTTCAGGATTTCTTCATATGTCCTTCTTTTGTGTCCACCTTCACAATTTTAAGGACTTGCATTAAACATTTGTATAGAGATGAAAAAGTTATGATGCTTTGTATATATAATACAAGTGCTACAAATTATGGTGACTACCTTGGAAGTCCACTGATTTTGAGTTAATGACTTAGTCTGTGTATAATTGAATTTTAGAATAAGAGGAGTTCTCAACTACGTAAGGATCATTAAATATTCAGGAACAGTCAGGAGGTAGCTGGAAGAGAGAAAAAGGAGGAAAAATAAGATTAGATAAAGTCAGGAATAAAAATCATTTATGTTTTAGATTCATTTCAGGAGGAAGGAAGAAATGCAGCAAAGGAATATTTGGAAATCCGTTTGGGTTACTCTTGATTAGCAGGAAAAAATAAAGATCCAAAGGTCAAAATTAGTGTCAGAGAGAAGAAAAGTTCAAAAACATAAACGCTTATGGAAAGAATGTGCTTGTGCTGATTTGAATTAGGGTTTTTCCCATTGCTATAGGAAAGCTGCAGAAGACTTGTTATCTGCAGGCTTGATACAAAAGCCATCAATTATTTACCTTAAGAATGAGAGAGAAGAGGTGACAATCAAGAATTGGACATTGTTAGCTTGAGTTGGGGTTTTTTGTTGTTGGTGTTTTTTTTCTGGGAATTTGATTGCAAAGCCTTTTATAATGTAATGGTAACTGTCAGAATGACTCACAGTGAAGTACAAAATTGGGCAATGAAAATTTTAGACCTTTCAGAGATTTTAAAAGAAATAATAACAAAACACACAAAAATAAGGAGAGAGTTTGGTTGCTTTGTAGACCTGAATCAGGAGAAAACATTTGACAGAATGGAGCTATTGCTTAAGATCATGTAAACACACAGGTTCTCTCCCCTAAGTCATAAATCATGCAAAAAAAATTTTTTTTAATTTTTTTATTGTTAGACACACTATATGTGTACACTATATGTACTATACCTACACTATATGTAGGTATATGTAGTATCTGTATGGCAAACATTGTTAGTATATAACCAGTAGCCATTCCGCTTAACTTCCTTGTTAATGAAACCTGCATTTTGATCAGAAAGGCAAACTGTCCTGCCCCAAGGATTGGATCAGCCTCGGTCTAAGTGAGTCATGGAGCTCTCTTTTCTTTTTCTTAGATTTTTCCAGCCACCCTTGCAAGCCAGAGTGATCATGTGACTCAGTTCTCCCCAATAACTTGTCAGTAGGAAGTCTGCTAGGGGACATTTGTGAAACATTTTCCCACTCTCTTACAAATGCAGGGATTTACAGGAGGAAATTTGTCCCCTTTGCCCATTTTCCTGGAGAAGGAAATGGCAACCCACTTCAGTACTCTTGCCTGGAAAATCCCACAGACAGAGGAGCCTGGTAGGCTATAGTCCATGGGGTTGCTAAGAGTCGGACATGACTGAGCAACTCCGCATTCACTTTTCACTTTCATGCATTTGTAGAAGGAAATACCAACCCACTCCAGTGTTCTTGCCTGGAAAATCCCAGCGACAGCAGAGCCTGGTGGTCTGACATCTATGGGGCTGCACAGAGTTGGGCATGACTGAAGCAACTTAGCAGAAGCAGTAGCAGCTCATTTCCCCTGCTCATTATGCTGGCATGATGATGTCTTGACTGGATTGGCATTGGTCAACTTTTGTGACCTTGAGGTGACAAACAAGAAGATAAAAAGCATATACATAGAGATTGAGAGAGTTTAATTTTGTGAAGAGTTTGTTTTGTTTGGAGCCTGGGTTTTGGAAAACAATATGGATGCTAACTTACCCCATGGTTGCTTTTGGACAAGGGATAGTAGGTTTGCAGATGCAGGGAGAAATAGAACATGAAATAGTTAACTGGGGCAGCAAATATTTCCTTCTATGATAGCAGGGCAAGCCATTTTGTGTTGAAATTGCTTTCTTTCCCAGCTAACTGGCACTGAGCAGACAGTTCTGAGCTCCTCTAAGTTAGTGAATTCCTTATATTGACACCATTCTTTGATACCAAATTTGGAAATATTCTTAAGGAATAGGGGAAGCATTGGAGAATCTCTAACTTGTCTCCCTGGGCTTGAGTGCATTAACAAAAAAATTTCTTTTTTGTCAATTTGGTAATAAGTGAAGGGCAGAGTGAAATGAAACTAGCCAATACTGAATTGTTCCAAATGAACCCATACCAGACCTTGTAATCTTATCTTTATGTTTTAAGCCTCTGAGAACGGGGTCATTTGTTACCTGTAGTCCAAAGCACACTTAATGAATGTCAACAGGAATTCTGACAAAGTGGGTGGATTGTGAAAGAGACATGGGCCATTGGAGGGGATGGCCAGTATTCAAGCACTCTCTCTTTATACACTGGCAATGCTGATCAAAGGAAAAAGTGCACCAATAAGTAAGAGTCCTGAATGATGTACAGCTGCAGGAGAAAAGAATATATTAAGAATAATCCAAGTCCAGCCATGTCCCGGCACTAGAAGTGGTAGAAGTTCAAAACAGTGGCAAGAATTGGAAGACCTGGGTTGAAAACTCATCTCCACTACTTACTAGTTGAGTGACTTTTGGTAGATAGACCACCTCTCTGAATGTCAGACTTCTTATTTGTAAAAACAGAGTAATAATGTCCACTTCATGGAGTTGTAAGATAGTTTGACATGTCATATAGTAAGTATATGGTGCCCAGTATGTACTAGATTCTGAGCAAGTAATAAGCTGTTTTCCCATCTGTGATGAACATAGAAAGTTTAAGCCTTTGAGAAAGTCACTTAAACTTCTTTGGACCTATATTTCATAATCCATAAAAATTAAAGGTTTGTACTAGATGTTCCTATGTTTTTTCATTTTCTGGACTTATGCATCTATTTCTAACTACACAGAAACAAATTCAGTACAAAGAGAAAGAGAAATATGAAGAGAATGAAGTCTATGGGAGATTGGCCCTTTAAGGGAAAAGGACTGTAGGCATATTTTATCTTTGCAATTTCCTTTGATCCTCACACAGCTGTGGTTGAACCCCATCCCCCAGTGGTATTTTTGAAAGGAGAGCTTCAGAGGGGGTGCATACAGTGATTGGAAGGGAGGACAGTGGCTCATGTTCCAAGTCTTATGTTTAGAGGTAAGAAGGCGTCTTCCTTCACATCTTGCTTAAGCATGCACACACTGCAATCTCAAAGCAGACAAAGGGGTGTTGAGATAGGACTTCTGGGTCACTGTGCAGTCAAACAACACTGTATGTGGTTATTCTGACATCTACAATATAGACTTCTCCAAAGTATGGTAAAAACTAGTGGGAACTTTAGGAAAATGGAGTGAGCAAAGTGAACCAGGCGGCAAAAAGACCTAGGGAATTTTTTGCTGCAGATGTTGTTGGGTGTACAAATGAGGAATGAAAAGAACCAAGTAACACTGAACCCTGAGAGTGGGTGATTATGAGAGATAATGAGAGTGGTGGAATCTATGAATCTTTGTGGGGATGTGTGAGTACTCTTGCCTGGGAAATCCCATGGGTGGAGGAACCTGGAAGGCTGCAGTCCATGGGGTCGCTGAGGGTCGAACACAACTGAGCGACTTCTCTTTCACTTTTCACTTTCATGCATTGGAGAAAGAAATGGCAACCCACTCCAGTGTTCTTGCCTGGAGAATCCCAGGGATGGGGGAGCCTGGTAGGCTGCCATCTATGGGGTTGCACATAGTCGGACATGACTGAAGTGACTTAGCAGTAGAAGTGTCTTGGATAAATGATGTTAAAGGATATTTTCACTCCAAAGTCGTGAAAACATACATTGTCTAGTGCTTAAAATTTATTTCTCCAAATTTGCTAATTTTTGTAAACCTAGTATATTCTCAGCCTTGTGGACTCTTTGGTTACCATATATTTATCCCTCTTTTTGTGCACTGCCTGGGTTTCCTTATCGCATGGTCCTGAATTCACACCTCAGCATCTGATTTCTGGTTTATGCCATCAAACTAATCCCTTTGTGAGAGGGATTCACTCCCCACCCTGTTGATAACACTGGGGTCATAACACTGTTAATAAGAGCAAGTTTTGCTCTCGAAGTGCTATTAATATTAACACATTTAGTCCTCCAAATAGCCCTATAGAACAGGTATTATTATTCCCATTTTACAGATGAGGATACTGAGGTTAAGTGACTCACTCAGGTTTACAGAGAAAGTAGGTGGTGTTGGGGCCTGAATTCAAACCCAGGCTGCCTGGCTCCAAACCACTATGCTGTGTTAGATCTCCTTTTGATAGGTGTGTTTTTCATTATGTTTCTTTCCTGCTTCAAAACCTGTAATGACTTGTTTTAGGATTAATAGATTAATTTTTAGGATGAATTTCAAACTGTTTGGTTTGACACAGGAAGTTGTTCAGCAAATGGCCTGCACCATCCAGCCTGGCTCCTCTCCAGTTGTGTAATTCATCTCCTCCCACAGATCCTCCTCCATGATGGAGACTTTACCTTCATCACCATTTCCAGTTCTTCCTCCATGGGGCTCAGCATGGGTCATCTTAGTAACTTTCTCCTTCTCTGAATTCCTATAGAATCTGAAGGTTTTGTATTAGACAATGTAACAATTGATTAAAGTGTGCTCAGAAGTTGGTTTTTTTTTTTAAACCTGTGTCAAAGAGTATATTTTGTATCATAAACTAAGTTTAAAAGTTCTCTAAGACAAGAGTCAAGTCTTCTATATAAATCCAAGTTTTCCAGATCTCAATTTTTTACCTCAGTAACATAAAAAGAATTTCCAAGCTCTTGTCCAGTTCTGGAGTTCTGTTCCGTTTTCTGGATGTGTTGCAACATGAAGCTAATTGCTAGGAATGCTTACCAACTATCCATTGGTTTGACTCCTCCTGAAGTCTTGCTGAAATAAACCAAAGGCCGAGATTTGTGTGGTTGGATTAGAAATTTGTGGAGCCTAGACTCATTGTGGGCTTACCTGGTGGTTCAGCTGATAAAGAATCTGCCTGCAACACAGGAGACAAGGGTTTGATCCCTGGGTTGGGAAGATCCTCTGGAGAAGGGAACGGCTTACCCACCCGTATTCTGGCCTGGAGAATTCCATGGACCTTATAGTCCATGGGGTCGCAAAGAGTCGGACATGACTGAGCGACTTTCACTTTCATTTTAGACTCGTAAGTTTTCAGCTCCTGTTTTCCATCATGGAAAAATGGAAGATAAGAATGATTATTGGCCGAATTTGTCACTCAGAATCCCATTCTAGTTTCAACTTCTTTGTCAACAGTCCATGACTTGAGGGAGCAGGACTGTATTGTTCTTTGTGCAAGGAAGGTCTAGATCTGATTGGAGCCTAGACTCATTGTGGGCTTCCCTGATGACTTAGCTGATAAAGAATGCCTGCAACGCAAGAGACAAGGGTTTGATCCCTGGGTTGGGAAGATCCTCTGGAGAAGGGAACGGCTTACCCATCCGTATTCTGGCCTGGAGAATTCCATGGACCTTACAGTCCATGGGGTCGCAAAGAGTCGGACATGGCTGAGCAACTTTCACTTTCATTTTAGACTGTAAGTTTTCAGCTCCTGTTTTCCATCATGGAAAAATGGAAGATAAGAATGATTATTGGCCGAATTTGTCACTTAGAATCCCATTCTGGTTTCAACTTCTTTGTCAACAGTCCATGACTTGAGGGAGCAGGACTGTATTGTTCTTTGTGCAAGGAAGGTCTAGATCTGGAGTGTGCTTCAGCCCTAAGGCAGCCCAAACCCAGGAGATGACCTTGAAAAATGATAGGGCTCACTAGATGAGAAGGTCATGAGCTGCTCAGCTTCCAGAATTAGACTACAAGATGGGGAGAAAAGTAGATTATAGGAACAAAGTAAGGAATGAGAGAGAGGCCTTTAGAGACAGAGGTAGAGAGAGAGAAAGAGGAATGAGAGTGAGCGAGAGAAAAACAAGCAGACAGACACACCAAGAACAGAAAGGATAGCCAAGCTGAGAGCTGTCCACGTTCAGTGTGGCTTTTTATTCCTTTGAATATGCATACTTTTTTGTCATCAAATTCCTTCAATAGCCATATGATAGTTATACAGATCTGCCAGTGTGAGTAGTGCTTTGCATTAAAAACAAATTAAAACCATCTTTTCCTTAGAGAAGTAGACGAGAAAGTCATGAGCTGCTCAGCTTCCAGAATTAGACTACAAGATGGGGAGAAAAGTAGATTGTAGGAACAAAGTAAGGAATGAGAGAGAGGCCTATTAGAGACAGAGGTAGAGAGAGAGAGAGAGAAAGAGGAATAAGAGTGAGCGAGAGAAAAACAAGCAGACAGACACACCAAAAGCAGAAAGGATAGCCAAGCTGAGAGCTGTCCACGATCAGTGTGGCTTTTTATTCCTTCGAATATGCATACTTTTTTGTCATCAAATTCATTCAATAGCCATATGATAGTTATACAGATCTGCCAGTGTGAGTAGTGCTTTGCATTAAAAACAAATTAAAACCATCTTTTCCTTAGAGATATCTGTTAAGCATCCTGTATCTTAAATTAATTGTTATTCAAGAGACAACATTTTATTAGATGTTTTCTTTTTCTTTTTAACTCAAGAAAGTAGTTTAGAATAAGACTTCAAAGAATCTTCCGGGGAAAAAATCCCACAACTCATGAATTATAAAGAAAAAAGATTTTTTTTTGTCTTTAAAACAATATCTTATGCAATTAGAGACCAAGTGAACTTAATTACCATGTGAATAATTCAGAGAGGCAAATTAACTGCAACAGGAAAAATTTGGTCCAGTGTGGTCCTCTGTGTTCATGCAACTCAAATGAAACGTGATTTAATCCTGAAACAGTCAGTTTAAGGTTCTGAAATCTGGTTGTTGCATTGAAGAGATACTTGTTCAGCTTCTATGTGTCCTTACACTAAACTCTCATGAAGTATTTTGGTCATCTCATGTTCTTTGTTGCCTTGCTTCTGTTCACCTCTTTCCAGTGGGGCATGAACTACAGACCTTTGTCTCAGCATTCGCTTTTCCTTCATCCTCTTCATTTGCATTCCTGTAACCTTCCACTTTGCACCAGTCAGACAGAAGAAAGGAGCATCAGAATGGCAGGAATGTGACTTGTCTCTCAGGCAGGATTGAAGTTCAGTAGCAGTGCTCCAACTAATTGAACTCAATAAATATTGTCGAGAGGGTTACCTTGTAAGAGATCTCTGGGACAGTCAATGAAACCCAAATACAGTAGTGTTTTCAAGTATTATAGTAAATGGTGAAGACAACAGATCTGCCTGTAAAGCACGATAGTATAAAACAAAGGGATGTGTGCCTGAACAGTGGTCCAAAGAAAGGCAAGAGAACAGATGAGGAACATAGACATGGAAAAGGGTCCCTGCAAGTAGAGAATTTTGGATCTCTCTCTGAATAAAAATGACAGACTATTCACAACCGAGGATGAGGCAGGCAGGAGGATGTTACACAAGGGGAAAGCAGAACAAGTAATTGTCTGGAGGCAGAGGAGCAAATGCACAAATAAGCAAGTGTGTGTTATCGAATTTGAAAACTCTTCCGGTGGCTGGACACAGAACCCTGACACTGGAGGAGATGAAAGGCAGAGCTCTTTGTTACTGACAGCTCCAAGGAGGGAATGCTGCCTCTAGGGTCACACAAAGGCTTGCACCTTGGGATAGGGTAACACATGCTAAGCCCTGGCTGGGGTTTGTGTATGGCAAGTCTTTCTGGGTGGTGCCAGTGGTGGCTTAGATGGTGAAGTGTCTGCCTGCAATGAGGGAGACCTGGGTTCATTTCCTGGGTTGGGAAGATTCCCTGGAGAAGGAAATGGCAATCCACTCCAGCACTCTTGCCTGGAAAATTCCATGGACAGAGGAGCCTGATAGGCTACAGTCCATGGGGTTGCAGAGTCGGACACAACTGAGCGACTTTCTTCTTTTTAGTGGTAAAGAACCTGCCTGCCGATGCAGGAAATGTAAGGGATGTGGGTTCGATCTTTGGGTTGGGAAGATCCCCTGGAGGAGGGCACGGTAATCCACTCCAGTATTCCTGCCTGGAGAATCCCCATGGACAGAGAAGCCTGGAGGGCTACAGTCCATAGGGTTGCAAAGAGTTGGACATGGCTAAAGCAACTTAACACGTATGCACATGGCAAGCAGAGTGGGTATGGTAACTAGATTTTGCAGGTTTCCTGGAGGATTGATTAATTTGAATAATTACACGCCTCTCGAGAAGGGAATGGCAAGCCATCTCAGTACTCTTGCCTGGAGAATCCCATGGACAGAGGAGCCTGGTAGGCCACAGTCCATGGGGTCACACAGAGTCGGACATGACTGAAGGAACTTAGCATGCATGCACAGAGCACAGAGGCTGTCCCTAATTGTTCAGTACCTAGTCTGGGGATGCAGAAGCCTCAAAATGGAGTGGGGAGGCTTCATGGAGGGGGGCGGTTGGCCTGTATGCCTAGTTGCCCTGGAGAGTGGGAGCCAGGGACGCAATGTATCTGGTGTGGTTCTTAGCAAACCGCCCATGAAGGGGAATTGAGAATTTTTAGACATGACTTCAAAACTAGGTCAAGACAGCACTTGTAAAATATATTACAGTGTGCATAAGCACATTGCACCTAGCTTGATTGAGGTTGGGTGAAGTGGGAAAGCATGAGTTAGGATAGGAAGGTATAAAACCATAGATAGAGAGTAAATCTTAGAGAACATTGAACCCCCTGGTAACAAATGATGTTCTCATAGCAGGGTAAGAAATGTGATTTTCCTGAGTAAATAAGGTAGATATCAAAGCAAAGTGCTATATTTACCATGATTTTCACAAAGTTTGCTTCAAAAAATCTACATATCATGTGGCAAAATATTCTGTGGAATTCTGTAACCCTTTAGAACGTTATTTGGTCAATGAAGACAGGAAATGTTAAAGCAATAGTGTAACAAACTGCAGATGTTTCACAGTGACTGCTGTACACCTAAGAGATGAGGTGAAGCTGTGAGGAGGGAAACTCTCATCCGACAGGCTCAAAACCTCTCACTCCTGAAGGCAAAAATTACTGTATTTGCCAAATGGAAAAATTGTTCATGTACTTATAGTGGTCCTATTTGAAAATTACCATGTTGAAGTCCACTGAACTTCCAAGTTTCTAGATAAGGTTGTGAGGTAGTAGTTTCCAGAAAGGCATAAGGAAATTTTACAAAACCTGGAAATTATTCTAATATTTGTTCGAAGGGGATGAAGTGGAAGTTTTAGTCCAACTGCAACATGTGCAGTCGATGTAGTGGTGCACCACTCGGACCCACCCATACAGACAACATATGCTCATCCCCTAGGTTGTTAAAAGTGTTGGCTGAGGATAGCTCACGGTTGAGTCTCTCCCACAGACTTGTCCTTGGCTTGCAGGAGTTGACTCACCCAAGATAAGGTTCCCTGCCCAGAGGCAGTGCCCATCCAACGACTTGATTTGCAAGAATACAAACCAAGATACAGACTCCCCTCACCTCCAACTCACTCCATACTTCATTAGGGAATGATACAATTTTGTGTGTTAACTTGACTGGTCCATGGAGAGGTCAGATATCTGGTTCAATATTATAGATCTGTCTGTGAGGATGTTTCTAGAAGACCTTACTTAGCATTTGAATTGGTGGACTGAGGAAAGCAGATTGCTCGGCACAATGTGGGAGGCCATCATCTAGACTGCTGAGAGTCAGACTAGAACAAAAAGTTGGAGGAAGGGAGAAGTCTCTCTTCCCAACTTCTTTTTTTTTTTTTTAATTTTTACTTTATTTTACTTTACAATACCGTATTGGTTTTGCCATACATTGACATGAATCCACCACGGGTGTATACGAGCTCCCAATCCTCAATCTCCTTCCCACATCCCACCCCATATCCTCTCTCTGGATCATCCCCGTGCACCAGCCCCAAGCATCCTGTAGAATATCAGTCTTCTACTGCCCTTGGATGGGGATTTATGCTATCAGTTCTCCTGGTTCTCAGACCTTGGTTCAGAACTACATCTCCAGCTTTCCTAGGCTTGCAGTTTGCAGACTTCTTTGCTTTCATAATTACTTGAGCCAATTCTTCCTTATAATAAATCAATCCCTATCTGTCTATCTAATCTTTGCTTCCTATTGGAGGAGGTGATATATGTATCTTCTATCCGTGCATTCTCTCTGGAGAGCACTAAATAATACAAAGGACAAACCCGGAGAGCCATCCTAGCTCTTGTGCTGCCGGCCCTCTCAGCTTCCTTCCCCATGCTCAGCTCTGCTTCCTTCACTCTTTAACAGGTCAATGCTCCCAAGAGCATTTTCCAATAAATCCCCTGTACTTTGGTCTCCATCACATAGTCTATTTCAGGAAATTCAACCTATGACAACATGCATCTATAGAATGACTAAACAATTCCTGAAATATTGTATACATTCTATTGTTGTTGCTGTTATGTTGCTAAGTCATGTCCAACTCTTGCAATCCCACCAGGCTCCTCTGTCCTGGAGATTTCCCAGGCAAGAATACTGGAGTGGGTTGCCATGCCCTACTCCAGGGGATCTTCCTGACCCAGGAATCAAACCTGTGTCTCCTGCATTTGCAGGCAGGTTCTTACCACTGAGCCACCAGGGAAGCCCATACAATCTATAGTCTCCTGAATTTTGTTTTATTCCAGATTGAGAGATGTGTTGTGAAATAAACAACCAGTATAGGTTTTCTCAAATTTTTATCTGTGTTTTAAAATTTAAAAATTCAGTGTAATTTGAATTATTCCAGACCATAGAAAAGGAGCAAAGGATCTCCTGATTCTTTTTATAATGCTAACATAGCTTGAATACTAAAAGTTTGTCAATATATTATAAAAAAGGAAAAACATATGATTATAGATATAAAAATTCTATATTATATATACCAATTGATTCCAGCTGCATATTGTAAGGACAGTATAATATAGACTTAGTATGTATTAAAAAGCAGAGACATTACTTTGCCAATAAAGGTCTGTCTAGTTAAGGCTATGGTTTTTCCAGTGGTCATGTATGGATGTGAGAGTTGGACTATAAAGAATGATGAGCACTGAAGAATTGATGCTTTTGAACTGTGGTGCTGGAGAAGACTCTTGAGAGTCCCTTGGACTGCAAGAAGATCTAACCAGTCCATCCTAAAGGAGATCAGTCCTGGGTGTTCATTGGTAGGACTGATGCTGAAGCTGAAACTCCAATACTTTGGCCACCTGATGCGAAGAGCTGACTCATTGGAAAAGACCTTGATGCTGGGAAAGATTGGGGGCAGAAGGAGAAGGGGACGACAGAGGAAGAGATGGTTGGATGGCATCACCGACTCAATGGACATGGGTTTGGGTGGACTCCGGGAGCTGGTGATGGACAGGGAGACCTGGCATACTGAGGTTCATGGGGTCGCAAAGAGTCAGACACGACTGAGCAACTGAACTGAACTGAAGTAGGGTTTATTCTAAGACCATAAGGGTGGTTCAGTTTTGGGAAATCTATCAATGCAGTTTATTACATCAGCAAATTAAATTAAGAAAGTCATTGATTGTATCAATAAATGCCTGAGAGGCATCATAAAATTAAAGTCATTTCTAATAAAAATTATAAGTAATTTAGAAATGAAGGAACTATTTAAATATGAAAACTCAAAAGCAAGCATTATAATAAAACAAAAAATTGCTGAAACTCTTTACATTAAAAAATAGAGCTGATATCTTGTTAAATTTAATTGGTAGTAAAATGATCACACCTTTCTCCTACACTCACTGGTCTAGGGCATACTCCTAATGCAGCGATTGTGGAGATGTATTTAAACATCTCTTTCTCCCATTAGACTGAGACTTCCTAGAGGCAGGTGTAGGCTTTACCAATTTTCCTCTCCTTTGTCACTGGCAGTTTATGGCACAAAAAATTTCTGGAAGGCACAAGCAATTGAATGACTGTAATAATAGAATTTATACTTTTCAAAAGACCATTTCCACTTCACCACAAGAGAAATTGTGTCAGTTTGATTTACATATGAGATGCTGAGCATGCCATGAGCATAATTTGCAAAACTTTTCCCAAATGTTATAATTATATCAGAAACAGGGAATAGAGACCAATGAGCCCATTTCACTTTTTATTACATTTTTTTCTTGAGATTTTAAAATCTCACATAGTTTTATCATTATTTTTGAAACTCCTTTCATGATTTTCTTGGACTTATTCATCATACTCAGAAGTGAGCTGTGAACAGCTTGGAAATGCAAAAATACAAGTCATTTAGCTTAAGTCTGTATATCTTAGAAACTATAACAAGATTAAAAACAAGCAAATAAAACACCCCCAAGTACTAGGGAAATACTTTGCTAAAAGAAATTTTAGTTTCACATCCTTCCCACCTTCTAAAATCAAAATTTCTTTTAGTATGTTTTTCTTTCAGAATGACTTTAAATCTGAGGATACCCACATATTTAAGTTCTCTAGAACCCTGAATTTTTTCACCTGGTACTAATGGGCCAGGCCCCTTTGCCCATATTTGCTGCTACATCTTTAGAAGCTAATGCCTCCTCCTGCTGCATCTTTCTCTCAAAAGGCAATAGATATATTACCTGTGATAGAAAACAGAGGTTGGATTATTCAGGATTCCACTCTGAAAGGGTGGACCAGAATTAAGAAAGATTAAGAATTAGGGTAGCTCATGTGTAATGCCCATGTTATCTAAGAGAAGGATCGAAACATGCCTATGGGATTTAGCCACAGGATGCTGTTACTGATCCTGGAGAGAGCAGCGTTAATGAAGTGTGCACCGAAGTCGCTGGCAGTGTGTTCACTCAGGAGTGAGTAAGGACAGTGACAATTTTTGGAAAAGTTCAACTAGAAAATGCAGGAGAGATAGAGACCAACACAGAGATAGACATAAGGGCAAATAAAGAGAGAGTTGGGATGGAACCTTATCTCAGAGGTTACACATTCACCTGCTATAGTCAAAGCTATGGTTTTTCCAGTAGTCATATATGGATGTGAGAGTTGGACCATAAAGAAGACTGAGCACCAAAGAACTGTTGCTTCCCAATTGGTGGTATCAGAGAAGACTCTTGCGAGTCCCTCGGCCAGCAAGGAGATCACACCAGTCATTCCTAAATAAAATCAGTCCTGAATATTCATTAGAAGGATTGATACTGAAGCTCTAATACATTGGTCACCTAATGCAAAGGGCCAACTCATTGGAAAGATGCTGGGGAAGACTGAGAGCAAGAGGAAAATGGGGTGACAGAAGATAAGATGACATCACCGACTCAATGGATATGAGTTTGAGCAAACTCTGAGAGATAGTGAAGACAGGGAAGCCTGGCGTGCTGCAGTTCATGGGGTCACAAAGAGTCGGACATGACTTAGCAACTGAACAACAACACATTCAGCCAGTGTAGTGTAATTGTCTCTTCTAATAACAGTGGTAACCTTGATATCACAAAAGTTGCCTTCATAGTTCATTACTTTGTTTTCCTACTGTAATTTAAATAGCAAAATTAAGACATAAAAGGCATAGCCTATCTGGAAGTTTAAATTTGAATCTTGAACTTAAAATAGACTTACTAATCTGCTGTGTTTATGAACTGAGACCCAATCTGTGTCATATAGTCCCTTGTATTTTCTTCCTGAGTAGAGAGAAATATCTTACAGGCATATCATCACTCTCCAATGGCTGAAGGCATCATCAAAAATTGAGATAATTACTCTTAACCGGGATAAATGAATTTTGAGTACATAGGCTGTCACCTCTTAAAGCGGGGCAAAGGAGGTTAACAAGGCAGGGCGACTCTTGGCTGGAGGAGTACACATAAGTCATTCTTAATTGGAGGTTTTACCTTTGTTCTTCTGAGTAGCTGCCAAGGAACTTTCTACATGTGACTTGAGATAAATGAGCCAGTCAGGGAACTGCTTGCATCTCTAAGATGAACTGCTAGACTATTCTTTTGAAATCCTAAAGGGGATGATGGTGATTAAAGATACATTTTTTACAACTTAGTGTAAAAGACAGTTAAGAATTCCTGAAGGAAGAGGCAGGGCTCAGGCAAGTCCATGATTAGTGACTCTGGGATGCGGTGTTTCTTGTTGTTTTCCTTATTAATGCTAGAGAGAGGCTGATTTGGAAGACATACTATAAGAAGAACTGTAGAGCATGACTCAAAGCATCAATACTTTTTTGGGTAAAGAACCAAAGAGAAGCCTTGAAGGGAGAGTTACATGAACATACTTTCTTCTACAATAATCTCTTCTACTTCCCGAGGGAACAGATTGAGCTGTCTTTCTTTCAAGTCTCTAGCTACAGTAGCTGGAGAAGGCAATGGCGCCCCACTCCAGTACTCTCACCTGGAAAATCCCATGGATGGAGGAGCCTGGCAGGCTGCAGTCCATGGGGTCGCTAGGAGTCGGACACAACTGAGCAACTTCACTTTCACTTTTCACTTTCATGCATTGGAGAAGGAAATGGCAACCCACTCCAGTGTTCTTGCCTGAAGAATCCCAGGGATGGGGGAACCTGGTGGACTGCCATCTATGGGGTCGCACAGAGTCAGACACGACTGAAGCGACTTCAGCAGCTGTAATAGCTACATGCTGAATGCAGTTGGATGATGCCTTGAAACCATTCTGGGTGGAGAGTCAGGGATATAAAGTTACAGATCCAGCCTATTGGATGACTTTGAGTGATCCTTTGACCCCTCAGGACTGCCTATTCTCCCATGTGTGCCACAGTAGAAAGCAAATGGCCACTGGAATTCTTGCCCATTATGGGGTTCAGAGCATCTGGGAAGATGGACAAAAGAATGTTTATCTATAAGAAAGAGGCTCAAAAGAAAGCAAATACTTGTGTATTTTGTTTTGGGAATAGCATGTGCTGTTTAATTATATGGGAATAGAAAGAATGGGTGTGAAACTGAGACGTTGGCACATGCAGATAACAATATTCTTATATAAAACTTTGGATCAGCGTTTATTATACACTTGTTTTCACCCCAAATATTTGGATTTCAATTTCTTAATCTTCTGGAATGCTGGAAATTACTTTTGGCATTTTTGCCATTCCTGGGGTACAACTTTATGCTATTTGAAACAGAAATGGTTTCAGCCTCAAAATAGCACAGTTTCTGCTAATCAACTCAAAATCTTCCAAGTCACACAGGCTATCGGAAGCCAGAACCTATTTTTCTGGACAGGGAATATGTTTGCTTAGTCCATGAGATTGAGATCAAACTTGGATATTATTTTCCAGATCCTAGTGTTTGCAAAGCAGATGGAGAATACCCTAATGGCATGAGATGTTTTGTGAATAGCAAGCTATATAAACATTTTCTTAGCAACCACATTTTGTCCTGTGAATAAATTAGGTAGGTCATATGTATATTTTCATAAACTTATTTTATGTTTAGTATGGAACACAGCATATATTTAGCACCCAAAATATTTGTTGAATAAATGAATGAGTACCTACATATATGGCATTTAAAAGAGACTGTGAAAGCTATCATTATGGATTTTCCTAATAAAAATTTAATTATTGCTATCAATTTTGATCTATTATATATATAAAAGGATTGACAGTTAATGAATTTCTGAGTAGATTCTTCTGAACCCTTCTTGAGATAGTCTTATTAACTTTGAAAGGCTTCTAATGGCATTTGGCTTTCTTAAAAAAAAGTTTAAGAAGTAAGAGAATCAGTCTATCTGGTTATCCAGACACCTATGGTCTGATCAGGGAATGATTTATTCTGGGAATAGCTTTCTAAATTAAATAGCCTCTCTGAGAGGCCTTTCTCTGTTAAAACCTTCTTGAGTCCCTGGTGGTACCATTTGAATTGTGGGCACACTTAGATTCACAGAGAGAATTGGAGAGAAAAAGCATTGATTAAAGAAGAATCTGATCACTTTTGGCACTAAGAACAGTCACCGAGTTGAGTAGGAAGTGTTAGCTATTCATTTATTATTCTGGCCTCTGATTAAAATTTGTGAGTGAGGATATTCCTCTTTGTCTCCCTTGGACTGTAACTTGGCAATATTTAATTTTGATCAGCTATTTTCATTTTTGATTGAGACAACTTTTCCTGGAAGCTTTGTCTGTAGAAAATAAACTCTGCGATTCCTCACCAGTACTGAGTCTTCCTCTGATGTCTGTATCTGTGAATGAATCCAGTGAAGGTGTGCACCATAGGTAACTCTCAGGTTAGGGCCAAAATGTCTAAAGGACCTCTCTGCAGGTTGACAGTTGACACGTGTAGCTTGACGTCATTCCAGGTCTGTTGGATGACACATACTTATTAAAAAAGTAAGATGCTTTTCCTCCTGCCCCAACCCCGCATCCTAGAACATTGGAGTTGATCAGCTAATCCTCATTTTACCATAAGAAACTGAGGCCTGGAGAGCTCAAGTCACGTGACCAAGGGCACTATTATCTAGAACTGGAATTCAAGGCTCTTGATGTTTTTGAAATTTGAAACATGCTGCCCTGCCACTTCTTGAAGTGAAGTCAAGTGAAGTCGCTCAGTTGTGTCTGACTCTTTGAGACCCCATGGACTGCAGCCTCCCAGGCCCCTCCGTACATGGGATTTTCCAGGCAAGAGTACTGGAGTGGGTTGCCATTTCCTTCTCCAGGGAATCTTCCTGACTCAGGGATTGAACCCCGGTCTCCTGCCTTGCAGGCGGACGCTTTACCCTCTAAGCCACCAGGGAAGCCCTGCCACTTCTTAGCAAACTTTATATAAGTTCAGTACTTTCATTGAGGTTTTAACTTGGGGTAGAAAATGGTGTTTTGTAGAGCTCTCAAAGGGTGACTATTCCTGTTCTAAGATTTTTTCCTTATCAGTCATAAGCTCATAAAGCTCCGGATACCTTATTTCTTTGAACCTGACCCCAGGTCATGAATGCAACAGCTAATCTGTTTATAACTACAAGGACAGCTGCAAAAATTTTGGGTGTGGTGGTGAGGGTTAGATTTGAAGGATGTGTAGACTCATAAATCTGCAGATAAACTTTGGGGCATCAAACTTGTTTGCCTCATTTTCAATTCTTTTCCAGTTCATCTTTACTTTGGTGAAGGCCTGGAGCCTTTGACTTCAGATCAAGTCCTTTTGCCTTGGTCCTTGGACTGTATGTCTGGGGTGGGGAGTGTCCAGTCACCAGCACTCACAAGGCCCAATCTCAGCATTTACCATGGGGGCAGGGGGTAGCTTCCCTGCTGCACTTTCCCAGCAAGACAGGAAGGTAGATGCTAAAGTGGTGAGGCTGCACAGAGCTTCAGAAGCCACTTGGGCAAACTGCCTCATCTTTCTGTGCCTCAGCTTCTTCATCTGTTAATGAGGATAATAACTGTGTCTCAAGAATAGGGATACATGGAATGATATGTAGGTTTGTCCAAAAATGGCCTTGAGTGGTTGTCCCAGATTGTCTGGTGCAAGCTGGCTCAAACTGGAGTCACTGCCTTCACCTCAGCTGGGAGAGGGGAGCTTTCTCCAGTCTGAGAATCTCATGAGATTGTGGCCTTCCTCTTCCTGGTGGGCACTGAAGATGGGAGACTGCAGTGTGCACGGGCAGCTGGCCTTCCCAGCAATGATGTAAGTGGCTGGCATCTAAGCTCAGACTACCTGCTTGTGTGAGATGAATCTCTTGCTCGCCCCATGTGAAAACAGAGCAACAGGAGGTAGCACCCTTTTCTGGAACAGGGTCTTTTTATTGGTGCAAAGTGCCTCCAAACAGGCCCTCTGCAGAATGCTCCAAAATCATACTGTTGTCCAAAATCAAAATCTGTTTTCCTGATGTGCTTTACCAAACAATTCTTCTAGTGCTTACCCCAAACTCTCAGAATATCAGGCTATTGTAAGGATTCAATTAATTAATACATAAAAAACACTAAAGACAGTGCCAGAAGTTCTTGGCTTTCAAAGGGATCTAATCATTCAATTGACGGGACTATAGTGAGATACAGATGTAAAAGCCATATGTAGACTATGTAGCACACACATACATGTACTAGCTATTATATTATTAGCTGTCTCTATCTTTTGTATCATAAAATCCTCTTCATCCAAACTGTGGTATAAAAGAACTGGGGGCCATGTCAATATTTATTAGAGAATGGAAATAAACAGGGCATATATAATAGTGAACACTTAGGCAGGAAGGCTTTCCAATTAACTGAACTGAACTGATGTGGGTTGGAGGAATTAGACTTGTTTTCTCCCTTAGAATGGGAGGATTCCTTTTTTCTCCTCACTTCAGTTCAGTTCAGTCGCTCAGTCATGTCCGACTCTTTGTGACCCCACGAATCACAGCATGCCAGGCCTCCCTGTCCATCACCAACTCCCGGAGTTCACTCAGACTCAAGTCCATTGAATCAGTGATGCCATCCAGCCATCTCATCCTCGGTCGTCCCCTTCTCCTCCTGCCCCCAATCCCTCCCGGCAGCAGAGTCTTTTCCAACGGGTCAGCTCTTCACATGAGGTGGCCAAAGTACTGGAGTTTCAGCTTCAGCATCATTCCTTCCAAAGAAATCCCAGGACCCATCTCCTTCAGAATGGACTGGTTGGATCTCCTTGCAGTCCAAGGGACTCTCAAGAGTCTTCTCCAACACCACAGTTCAAAAGCATCAATTTTTTGGTGCTCAGCCTTCTTCACAGTCCAGCTCTCACATCCTCACTTAGTAACTACCAAAAATCATATCTTAGCCTTTCTGCATAAAGTTGTTAAAAATCCAGTTCTTTCTTCCTCACACTTTCAGATGTATACACATCTTTATTGCTCTAACACAATTTCAATGTGAATATGAGAATGATAAATTTCTGTTAAAAATACCACCAGGTTGCTACTGCCTAGAATAAGAAATTATATGTCAGTAAGGCTGGAACATGAATCTGCTTATCTCAATCTTTGTGTACAAAAGGGCTCTACTGTAACTGTGGCAGCAAGGAAAAGACTCAATTGGCTAAAATTACCCCATGAATAACACCTCTAGGAGCCTGAGAACCAGCCTTGATTCCCATCCTTTCCTCACCCCCAACATGGAGCCTTTGCATTTCCAGCATCAGTGCGTCCTAAGGCCATTCACTTGTCCGTGTTATCTCCAACTGCTGTCTTAGCCTAAGCCACCCTGATCTCCCACGTGAACTACCACAAAAGCCTCTGTCTCATCTCTCTGCTTGTCCCACTTCAACTAATTCTCCACAAAAAAGTTAGAATAATCTTCTAAAACATAAATCGGAACATGTCTCTTCCTGGCTCTAGCTGCTGTTCACTTCAACGTGGCCTACAGCCTGCATGAGCTCACATTCTCAGCCTTTGTGTGGAAAAGTGCAGCTATACTGGATTTCTTATAGTTTCTGCTTTATTTCCTGCAAAGTGTTAGGTGCTCAGAGCATGTGTACATGCTGATCTTTTTCATAGAATCACTTTCTCCCCATTTCATTCTAGATCCTCTTTACTGCCCAGCTAGTCTCAGCTCAAATGCCTTCTCTGAGATGCACAGACACACACACACATTCCCGTCTAAATAAGTTCCCCTCCTTTGTCCTCTCTTAGAGTACTCTGGCCTTTTCATTCACTACACTTAGAATATATAAATGCATCTATATTTGTTAGGGCATTTGTTTAGCAGTTTTCTTCCTCAGTGGATGGAAGATGGTAAGATCCAAGAGGACAGAGACCATGTCAGTTTTGTTCTCTTTTCAAAAATATATTTATTTATTTATTTGGCTTCACCAAGTCTTAGCTGTGGCATGCAGAATCTTCAATCTTTGTTGGCCTGTGGAATCTTTAGTTGTGGCATGCAGGATCTTTACTTGTGGCATGAGGGATATAGTTCCCTGACCAGGGACTGAACCTGGATCCCCTACACTGGGAATACAGTCTTAGCCCCTGGATTACCAGGGAAGTCCCCTGTTTTGTTCAATTATGGTTACTTAGTATCTAGCATAGAGAAGACAATGGCAACACACTCCAATACTCTTGCCTGGAGAATCCCATGGACGGAGGAGCCTGGTAGGCTACAATCCATGGGCTCGCTAAGAGTCGGACACAACTGAGTGACTTCACTTTCACTTTTCACTTTCATGCATTGGAGAAAGAAATGGCAACCCACTCCAGTGTTCTTGCCTGGAGAATCCCAGGGACACAGGAGCCTGTTGGGCTGCCGTTTATGGGGTAGCACAGAGTTGGACATGACTGACATGACTTAGCAGCAGCAGCAGCAGCAGTATCTAGCACAGTGCCTTGCACATTGTAGGTGTTCAGGAGACTTTGATAAGTGAACGAAGATTCACATGGTTACATATTGTCATGAAGTAAAAGTGAAAGTCGCTCAGTCATGTCTGACTCTTTGCAACCCTGTGGACTATACAGTCTATGGAATTCTCCAGGCCAGAATACGGGAGTAGGTAGCCTTTCCCTTCTCCAGAGGATCTTCCCAACCCAGGAATCAAACCCAGGTCTCCCACATTGCAGGCAGAGCCACAAGGGAAGCCCAAGAATACTGGAATGGGGAGCCTACCCCTTCTCCAGCTCTCTAAAAGCTAAAGACACTCAGGGATTTCCATTGACCTATCAAGGTGTGTACAGAAGGTGAATGTATGGAATCGCTGCTGCTGCTGCTGCTAAGTCGCTTCAGTCGTGTCCGACTCTGTGCGACCCCACAGATGGCAGCCCATTGGGCTCCCCCATCCGTGGGATTCTCCAGGCAAGAACACTGGAGTGGGTTGCCATTTCCTTCTCCAATGCATGAAAGTGAAAAGTGAAAGTGAAGTTGCTCAGTTGTGTCTGACTCAGCGACCCCATGGACTGCAGCCCACCAGGCTCCTCCGTCCATGGGAGTTTCCAGGCAAGAGTACTGGAGTGGGGTGCCATTGCCACTGGAAACCCTGAATTCTAGATCTGTTAGACCTCAAGCAGGTTATTAAATTTCTTTGAGCCTATTTTTATCATTGGTAAATTGGGGATAACAAAGAATGATATTACTCTCCCTTTCTACCCTCTGAAATCACTGTAAGGATCAAATGAGAGACTTGTTATACTAGTGCTTTAAAACTGTATAAATATTATAACAGATTTACATTGTTGAAATTATTAAATGGAAAATTATGTCCGAAAGCAGAATAGGAAAGAAGGAAAGGCAGAACAAGAAGAAGGGACACATGAATGACAGCCAGGAGGTTATTGGTAAATGAATACAGTGGTCTGGAATTCGTTGTCCATCTGTTTGAGAAAGGTCAAACCAATCAAAGCAATCAGAAAGCACTATAATATATAGATTTTTAAGGCTGTCTGCATCTTTGGCAAATTTCCTTGCAAATGAATCCCACTCAAGTGAGAACAGATGTTATCTATATTTTTAAACTTCTTAGATCTTCCAGATTTTGAATATTGCATCAACATGCAGTACTTACTTTTGTCATGCATTATTTCGTATCTTCTCCAATTTTCCTTTTCTTTTGTAAATTATATGCTAATTTCTAAACCTGTCTGAATTATTTTTGATGTTAATGATTCCTTTTCTTGTGCTCACTTAATATACGTAATTCTGAAATTTTTAACTCATCAGGCAATTTAAGCAAAACTTATAAATCAACCATTATAACCTGTCTCATTGCATTTATTGTAGATGATTTTAGGGTATTAGTTAAGCCTTAGCTACAAGATTTAATAATGACATTATTTGACTCTTGGTTTCATAGTGGATTTTATGTTTTGTTTACTTATTTCTTGCCTGAAATAGTGTATAGTTCAAGTATGGTGTAGAAACCTTGTCTTTGGTTTCCAAGTGAGAAAGAAGTCACTGTGAATAAAACACGTTGATTAGCTTTTATTTTTAAAAATGATGGATCAAGGAAGTATCTTATTTCAATTGATCTGAATTTAAACCCTTTAAAGAAAATGTATATTTAGCATACAGGAGGTGCTCCAGGTATACTTATAAATTCACCCATCTATTTATTTGGTAAACTACCTATAATATGTCAGAATTAGTCTAGGTTCTAGACATTAAAAAAAGCAAATAAGGTGATCTTTAACTTTTTTAACTTTCCTATTCATTTGCATCTTTGACTGAGATTTCAGTTAGGTAAAATTCATAAAAATCAGGTTTGGTAAGAAGATTATTGATTGTTTAGAGACTTACTAAGGCATTAACGAATGCTTGATGGTTGATTCCTAATGCCAGTTTGCAAAACTTGGGTTCTCATTAGTTACACACACCTAACCACTCATTTAAAATCACTTCAATTTTCTAAAAATAAGGATGCCACATAGTACTTTGTTGACAGACATTATTAGTCAGGATATTAGTTTGGCTGCTCTAACAGAAACCATAATAGCCATGGTTTAAACTAGATAGAGGTTTCTTTCTTTCATCTATAAAAGTCTGGGTTGGCAGGGAGTCACGGGGAAGGATGGCCCTAGACAAGGTTATCCAGGGACCCAGAGTTCTTCCCTGTTTTGTTACTCTCATCCCCTAGGACATTGCCTTCATCAGTCTCACTCCCCCTTTTCTGTGTCTCAGCCACTAGGAAGGGAAAGATAAGTGGAAGACATGGTTTGATTTCAAGAACATAATCTATGATTTGCTTCAGTTCAGTTCAGTCGCTCAGTCGTGTGCGACTCTTTGCGACCCCATGAATCGCAGCACGCCAGGCCTCCCTGTTCATCACCAACTCCCGGAGTTCACTCAGGTTACTTCTTTTCACAACCCATCGTACAGACTTATACCATTTGACTACACCAAGCCACAAGAGAGGCTGGAAAAGTCATTAGTCATTAGTTGGGAAATTAGTTGCAGCCAGCAAAATTCTGGAGAAAACGGTGAAATAGATACAGGTGAAAGCCTAGTGATCTTTAGAAGATATCCTGACTCCCTCTTCCCCTCATATATTCTCTACATTTGCTAAGGATATTTCATTTTTATTTTATATAAACAAATTTAAATATAAAAAAATACATAAAACTTTAAAATACTCATGATTCCAACACTCCAGATCTACACAGGTTTCATTCTTTGTAGATGAGTCCCAAGGCATGAAAGTTCAAACTCCCTGAATAATTTACTTGTCCTCTTTAGTCTTAAAAACTAGAAGTATGGGCATTTCCCCTCTCACTAATCAGAGAGATGCTCGTAGGGAGAAAGAGGGCTACAGCAGAAGCAGCCTGTTAGTGACAAATTGTATAAATTTTATATACTCATCACAACATATGTAAGTAGTAGCATATTTGGAGCTGGGGCTAAATTTGATCACTTCAGTAGCTGAATCCTCCTGGCAGTCATTCATTATTTGTCTCTGCAATCAACTTTGGCTGCTGGAGACTCTTTAAAGTATTCATTTATCCTTTCACTCAGTCAGTATTGAGTAGTTGCTGTGTGCCTGGTACTGTGCTTGCTGTTGGAGGAGTGTGGATAAGAGGGCAAAATAATGTATAATCCTTGCCTTTATGGTACCTATGATCAGAAAGGGAAGACAAAGTGTCCACACACTTAATTCATCCTGCAGTGTGTGGTGGATCTCAAAGCTATGGGGTGGGCGGCAATTCAGAAGCAGAGTTTTAGCTGGTGTGGTGATCTGCTTTAGGAAAGAAGTGGCTGGCTAGAATGTGGACCTTTGTTTAAGGTAACGGCAATGGAAGACTCTCTAGGAAGTGGGAACAGTATGACAAAGTGGTAGAGATGGAGAATCTAGGAATAATATTATGCAGGCTGAGATTTCCCTAACTTAGGAGACCAGTGGGAGCCTTGATGGCATGGTAGACACAGATGCTGACCTCGTAAGGCAGCTCTGTCCAGTGATGCTGGGGCAGGCGTCTGGAGGACTGTGTCTCCAAACTCATGCTACCTGTCCACTCTGCGGGCTCCCAGTCCACACTTCACTGTGCAGGGGCTTGCAAAGCCAACTCACATGTCCTCACGTGCCCTTTTAGTTCCCTGCCGTCCCACTTCCTCCAGCATAAACAAGCTCATTATTTCCTATGTAAATGAAAAGCATCTAAGGCTTGGCTCTCTTCCAAACATCAGTGTGGTCCAATGCCCTTCTTGAAATATAGAAGGTTCAATGTGTTGCATTCTTATTTTTGTTGCTGTTTAACTTCTAAATGGCAGATCTTCCTCTATTGTAAAAGTTAGGGGAGACTTGTCCCTCTGCCACTGTTTGAACAAGTTCTGGGAAAACAACAGACAGATGTGATCCAAGAAAGTAAATTATCCAAAGAGTCACTTACTAAGCATGTATAAAAGAAGACTATTATTAAAACCTTTCAGAGCGCTCAAAAGTGAGACTCTCATGAGTTAAATTCTCAAATATCGGAGAAACACCAAATCCTTAGAATGTCCAACAGTCTTAAAAGTTAAATAAGAACATTTGAATTTCCATGCTGAGCATAGAGGATTCTTCATGCAACTCTTGGCTGAAACAGTGCTGGAACCCAAAATAGAACAGAGGCAAAAGTTTGAAATGGTATTAAAATGTTAATTTCTCTCCAGTACTTACACTTTTAACAGTTTCTGAACTCACTGAGTTGAAAAGAATGGTTCCAACTTTGCCACAATAGGACCACATCTGACTTTCAGTCTGGAGGAAGTGTTTTGATTTTGATTTACATTTAAATGAGGCCCCTTGCAGATAGAAGACTTAAGAGATGTCCAGTTACTTCTTTTCACAACCCATCGTACAGACTTGTACCATTTGACTACACCAAGCCACAAGAGAGGCTGGAAAAGTCATTAGTCATTAGTTGGGAAATTAGTTGCAGCCAGCAAAATTCTGGAGAAAACGGTGAAATAGATACAGGTGAAAGCCTAGTGATCTTTAGAAGATATCCTGACTCCCTCTTCCCCTCATATATTCTCTACATTTGCTAAGGATATTTCATTTTTATTTTATATAAACAAATTTAAATATAAAAAAATACATAAAACTTTAAAATACTCATGATTCCAACACTCCAGATCTACACAGGTTTCATTCTTTGTAGATGAGTCCCAAGGCATGAAAGTTCAAACTCCCTGAATAATTTACTTGTCCTCTTTAGTCTTAAAAACTAGAAGTATGGGCATTTCCCCTCTCACTAATCAGAGAGATGCTCGTAGGGAGAAAGAGGGCTACAGCAGAAGCAGCCTGTTAGTGACAAATTGTATAAATTTTATATACTCATCACAACATATGTAAGTAGTAGCATATTTGGAGCTGGGGCTAAATTTGATCACTTCAGTAGCTGAATCCTCCTGGCAGTCATTCATTATTTGTCTCTGCAATCAACTTTGGCTGCTGGAGACTCTTTGAAGTATTCATTTATCCTTTCACTCAGTCAGTATTGAGTAGTTGCTGTGTGCCTGGCACTGTGCTTGCTGTTGGAGGAGTGTGGATAAGAGGGCAAAATAATGTATAATCCTTGCCTTTATGGTACCTATGATCAGAAAGGGAAGACAAAGTGTCCACACACTTAATTCATCCTGCAGTGTGTGGTGGATCTCAAAGCTATGGGGTGGGCGGCAATTCAGAAGCAGAGTTTTAGCTGGTGTGGTGATCTGCTTTAGGAAAGAAGTGGCTGGCTAGAATGTGGACCTTTGTTTAAGGTAACGGCAATGGAAGACTCTCTAGGAAGTGGGAACAGTATGACAAAGTGGTAGAGATGGAGAATCTAGGAATAATATTATGCAGGCTGAGATTTCCCTAACTTAGGAGACCAGTGGGAGCCTTGATGGCATGGTAGACACAGATGCTGACCTCGTAAGGCAGCTCTGTCCAGTGATGCTGGGGCAGGCGTCTGGAGGACTGTGTCTCCAAACTCATGCTACCTGTCCACTCTGCGGGCTCCCAGTCCACACTTCACTGTGCAGGGGCTTGCAAAGCCAACTCACATGTCCTCACGTGCCCTTTTAGTTCCCTGCCGTCCCACTTCCTCCAGCATAAACAAGCTCATTATTTCCTATGTAAATGAAAAGCATCTAAGGCTTGGCTCTCTTCCAAACATCAGTGTGGTCCAATGCCCTTCTTGAAATATAGAAGGTTCAATGTGTTGCATTCTTATTTTTGTTGCTGTTTAACTTCTAAATGGCAGATCTTCCTCTATTGTAAAAGTTAGGGGAGACTTGTCCCTCTGCCACTGTTTGAACAAGTTCTGGGAAAACAACAGACAGATGTGATCCAAGAAAGTAAATTATCCAAAGAGTCACTTACTAAGCATGTATAAAAGAAGACTATTATTAAAACCTTTCAGAGCGCTCAAAAGTGAGACTCTCATGAGTTAAATTCTCAAATATCGGAGAAACACCAAATCCTTAGAATGTCCAACAGTCTTAAAAGTTAAATAAGAACATTTGAATTTCCATGCTGAGCATAGAGGATTCTTCATGCAACTCTTGGCTGAAACAGTGCTGGAACCCAAAATAGAACAGAGGCAAAAGTTTGAAATGGTATTAAAATGTTAATTTCTCTCCAGTACTTACACTTTTAACAGTTTCTGAACTCACTGAGTTGAAAAGAATGGTTCCAACTTTGCCACAATAGGACCACATCTGACTTTCAGTCTGGAGGAAGTGTTTTGATTTTGATTTACATTTAAATGAGGCCCCTTGCAGATAGAAGACTTAAGAGATGTCCTACTAGGGGATACAGGTTCTGACTGAGGAAGAATGCAAACAGAGAGAAGGAACAAGAGGGCCTACCAAGTAGCTGATGATCTTGGTCTTAACTTGTCATCTCAACAGGGATATATGCTGGTCTAGGTGAAATGTTTTGACCTCCCAAGAAGAAAGGGAGTAGAACAACCCAAGGTGGCATGGATATCTTCACCATTATTTATGAGCGCTAAAGCTGAATGAGGAAGCTCCAGGAAATTTTGATGTAGGTCTCTTCTCTAGGTGGGAGATGCATAGTCACCTAGTGAGTGGGAACAGCTAAGTGCTTTTTGATTTCATAACCAAAGCCTTGTTTACTTATTTATCAGCTCTCTTCTAAGTAGCTAAGGCTGAATATGTAGATTGTAGGGTGACTTGGTGAGTAACAGACCTATGAACAATAAATCAGCATTCATGTTCAGGCTAGACTCTTCTAACCTTTCAAATACTCCTTTATTAAACTTTTCTTGGAAACTTTTCTTTCTCCCAGGGTATTACTGTGCATTGGAGGAAGATTTGTGTGTGTATGTGCCAAACAACATTTGGTAGGCTATTGAAATAGACTCATTTAGTCAGTTAGGTTGACTTACTTCAATCCAATTGAATGACTGAAACTGAGAAGGAAAGTGAATCTCAATTTTCAGCTCAGCTTGTTCGGAGCTGACTCCAGGTGCTTGCAGGATGATTTCAAGGCAAACATCTTGGTACATGAGGGGTTTTGCAGCCAAAACAGCTTGTGCTGCTTTCTGACAGGCCATTTTGAAACACCTATAAGCTGCTTTGCACAATGAGAATAAAGCAGCAGTTCCTGGGAGACTTAAAATGACCTGTAAGTAGACAGAAGATGCCTGCATTTGACTGTGTGTGTCTATCTTTTGTATCTGATTTCCGATTGTCAAGCCCCATGTCTTTGAGAAACCTACAGTACAGTTCTCTACAGTAATATTCTTTCATCCTAACTAGATAAGAGCTTCCGAGACTGAGCTGTCTGGGTTTGCTGGCACCTAGAGTGGGTAGCTCTTGCTTGTGTCTACTGAGGTATGTCTTTCATGAAGCCAGCAGAAGCATCTCCAGGGAAACTATTGAGCTCATTTTCCATGATTGGCCTCACACTATCAGTTGTATAGGAAAAAAATGTGGTGGGATGGAGGGACAAAATAATAAGGGACTAGAAAATATTTTCTTTTGTAGACAAAGCCTGAAGAAATCAGATTCAAACTCTATTAGATAAGCTGGGGACCAACGAGTACATCAACTTGGTTACAAGAGAGAAGCTAGAAAATATCCTCACTCATTGAGCCACACACCCATGTTCTGACCAGAAGAAGGCTGTTGTATCATTATTCTAGCATTTTCTCATTGACTAAAGGGTAATGTGAACTTACTGTACTTAGGAGAGAGGAAGGCTTACTTGGTTAATATTGCAGAGAACTTAGTTTCGCAGTCTGGCATCATGACAGATTGTCCAACCAGCTCTGTGGAGATTGTATCAATATCCACCTGTATAGCTTCTTAATCCTGCAGCAAATCAACCCTTCTGAGGACTGGACTCTTCCAAGATATTGACACCAGATTCAGGAACCTGCTATTCTCTGTCCCCATGTTTTTTTTTTTTTTAATGGGAGGAGGAGCCAATGTAATGGCTAACTTTACTAGAAAGAAGAAATTTTATACCCATATTTTGGGTGAGTTCATGCAGGGGCTCAGTGGGCCAGCTGGTGGGGCACCAGCTTGTAATGGGCTCCACACCTAGGACATGGCTAGGCCTTGCCTTTGTGCAGCCAGAACCAGATGACAGCCCCTTTTCAATTCATGGCAGTACTATTGTCTTCTTGACAAGTGTAGCCCAATTTCTGCTTGTTGGTGATGGAGGGGACTAAATTAGGTCTTTCTTCGTACCTGAGGTTGCCTTTGGGCAAGCATATAGTGTGAGTATAGCCCTGGCATATAGCAAGTGTGATCTCCCTCTGCAACCCAGCACCTGCTCATCACCAGTAGGAACACCACCTCCAGATGCCTTGAAGCACACTGTGGTAACTCCATTAGGACTGTGGGCCTTTGGGGCCAGCACGCCGCTATGCAGAATAACCTTGAAGTCATCATGCCAGCTGCAAACACCCTTTCTGCCCCCTCTTAGTCTCTGGTTATTTCTTTACTTTTTCTTATATGTTTTCCTAAAAATCATCTTCCCATGGCCACCACTGGAGCATACTTCCCCTCTGAAGTGTAATCTCTCAAGAGGGTTTAGGCTTTTATTATAGATGAGAGTAACCTATGGATTGAAAAAGAAGTATATGCTTTTTATACTGGAAAAACTTTCCCAAGACAATGAAATACAAAAGGGTTGGCAACCTGCTTAGAATTAGGGGTGGGAAAGGGCACATGGGAAATACAAAGAGAACAAACTTCTAAAATTCCTCAAAAATTGTTCTGTCTTGTCAGTAAATTTCAACTCAATTCAGCAAAAGTTTATTTTGTACCTTCTATATGCTAATCAGACAAAGAGACATCATGATTAAGGGTACATGAGCTTGAGTGAACAGGATGCGTTTAAAAATCAAAAGGGGGACTTCGCTGGTGGTCCAATGGTTAAGATTTCACCTTGCGGTGCAAGGAGTGTGAGTTTGATCTCTGGTTGGGGAGCAAAGATCCCACATGCCTCACAGCTAAAAAACCAAAACATAAAGCAGAAGCAATATTGTAACAAAAAAAATTCAAACACACAAAAAACCTTTAACAAAAATAAAAATAAAAAGATTGCCCAAGATGGTCAATATATAAGCTACAGCAAGTGGTGATGGTGGTGGGAGGGGGAACAATGAGCAGAACCTAGGCAGATCATGAGGTACTTTAAGTACTCAGAATTTGCTTATGATATTATAATTAACAGATGCTATAGAAATATTTTTAAACAAACTTGATAAGATCATGTCTGTGTTTTTGAAGATGATGCTGGTCACACTGTGGAGGATGAGTTAGAAGGAGGCCATGAATCTAGCTATGAGGTTTTGCTTCTTGGGAGGTGATAGAACCAGTCTCCCCACCCCCCGCCACCCCTCCACACACACACAATATTGATTTCATTTGTAGGGCCTGGGGCAAGAGCATAGATGGAGACCACCCCTCTCCCAAGATCCTAGTCCACTGAGGCCTACCCCTTTTCCCCCCATCCCATGTGAGGGTTCAAGGCAGTCACATGCCTGCATCCACATGTCCAGACTCCATCTGTCTGCTCCATCCTCAGCCCACAAACAGCTAGCTTTCCATCACAGTTCAGACCTAGGGGACGTGCACTGGGTTGCATTGTCTATTCTCAGAAGAATACTCTCTTGTATGAGGCTCTACAAGTCCCCTAGATATATTCTGGGCTATTTGGGTGGGAATCCCAGACCTAAGGTGCCCAGTGTGTGGTTTACAATCAGAGGTGCATGTTCCCGATTGGCATATACCCTGGCCCTATGGACTCCTTGTCCTGTAGGAGGTTTAGACAGGGCCCTCCAAAGCCCAAGACCCCCATAAAGTGCCCTCATTGCTTGAGCTCTGGATTTAAGAGAGGTACTGGAGAAAGATCCAAAGTTCATTTTTAGGAAATACCACCCATCACCAATATGTAGAGAAGTCCCACAGAAAAAACCACACCTTAGTACACCTGAATATGAATTAGAAAGAAAAATCATGCCTATGACCAAGGTCTGGATACCATCACACTATTCTCTTGTTATAAAGAGAAAATACTAGAGTGATAATAACAAAAATTCCATGCTTTTCTAATGAACTCTCCAAAGGATTCCAGTTATTTTTTCTCCTTCTTTAAATGGGCTAACACGCAGATTCAATTTCCTCTTTATCTGTCCTTTGAATAAAAAGGTCTAAAAGAAGACCAAGAATTCTTCCATAATGCAACAGGCCTCAGTGTACCAGTCTAGTTCCACTGAGAATGTTTACCAGATTCTCAGTGCAAGGCATTCCCGACCTCAATCCACACCCAAGAAACTCTTATTTCTTTTTACAGAACCATTGCTTTAAATAGCTATATAATGATGTATTATAGTTCCATGTCTGTGTGTGAGAGGATTGAGAGAGAGAGAGAGACAGACAACAAGCAAGAGAGGATAAAACAAAACAAAAATTCTGAAGAAGGAAGTTTCCTCTTTATTATCATCTCTCCATTTGTCAAACTGGAATATAGAGCTGAGTATTAGAGGTTCAGAGTTTCTAGTTCTGAAACTCTATAATGACTCAGTAACATAGCCCAGTCAATCAGTTTCTCTGTTTATTTTCCTCTTTTGCAAGATGGGAGTAGCACACTGAACCAGAAGAAAAGTGAGGCTGACTTTGAAAAGCCAAGGAAGCCAGGACTCTCAGTACTGCATTTAGGAAGTCCTACTATTGCCCTCTGTTTTTCTCCAGTTTCAGCATCTGAGTTGGTATTCTGAGATAGGAATAGAGAGTGAGGGAAGGCAGGATCCTGGGTAGGGGAATATTGTTTGTTTTCCAGGACAGATGCTCCCTCTGGTACCAGAGGAAAGCTACTTGATCTTATGGAGGAAAGAAGTAGTGAACCCCTGAGAAGGAGAGGAGATAGTAGCTCTGTGCCCACAATAGGCTGAACCTTGAGCCACTGTGAAAACGCTTGGTCTTTGTAGGGATGGCTGTGGAGGGAAGAGCTGCATGCTCAGAGCTGTGATTCTGGTAACTCATGATATTCTGGATCAAAACCACTCTTGAGGGAGCAGGATCATATTCCCATGAAGATCCAAGGTGGTCTCTGTAGGGACCTAAATCAGCAGTAGGCCAAGGTGACTATGCACGTCCAACACCAGGTAATATGGTGACAAGCAGAGGTAGGTATGGACTCTTCTGACTTCAGGCTCTCTCTTCTGCAGGTGAGGGTGTCAGAATTGCCTCACGCTTCTCCCAGGCCTGTTGCATGTTTTAAAGAGGGTGCTGAGAAGAAGATACCCGATGTTGTACTAATTTGGTACTGGGGGCTGAAGACAGATTCATTTAGGCGAAAATGAAAGATGTGTGATGCCAATGGTACCTTAAAAGTGTGGAGCATTTTGTTTCAGTTACATGGATCTGCATTAGCGCTGGTTGGTTTTTCCTTTTGCCCTGTATTTTCGGTGATGTTTTTTCTTTTTGGCCTGTTTTCATTCTTATTTTGCACATAAAAAAATTGCACACTGGCCTGTCTGGCAGACAGATCACATTGGGGAAACAGAACATGTTATTGTTGTCAGTTAACTTGTCTTTCACCCATGCTGGTCATGGATTATGACCTATGCTCTCAGCTTTTGCTGGGAAATTACCCTTGAGGACCATGTGAGCAGCAGTGCCTTGCTGCTCTCCCTCCCATGCCTCAGGGCCAATACATTTGGAGGAAATTCTTTTGTTCTTCATAGGAAACCATATTGTATTGTTAACATACTTTTTTCTATTAAGTTACAAATTGTACTGTTTTATTGCAGTGCTACCATTAAATATGTTGAGTCTCCTAGGAAAGATATATCTGAAACACAAATAAGAAGGGTAATTTTGTGAATAAATTACTAGCCTACAAATAATTTTGGCTACAACAGGAGAAGGAATGCCTCCCCACAAATAAAATATCAATGACAAGATGGCAAGGCAGGGCTTGTCTTTGCTGCTGAGGGGCATAATGAATGATTCTGTTTTGTGATTATTTCTAAAATGCAAGCATTTTCAAATCACCGATACAGTGTTTGGTCCCAGGAGGACAGTAGGGAATTCTGAAGGTTGCCTCACTTTCCAAGTACAAGTTGTTTAGAGAGAAACACTGCGTCCTGTATCCCGGGCTGGACCAGTTGCACCCTCTGAGAACAGTGTAGACTTGATTTGACTCAGGAAGATCAGTGATCTACACTAACTTGTTATATGACCTTGGTCAAGTCACAGAACCTCTTTGTTTCATTTTTTGTTTTGTTTTAATTGGTATAATTTTGGCCTTTGGATAGCTCAAGTTGTTTTGTTTTGTTTTGGGAACTCTGCAAAATCTGTTCTATTGATAGGAAACAAAAAAAACATTTACTAGGACTTTCGTAGGTATTGCTTAGGCCTCTGAGTCATCAAGTTTGGATGCACTTATTTTCCTCATCTTTATTAATGCTTGGAGCTGTTTGTCAGAAGCAGTAGACTCACAGGCCTATGTTCTAAGCTTCTTACCTAGTACATGGTGGCGAACAGGGGGAGAGCTGCTGCACTCCTCTGCTCTAGGAACTGAGGCTGCGTGAGCAGCTCTGGGAGTGCACATCCCAGGAGGGCACTGTGCAGCCCAGGGCCCAGGCATTTGGACCCAGAATTGTCCCACAATATTGTGAAAGGAACTACTTTACGTTTCTTGCTCAGATTCCCAAGAATGTCATGAAATATAAAAATGAGATGTCCAGATTTCAATGGTTTACTTTTAGAATAGATATACACAGCATCGGTTCAGTTCAGTTCAGTTGCTCAGTCGTGTCCGACTCTTTGCGACCCCATGAATCGCAGCACGCCAGGCCTCCTTGTCCATCCCCAACTCCGGAGTTCACTCAGACTCATGTCCATCGAGTCGGTGATGCCATCTAGCCACCTCATCCTCTGTCATCCCCTTCTCCTCCTGCCCCCAATCCCTCCCAGCATCAGAGCCTTTTCCAATGAGTCAACTCTTCGCATAAGGTGGACAAAGTACTGGAGTTTCAGCTTCAGCATTAGTCCTTCCAATGAATATTCAGGACTGATCTCCTTTAGGATGGACTGGTGGGATCTCCTTGCGGTCCAANCCAATGAGTCAACTCTTCGCATAAGGTGGAAAAAGTACTGGAGTTTCAGCTTCAGCATTAGTCCTTCCAGTGAATATTCAGGACTGATCTCCTTTAGGATGGACTGGTTGGATCTCCTTGCGGTCCAAGGGACTCTCAAGAGTCTTCTCCAACACCACAGTTCAAAAGCATCAATTCTTTGGCACTCAGCTTTCTTCACAGTCCAACTCTCACATCCATACATGACATAAGCAAACATTTTTTTTTTTTTTCTTTTTCTAAGTGTCTTAATCCTTTCCTCCTTCCTAGGTCATATGCTAGGGTAGATGAGAGGAGTATAGGGGAAGGAAGTCATTACTATTGATTAATCTCTTCTAATGTGTCAGGTACTACACCAGATAGTATTTACAAGGTTTTATTTAATTCCTGCAATGTCTCTTTAAGGTAGCTCCATTATGATTCCCATTTCACAGTTGAGGAAACTGAGGCTTAGAGAATTAGTATATCTAACCCTAAATCACAAAACTAATATGAAGCAGAGTCAGAATGAAACCCAAATCTGTATCAGTCCTTAGTATTTGTATTTCAATTCTGTACTTCTCCTTTCTATTAATTTTCCTTTATTTTTTGGTAACCTCGTTTTCTCCAGTGACTTTCCTCCTCATTCCTCTAATACTCTCTATTTGCCCAGAGATCAGCATTTCTAAATCTCTCCCTGCCTCTTTCTCTCCCTCTTGGCTGTCCTGTTCCTGTTCATTTAGCTGGCTGCTAGCCAACCTAATAACCTGAATTCCATCATAAGGCAAGGATATAATATTTTACTCTTCCAGCATAAAGTCTGCATTTTATATTAATTTTCAGTTCCCATGGGAGACTAGATGTGGAGGGTATTTTGGAAAACCACAAAATCAGTCTACCTCAGTGAACCCACAAAAAGTGTACGGAGTGCATGTTTCTAGTGATAGCTGCGGGAAGGTCCTTTTTAGTTAATAATGGTGTATTTTACTGCACAGGGGACCATAAGAGGATGTTAAATAAAGATTTTCCTTCCCTCTCTAGTGTGAGGGTACATATAAAAAGCCATTTTGAGCATGTAAAGGGATTTTGACTTCTAATAGGACTTCCTAATTGATTTCACTTTTGATTGAGATACACCCCATCCAACTGCATTGGTATAGAAATCCCCAACACTGGCCTACACAGGGTATAGGTTGTAAATGCACCAGTCCCCCATGTTCACCCCAGTGTTATTCTGTTTCTTGTGTGGTATTATGTAGACATGAAAAAAACCCTTCAAGTTTAAATTTCTTTTCTCTTAGGCAAATGGTATGAATGTAATCTTTGAGTTTCACAAGTCCCCCACCAAAAGAAATAAGAAAGAAAGAAACCAAGAAGAAGGAGTCTAAAGAATCTGTCTCAAAGACAGATTTTGGTTGAAATTGTTTTGTCATCAACTCCCCTTCCCTCCCACATCTTTGGAGTGATTTTCTACAAACAAAGGAACATTGCCTAAACGGAGGGATTCTCCATCCTTAGAGCATAAGAACAATGTCAGGAAGAGCAATACCTTGTCCTGCCCTGTAGTGTCCAAACTGATTTTCCATTATCTGTGTTCATCTTCCTCCACTGAGGTGGTCCCCAAACACTGAGTGTGTATCACACTCCCCTGGAGGAATGCTTAAAGCACGATTGCTTGGACCTATCCCCACAGTTTCTGATTCTGGAGGTCTAGGGTGGGGCTGCAGAATTTGCATATCTGACTTGTTTCCAGGTGAATTCCTGCTCTGGGAATTCCACTTTGAGAACCAACTATTTCTCTAACTCATTTGTATGCAGTGTCCAGAGCAAACTTTAAGCATTATAAATTAGATAATGTTGTTTTCTTGTTAAAAACCCTTGCATGTCTTTCCGTTGTACTTAAAGCAAAGTCATGCTTTTCCAGGCCTGCAAGGCCTAGTATGGGTGTCCTCTGCTTCTTCTTCTTTTTTTTTTTAAATTTTATTATTATTTACTTTACAATATTGTATTGGTTTTGCCATACATCAACATGAATCTGCCACAGGTATACACGTGTTCCCCATCCTGAACCCTCCTCCCACCTCCCTCCCCATACCATCCCTCTGGGTCATCCCAGTGCACCAGGCCCAAGCATCCAGTATTATGCATCAAACCTGGACTAGCAATTTGTTTCTTATATTATACATATTTCAAGGCCATTCTCCCAAATCACCCCACCCTCTCCCTCTCCCACAGAGTCCAAA
>SJYT01045277.1:5033-44420 GCA_006410635.1 Cephalophus harveyi
TTTTTGAGATTGCATCCAAGTACTGCATTTCGGACTCTTTTGTTGACCATGATGGCTACTCCATTTCTTCTGAGGGATTCCTGCCCGCAGTAGTAGATATAATGGTCATCTGAGTTAAATTCACCCATTCCAGTCCATTTTAGTTCGCTGATTCCTAGAATGTCGACGTTCACCCTTGTCATCTCTTGTTTGACCACTTCCAATTTGCCTTGATTCATGGACCTGACATTCCAGGTTCCTATGCAGTATTGCTCTTTATCTAGTCAAAGCTATGGTTTTTCCAGTAGTCATGTATGGACTATAAAGAAAGCTGAGCACCGAAGAACTGAGGGTTTTGAACTGTGGTGTTGGAGAAGACTCTTGAGACTCCATTGGGTTGCAAGGAGATCCAACCAATCCATCCTAAAGGAAATCAGTCCTGAATACTCAATGCAGGACTGATCCTGAAGATGAAACTCCAATACTTTGGCCACCTGATGCAAAGAACTAACTCGTTTGAAAAGACCCTGATGCTGGGAAAGGTTGAGGGCAGGAGGAGAAGGGGACGACAAACAATGAGATGGTTGGATGGCATCACCGACTCAATGGACATGAGTTTGGGTAAACTCCAGGTTTGGTGATAGACAGGGAGGCCTGGCATGCTGCAGTCCATGGGGTCGCAAACAGACACCAGTGAGCGACTGAACTGAGTGACTTAACACTCTGGATATTATGTGAAAAGTGTGTAGGTGACAACCGTGGTTACATAGTAAAGGAGATTCACAAGCAAAGTGCCCAGGGTGCCCCCTGGTTTCTTGCTGCTTATAGGAAAGTGCAAAAGGATTCAAACAAAAACCTTTTTATGCCTGTGAAAGAAAACGTAGTTTGATGATTTTGAAAATTCTCAGCCTCTAGATAGCAAAGCTATTGAAATGAAGACATTGCTTCAAAAGTATCACACACAGTAAAAACTGAAGGTCTGACTGCGGAAACTTTGCTGAGACCTCAGAAGTATGTAAAGATCAGGTGTGCACCAAGTGGTTCTTTGAAGACCTTCTCTCAGGTCCTCTCCACCATCCTGTTAATATCCCCATGGCCCAGAGTAGGTTTGATGTCGTGTTTGTCTCTGAGCCATCTCAGAAGGAGGCCGAAGGACAGAAGGTCTCGTCTTGCCTGTTGTGTGACTTTTGTCCAGTGGGGTGAACCCCACTGTGAACCCCTCCTCGGAAGATCCACAGGGTTCCTGAAAAAATTATCTCAGCAGACACACTGCCAGCTTAGCCTGGAAGGGACCGAGAGAATATAAAATGAAAAGAGACCGAGGGAAAACACCCAAGTTCTGCTGGCAGGACGCAGTCTCAGAAGAGTACTCAACTGCAAACATATGCCTTCTTTCATGAAAAAAGGATGCGTCAGAGGGCAAGACCACAAGCCCAGAGAGTGGAGCCAAGAGCCACAGAGAATCATTCCCAAGCTTTGGAAACAAATCCAGAAACTCCAAGCCTGGCTGCAGTTCACAACTGCTGTGGACAGAGGCTCCTCTCTGTCTTGCATTTCTCCTCCCTGCCGAAGGGCAATGCATCCAGCTCTTGTTCCTGGTCGCTCCCACCACGATGTGCTGGGTGTACTGGGGGCAGATAATTTGTGTCTTCTGTTTTGCCCATCCATAGATGGAGAGCTTTATATTGAAGACCTCATTCGCACCTGATCCTGATGTAGACAAAGAGTTTTGTACTTTGCTGATATTACAATGGGATGAGACTCTTGCACAACTTGGGAGGGTGCAAATTACTTTGCATATGGGAGGGAAGTAAATCTTTTGAGGGTCAGAGGATGGACTATGGTGGGCAGACTTTCAGGTGGTCCCCGTGGTCTCTGCCTCTTTGTGTTTCCATCCTCGAAATCCCATAGACAGAGAAGCCTCGTGGGAGTTGGATAGGATTTAGAAACTCAGTAACAACAGCATNTTTGCATATGGGAGGGAAGTAAATCTTTTGAGGGTCAGAGGATGGACTATGGTGGGCAGACTTTCAGGTGGTCCCCGTGGTCTCTGCCTCTTTGTGTTTCCATCCTCGAAATCCCATAGACAGAGAAGCCTCGTGGGAGTTGGATAGGATTTAGAAACTCAGTAACAACAGCATCAGAATCCCTTCCACTTGGAAGGCAGGACCCGTGATTTGCTTCTTCATCAGTAGAATAATGCGAGGTGATGGGTGGTATTCCATAACTAGCCTGCATTGCAGAAGTCTCCATCTTAGTGGCAGGCTCACCCCAGCCTCTCTGTCTCTCTTCTCTCCTTTTTAACTTTCATAGACAAAAGCTGTGATGGATCCTATAGCTGTAAAAACTGAATCATGAGTGCAGGGAAGCAGATGCTTTCCCAATTGAGTCTCCAGTTGAAAACTCAGCAGTTGAAACTAATAGTTCTTCTCACCCCGTTCTCCTCTCTCTGAGACCCTTCAGCAATTAAAGATGGTAATGTACGTCAAAGTGCTCACCAGTGCTTGGTTCACATGAAGCGCTGAAGGAATTCTTCCTCGTTCGCATTTTGCTTGGTAGTAGGAAAAATTCAGACAGACTGTAGTACATTTACTGTGCGTGCGTGCTTAGTCGTGCAGGCATGTCTGATTCTTGTGACCCCATGGACGGTAGCCCACCAGGCTCCTCTGTCCATGGGATTTCCCAAGCAAGAATACTGGAGTGGATAGCCATTCCCTTCTCTAGGGAATCTTCCCAGACAACGGGTTGAACCTGCATCTCCTGTACGGGAGGGTGGATTCTTTACCACTGAACCACCAGAGAAGCCCATTTATTACCTGCCTAATGGAACAACAGACTGGTTCCAAATAGGAAAAGGAGTACGTCAAGGCTGTATACAGCTGGGAGGGATTGGGGGCAGGAGGAAAAGGGGACGACCGAGGATGAGAGGGCTGGATGGCATCACTGACTCGATGGATATGAGTTTGTATGAACTCCGGGAGTTGGTGATGGACAGGGAGGCCTGGCATGCTGCGATTCATGGGGTCACAGAGACTCGGACATGACTGAGTGACCTTAGTGCCTTTGGCATAATAAATCTCTTTCTCCCTACCACCCATAAATTTAGAATTTGAGGTATTCCTTATAATTTTCTGCCTTGTAATCTTTTTATCTGATATCATATTCTGGATTGGCTCCTTGAGGATATGAATCATGCTTTGTGAGTCTTCTATGCTTCAGTGTGTCTTGTGTTTATTGAGTGATTCACCATATACTTATTCACAAACATACGCTGGCCCAGCTGCCCCACTGCTTTTCTTGAAACCTCTGTTGTCCTTGTTCATATCACCACTGTTGTTTTTTAGAGACTTTATGCTGACACTTAGCAAACAGTTTCCACTGCTGCAAAATTCATTGCTGGGGGGTGGGGGGCGGGAAAGCACAGACAACATATATCCAGGTATAGCTCAGTCATCAACAGCGCAGACTCTGGACGAAAAGTGCCTGAGTTGAACCTAGGTTTACCTACCTAGGGGATTCCCTGGCAGCTCAGATGAAGAATCTGTCTGCAATGCAGGAGGCCACCCTAGTTTGATCCCTGGGTCAGGAAGATGCCCTGGAGAAGGGAATGGCTATTCACTCAGTAATCTTGCCTGGACAACTCCACGGACGGAGGAGTCTGGCTACAGTCCATGGGGCCACAAAGAGTCAGACGTGACTGAGCAACTAACACTTTTTTTACCGACTTAGACAAGTTCTGCAACCTTTCTGTGTCCAAGATTCCTCTTGTGTAAAGTAGGGCAGAGGTGATACCTGGTTTATGCAGTTGTCGTAAGGACTATGTGTGTGTGTGTATGGGCACACACGTGTGAGTTCATATTAGAACTATGTTTAGAAGGCTCTATCTCGTCAGTTATATTTTTGTATATAAATGAGGAGGAAAAACAATAGGTGCAGAGGTTCTGTGATACACGTAACAACAGAATGTGAATTGGAGAAAAAAAAATTCGTTTGTACCAGAAACCCTGTAACGGGCATTACCAGTCTTTTTTTGGCCCTTTCTCCTACAAAGTGGCAATTGCAAATCATAGAAGCTGGGAGTGACTTTTGCCCACCAGGGGTTTGTCAACACTTGGAGAGCTTTTGATTTGTCAGGACTTGGGTGGTATGACTGGTCTCAAGGGGTCAGAGGTCAAGCATGCTGTCAAATATCCTACAAGGAGCAGGAAAGGTCCCCTCCCGAGGTAATGATCCAGACCCAAATGTCCATAATGGTGAGGCCGAGACTGATTCACCTGAAATGTAAGGAAAGAAGCCCTGATATTCCTTGTAACTCCAAAAGACCATGCATAACCACAGCTTCATTGGAAGTAGGTTTCTCATTCATAAATCAAAAGCTAATTCCTGCTTCTTCCTCTAAAAGTGTTAGAATGTGGGTTAATTACTGTTTGCAGAGTCCTTTGAAGATGTGAAGTACTCTGCAAATGCTATTTATTATTAATTACCAGTCTGGAAGACTGTCCCATGACCCTCTGTCTGGAGGACCCCAGCCAAGCCTCAGAGGCCCGAGACACTGCATGCTTTTTGATAAATTGGAGCGTTTATAATGAAAAAGATAGGAATCAGGACCTGAGCCAATTTTCGATGGCTGGGATATAAGTGTATATAAATTGGCTCATTAAGATCAAGAAAACTATAGGTTTTTCTCTGGGGTATGTTTGCTAAATCAGAATACATTTCTCCCAGTTTTTCCACACTGTATGTATAGGGGGCAGGGGATTAGCAAGAATCCACAGTACAACTTTAATAATTATAAAGAAACAAAATGAATTTATAGAAAAATTCTACTGTTTGTTTTTATAAACTGATTTTCTCTGGCCCATGATAGGTAGGTGAAGTCGCTCAGTCGTGTCCGACTCTTTGCGACCCCGTGGACTGTAACCTACTAGGCTTCTCCGTCCATGGGATTCTCTAGGCGAGAATACTGGAGTGGTTTGGCCCATGAGTCATTGTATAATTTGGATTGGGTCTGATAAAATGAACACAATAAAATGATTTGCAAAAATCTAAAAGAAACTAAGAAAGAGTGTAATACAATGTGTTTTTTCTCTAGGTATGAAGTGTAAATCATGTCCCATAAATATAATTTAATCCTTTGATGGGATGAATGCCTTTAAATTTCAGTATAGCTCTCGATTTTGCCTAATGTGACCATTTTATTGTTAGGAGATAGAATCTAACCTCTAGATTTAAATAACAGTGCTATCTTTAACTCAGCCTCAGCCTGGATAAAGTCTTTGTTGGCTACCTACTGGGGTAAAGAATTCTGAGCTGTTTGGTTTTGCCGAATTCCGATGGATGCATATGAGAACTTCAGTGTTTTGTAAAGGTGATGCTTCATGTCAGTGAGGGAAACCACGAATGATTTAATAAGTAGCTTGGAGACGACGGTGTAATCATTTGGAAACAAATCCTCTCTCATTGTTTAAATCCATCTCAAAAAAACAGATAGATGAAAGTAAAAGGAAGCCATGCAAATAATACAAATTTAGGAGAAGGGTGTTTTAAGTACTGAAAACAAAAATAGAAGCCAGAGAAGAAAAGATTGCTGAATTTAATGAATATAATTTGTAAAAATACTCTGTGGTAAATGCCATAAGTCAAAGGAGGTGACACAGGAAAAGTATTTGTAACAAAATAACAGAAAAATGAATTTCCTTTATTACATAAAGACCTATGATAAGAAAGGCTATCAACTAGATAAAAAATAACAAATAGAAGTATATGAAAAACTGTTCAAAAACGTAAAAATATACTTCTAACAAAACACAAGGTTTTTAAACTTATAAAAATATATCCTCCTCATCCATAACAATGAGGACAGAGGAGCCTGGTGGGCTACAATCCATGGGATCATGAAGAATCAGATGTGACTTAGTGACTGAACAGCAACAAATATTTAAGAACTATCATTACAACATTTCAATTTTACATCTCAGACGGGATGAACAATACTTTGGGCACATCAGCTCCGAGTCCTTGCTCTTCTTGAGCAGAGCGTTTCCTGAGAGGTGCCTGCGGGGCCTGGCTGGCATCAGCCCAATGACCCTGGTTTTGTCCTTTCCTTCTTCCTGCACGTGGCTTTCCCCATCCCTGTCTCTTATACACATCTACCAAAACTTTGAAAGTATTTTGTTGTTAAAAATGTGAGGAAAATAAATATTCTCATGCTTTTTTTGATGCAGATATTTATATCATTATATATTGGTATTCTGAATGAAAACAGCTAGCAAAATTTAAAATGTATTTATAGTCTGTATTTTAAGTGAGTGGATTTTCAGAGATTTATCTTTCAGAAGTTGTTACACATATACAAAAACATATATTTATAAGCATACCATAGTTACTGTAAAATTATACTATGATGAAGAAGAGATAATAAATTAAATATGACAGAGGTTTGATTAAATAAATGATGGTACATCAGCCCATGATAACATGAAACCAGAGCTTCCTGGTTTCCATCAGTGTAAGCTTATTAATTGAAGGAGCTTCCTCTTTTGTATAGGAAATCCTCATGTAAAATTAGCTTAAAATTTTTTCAGTAGAGAAATCTCTTGATGTATTTCTCATCCTATTGTCTCCTAAGAATAAATTCATTAGAAGATAATCAGGAAAATACTTTTTCAGACAATCTGTTACAACCAGGCTCCAGTGCCAGCCTTGATAGGAGCAGCTGCCAGACTCATGATTCACTGAGCAGGACAATAAATTTCACCTTATTTGATTTTGTTAATTAGTGTAAATGAGATCACTGTAGGAGCGGTTGCTAATCATCAGTTGCCGTCAGATACCTGATGGGAGAGGTGGAGATGATCTGCATAATTTTAATCATATTCATTTATTTTAACATAGTAAGAATGTGGGGGTTACATTTTTCATGAATTCTCCCGGCAAGAATACTAGAGGAGGTAGCTATTCCCTGCTCCAGGGGATCCTCCTGACCCAGGGATCAAACCCAAGTATCCTGCATTACAGGCAGACTCTTTACTATTTGAGCCATCCGTGAAGCCCTCATGGTTAGTGTCACTCTTTACAGTGAAATTCTGTGTATGGAGAGACATATTTGCAAGGGTGCTTGTCACAATACTATCTGCGATAGAAAACATTGGGGAACAATCTAAATGGTTAAGTCAAATAAAGAACTTCATATAATGACATAATTACAGCTATGAAATTATTGAGGAAGATTTCATAGCACGCAATGTGTGCAAAAGGGGATAGTGAAGTGAAAGTCACTCATTCGTATCCGACTCTTTGTGACCCCATGGAGTATACAGTGCATGGAATTCTCCAGGCCAGAATACTGGAGCGGGTAGCCTTTCCCTTCTCCAGGGGATCTTCCCAACCCAGGGATCAAACCCATGTCTCCCACACTGCAGGTGGATTCTTTACCAGCTGAGCCACAATGGAAGCCTGCAAAAGGATATACAGTATGCAATTGAAAAAAAAAAAAAACTTGCATGGAAAAAATATAACCTGTGGATCATATAACAAAATTTGAATATGAATTCACTGTAAATGAGAGAATTATGAGTGCTTTCTTGTCTTTGTGTTTTTCTGGATTTTTTTAGTACTTTTGTACCAAGGGAAAAGTTCCAGGAAAATTAAATTCATATGAACTTGAAAAAAAAAATGAGACAGTGAAAAATGAAATTGAACACTGAAATCTGAAGTCTTATTTTTCTCCCCTGGCGAAACTCATAAGATATGCCCATTTTTTTCTTTTGGCCGATTTAATTTTTCAGATTCCATTTTAATGATTCCTTCATTGTTTCACAAGTTTTCACTAATGGAAGAAAGGAGATATGTTTCATTCTAATTGTAAATTGTTGGGTACAATCTGATTCTAATTCATTGGTGGTCTTGCTGATAGCAAATAGAGCCTGTAGACCTGCCCTCCAGCCCTTCTGCTGATGGGAGAGGGTAACTGGGCCCAGAGCATGAAATAGAGTAGAAAGTGTAGAATATTATGAGAATGACCTCTGCATACACATTTTTTAAGTTCTTTAAACAAAGACCTGATTTTGTAGTACAGCGTATCAGAATAAGGTTTCCCTGGTGGCTCAATGGTAAAAAACCAGGAGACGAGGGTTCAATCCCTGGGTCAGGAAAGCCCCCTGGAAGAGGGCGTAGCAACCCACTGCAGTGTTCTTGCCTGGGGAAGCCCATGGACAGAGGAGCCTGGGGGCTACAGTCCATGGGGTGGCAAAGGGTAGGACGCGACTTAGCGACTGACCAGCAGCACAACAAATAGCAGGCAACGCTGTTCATTCACAGCGGCCTTCTCTAACTTCTCTTTTCTCTGAACTCCTATTGTGTTCCTAGCCTGAAAAAAAAAAAAAAGGATTGGTACTTAGGCACTCTATGTTATCTAGCGTGATAGTAATCTTAATGGGTCTTTGGGGGAAATTTAATCCTTTACCTCTATTTTGGGGGGATTTTTCCCACTTCACTTGTACTTTATATAGTGAATTCCTATCACTAATTGGTTAAATATTATGTACTATTGCAGTCTTAAATTTGTATTTTTATCTTAGTAGTGTTAGACTGGAAAACGCGGAGAGTGTCCAAAAGGGGCTAACTACAGATTATTCCATAAGGTTGCTCATGAGCAGACGGGACAGATAGCCGCGGAAGAGGAAAACAAGGGCTGATAAAGAATTCCTGGCTACTTACTGTTTTTCAAACATTTGAGTAGCAGTGGCCACAGGGCTTGCTGGGGGAGTGTGTGGTAGACTTTTGTGCCCTTGAAGATGGTATTAAGGGCTGGGTGTTGTCAGTGACAAACTGGCACTTGCCGTGGGTGCACACCATCTGCCTCCACAAGGACGGAACCGTGTGCTAATGCAGCTGCTGACCTTCAGCCGCCCCTGAAAGGCGTTCAGGGTGGAGAGCAGAAATGAGGCACGCCGTGCTCCCGGAAAACTGGCAGAACAGGTCTTCAGAGAGTTAAATATTCTCAGGGGCTGGTTTTATGAGTGCAGTTCTTGCATTTCTTCATGTCTAGAAAAGCAGTAAATTCCTTCCTGGTGACGTCTTCTCCTGGTGACTGGCAGCAACATTCTGCCAAAAATATGTGCTTCATTGCATGCATTTCCCAGTCACCAAAACCCCATATATACTGACCTTCCCCTACCGCTTCAGAGCAGTCTCTCAGAGCTATCTGGGGTGCCATCTCCGGGGCTATGGTACTCATTTTCCCCAAATAAAACTTGACTCGCAACCCTCACCTTGTGCATTTTTAAAAGTCAGCAGTGTTCTCTGACTGAGAAAATGGGGAGAGAGATTGAACTTCCCTGGTGGCTCAGAGGGTCAAGCTTCTGCCTCAATGCGGGAGACCCGGGTTCAGTCCCTGGGTCGGGAGGATCTCCTGGAGAAGGAAATGGCAACCCACTCCAGTATCCTTGCCTGGAAAATCCCATGGCCGGAGGAGCCCGGTAGGCCGTAGTCCATGGGGTCGCAAAGAGTCGGACACGACTGAGCGGCTCCACTTTCCCTGAAAGGATGGACTCTGAGCCTGGGGGCTGCAGGCTCGGGGAGAATGGGCTGCAGGAGTGTTCTGTAAGACCCTCCTCGGCTTTGGAACTGGGGCTGAAAGCCGGGTGAGCCTGCACCTTCGCTGTTCTGCTCAAGGTTCCCATAGAATAGATGCTGCCCGCGGCCGTCAGCAGACTGAAAGCACCACTTCACAGAACTGCTTCCAGAGCACTGTGAGGGAGTTTTGTCCATATTTTACAAGAGGAGGACACTGAGGCTCGAGGATGTTGAAATCTTGCCGGAGGGTGTGGACGGACGGAGAAGCGTAAGTTGCGGCGGAGACGCCGGGCCGCCTCTACCCCGGCGGGTGCCAGGGCCTCAGGCGGTCCTTCCCCGGCGGCTGTGTGCTTCCTGTCCCTGTGCGTCCCCTTCTGATGAGACGCCGCTATGATGGGATTAGAGCCCACCCTCAGGGCCTCGTTTTGAATAATCACCCCCCTAAATGCCCGTCTCAGTTCAGTTCAGTCGCTCAGTCGTGTCCGGCTCTTTGCAACCCCATGAATCGCAGCACGCCAGGCCTCCCTGTCCATCACCACCTCCCGGAGTTCACTCAGACTCAGTCCACCGAGTCGGTGATGCCACCCAGCCATCTCATCCTCGGTCGTCCCCTTCTCCTCCTGCCCCCAGTCCCTCCCAGCATCAGGGTCTTTTCCAATAAGTCAGCTCTTCGCATGAGGTGGCCAAAGTACTGGAGTTTCAGCTTTAGCATCATTCCTTCCAGAGAAATCCCAGGGCTGATCTCCTTCAGAATGGACTGGTTGGATCTTCCTTCTCAAGTAGGCACATTCTAAAGTAGCAACACATGAATGGGGCTGGCAGGGACACAACTCAGCTGTGATAGCTTGCTTTTCAAATGTGGGGATAAAACCATGCATCTTTAAGAACTGGGCTTCCCAGGTAGCTCAGTGGTAAAGAATCTGCTTGTAGTGCAGGAGATGCAGGTTCGATCCCTGGTCTGGGAAGATCCCCTGGAGGAAGAAATGGCAACCCACTCCAGTATTCTTGCCTAGAGAATCCCATGGACAGAGGAGCCTGGTGGGCTACAATCCATGGGATCATGAAGAATCAGATGTGACTTAGTGACTGAACAGCAACAAATATTTAAGAACTATCATTACAACATTTCAATTTTACATCTCAGACGGGATGAACAATACTTTGGGCACATCAGCTCCGAGTCCTTGCTCTTCTTGAGCAGAGCGTTTCCTGAGAGGTGCCTGCGGGGCCTGGCTGGCATCAGCCCAATGACCCTGGTTTTGTCCTTTCCTTCTTCCTGCACGTGGCTTTCCCCATCCCGCCCTTTCCTCTTTCGTTTCATATCCTCTTCTTGTCAGGCATCTCATTCCTTGCCTGAAATTTATGCATCTGAAGATGTTTGGTTCTTCTAACCGAGACCTTTTCTTTCTGTGACATGTTATTATACAAACATGTTTTTTTGTCCTCTTTCAAAGTTAATATACACCAGTAGTTTTAAAGAGTGTCAATCCAAAGATTCACTATCACTCAGTTTTAGAGGGAGATAGAGGTTGAGGTAGATGGGTGCAATTTTTTTTTTTTTGTACTTTAACTTTTTGGAAATTATGGCTGCAAGAGAGTGTTTTGTACAAAATGAGAAAAGGTGGAAAATTTAAACCAGTTGATCATAATATAAACTGAGGAAGGTCTTAGTTAACTTTTAAAATTTTGTTATATAAATAAATTATATGGGCTTGAGTGAGCTGTAAGATTTCCCTAAACATCTAAAGGATTTTCAAAGAGGAAGAATGTCTGTAATTAAAGTGGTAAATCTTTAAGTAAGCAGCACTTAAATTATGCAGAAGCTCTTGAATAATTTGCTGGAAATAAAACTGAGGCAGAGAGGGTATAAATATGCATGTTATATATTACGTATAATTAATACATATTATAGATAATACATGGTATATGTTACATATAATTAGTACATGTTATATATTATGTAAAATTATATGTAAGTACATGTATATACTTTTAAAATTTGGATTGGTATACTTTTGAGACATTATATTAAATAATTTTTTAAACTACTACAAGTATATTATACATGAGATGACAGATTAAATATCTTGGAATCATGGAGTTCTAAGGAGGCTTAGCAATCACATAAGTTCTTACTCAATTTAATAAGAATAAAACTGAGACGGAGAGAGGTACATGTCTCAGCACTAACAAACGTGTCTGCAAACCTAAATGAGTTCCATCTTTCGATGTTAACAGTCAAGTGAAATGGAGAGAGATGCAAAGAAATTCAACTTGAATACATGACCAATTTTAAGGAGGAAAAATCGGTATAAACATCCCAGTTCTTCCTGCTGCTGGACACAGACACTCAGACGTGCTTTGATTCCATGACGTCAGTCTGTTCTCTGAGGTCAGGCAGCTGTGGGAGATTCCAGATGGGTGCGCGCTTCTTGACAGCTCTCCCGGCCAGAGGAGGGCCTGCTTCTCCTTCTGGGAGACTTGGCTGGCCCGTGACGGCCATGGCTGACAGAGCGTGGGTGACAGTGATGCCCTGGTGGTCCATGACTTGCCTTCAAGAGAACTGGCAGTCCTCGCCTTGACCCTGAGGCCTGAACCTTTGTGTCTGGTGTCCGGCTGCTCTGCTGAAGGTACCATCTAGAGATGCCCCAAATCTGGGGAGTAGGCGAGGGCCCTGCCTGAATTCCTGGCCCTCGGGTTTGTGAAATACAATGAAATGACTGTTATTGAAAGCCTCTGAGTTTGGGGAGTGTTTGCTATGCTATAATGCATAACTGGACTACTTCTGGTTGGACTAACTTAGGAAGAGATTTAACATTAATTTCAGGGAATGACTGTTTTTGCAAAAAAATAAATTGACATAATAGCTTAAGGTGTTGTGATAAGTCAAACATAACAGACATATTCATACCCTTAAGATTCATCCAGAGGCCATCAGATTCCCCTGACACACAGGCACAGCTTTTCTTGTCCTTAAAGTGCTGGAAATAATTGTGCTCTGGTGCCAAAGGATTGATGCTTTCAAACTGTGATGTTGGAGAAGACTTTTGAGAGTCCCTTGGACAGCAAGGAGATCAAACCAGTCAATCCTAAAGGAATAAACCCTGAATATTCACTGGAAGGACTGATGCTGAAGCTGAAGCTCCAATACTTTGGCCACCTGATGCGAAGAACAGACTCATTGGAAAAGACGCTGATGCTGGGAAAGACTGAGGGCAGGAGAAGGGGTCGACAGAGGATGAGATGGTTGGATAGCATCACCGAATCAATGGACATGATTTTGAGCAAATTCTAAGAGAGAGTGAAGAACAGGGGAGCCTAGTGTGCTGTTGTCCATGAGGTCAAAGCGTCTGACTTGACTTATGGATGTAACAACAGCAACATGATGTCCTAGCAGCTGAGACTGTGGTTCACAGTCCAGGACCATCAGCTTGATGGGAGCCTGTCAGAAATGCAGGACCTCTGGCTCCATTCCAAACCCCCTGCAAGATTTTAACAAGATCTCCAGTTATTCATTTGCACTGTAAATATTGAGAAGCACTAATATAAACAGTTTTATTAGACAGACAGGAATTTGTATAAATAAATGTGAGAGGAACATTCTTAATTTTTTTGCAGACTGCTCTTTCTTCTAGAATGTTTGGACTCTGGTTAAACCTAAAAGGAAAGTTGTTCACTTTCATTTTCTGCTTCCTTATTCATTTTCCTCCAATACTGGGTTGTTGTTAAAGGCAGAATTTCTCCAAATCTACAAATATTCAGAAATAGGAAAGTATACTTTCAAACTGGGGCATGCATCATATATGTATTAAAGTTATAGCTTAATTAGATAAGGTATAAAAGCTTATATAAAGCTTATATAAAGCTTTATCAGTTCTTTGAAAATAAGTATTTTACAAGTTAGGCTCCTGGGAAAACAGAGCCACCAATAATATTATTACAAATGGAATAATTAAACCAGTTTAGGTTTCTGGAGCTGGGAAAAGGTGCAGCAAATTTGGAAAGCATCTAGACAAGAGTAGCTAAATTTATATTAATAAATTTAATATATAAGGTGACTTCCTCTGGGAAAACTGGTAGCCCAGTTGTAGACCTCACACCAAAGGCTTCCTGGTCGTACCCCAGGGGATATTCTTTTGACATTTTCCACTATTGCCACCTACTGGTTAAGAATGAATTTTCTTCTGTTGAGTTTGCTGTTGGATATTCATCGACTTTTATGTTCCTTGCGTGCATGCTCAGTTATGTCCAACTCTTTGTGACCCCATGGACTGCAGCCCACCAGGCTCCTCTGTCCATGGAATTTTCCAGGCAAGAATACTGGAGTGCATTGCCATTCCCTTCTCCAGGGGATCTTCCCGACCCAGGGATCAACCTGCGTTTCCTGTGTCTCCAGCACTGGCAGGTGGATTCTTTACCACCGAGCCACCTACTTGTATGTTTATCTTTAAATAATTGGGCAGACATAAATTATGCTAGACATTAGTGTTACAACAAGACACTGGGCTTGTCTTAAAGAGTTCATGGTTTCGTTCAACAGAAAGACCGGAGACCAGAGGGCACAGGAGCTCCCGGGAGAGGCATCTCCTCCACTCTCCGGGGTCAGGGAAGAATGTTCAGAAAGAAGTACAAAGACATGGCTCTAATGCAGGGTCCCAGGGTCAGAAAGCCTGAGATGCCTGAAAAGAAACTCAGAGAGGGAAAAATAATGGAAATCTATGTGCTTTTTAAATTGCTTAATTTGAGGAATAAGTCTGTTGATTGAACCCTATTATGGTTTGTAGAAAACACACAGAGAGGTGGTTTCAGTGTAAATCATGGAAAGATTTTTGAAAAAGAGATTTTTCTTCATGAGTTATTAAAGATGAGCCATCTATATCCTTTAACAAATATTTATTAAGCACCAGCTGTGTACCAGGAGTGGTGTGGCGGCTGAGGATTAAATAGTGATCAAGACCGTGAGACAGCTTGCCTTCATGGTTCTTGCAGATTCAGAGGAAAACAGGGGAAAATGAGCAAAGGAATTTCAATAAATTATGAAAGTTTTTGGATTGGGGGAACAGAAGGGTTGGAAAGAGGGTTCCTTGAGGAAGTGGTGTCAAAGTTGGGGAAGAGTGATTAATGGGGATGGTACTTGTGGGCAGAGACAGAGGGTTGCAGGCAAAGAGAACAGGATCAACAGATTCTGTTGGGGGTTTTACTTTTATCCTGAGGGCAATGGCGGCTTCCCTGATGGCTCCGAGGTTAAAGCATCTGCCCGCAATGCGAGAGACCTGCGTTCAATCCCTGGGTCGGGACGATTCCCTGGAGAAGGAAATGGCACCCGCTCCAGTATTCTCACCTGGAGAATCCCATGGGCAGAGGAGCCTGGTGGGCTACAGTCCACAGGGTCACAAAGAGTCAGACAGGATCGAGGGACTTCACTTTCACTTTCACTTGAGGGCAATGGCAAGTCAGGAAGAGATTTTAAAAGGGAAGTGATCTTCAGCCTGGCTTGCTAGAAAATTTCTTTCTGGCTCCGCCGTGGAGGACACATTGACAAGGAGTGAGAGTGGGAATACTGTTTCCGCATGCCTGCTCAATGTCCGGCTCTTTGCCACCCCCGGGACTGTAGCCCACCAGGCTCCTCCGTCCATGGGATTCTCCAGGCAAGAGTCCTGGAGTGAGATGCCATCCCTCCTCCAGGGGATCTTCTCCACCCAGGGATCGAACCCACGTCTCTTGCGTGTCCTGCTCTGGCAGGCGGATTCTTTACCACTAGCGCCACCCGGGACGCCAGAAGCAGGGTGACCTGTGTCAAAGCTGTCCGTTATTCCTCTCACATTTATTCACATAAACTCCCATCCTTCTAATAAAGCTGAACTTCACTGGGCCCTGGGAGGGGCAGAGGTGTGCCCAGATGCACGGACCTCTTCAGCAGGAAAGCTAGGAATGCAGCCGCCACCGCGTGTCCCCTGCGGCGCCCGGCCCTAACCCTGCTCCCTCTGGACAGAGTCCAGAGGCCAATGAGTTTAGTGATTGTTAAGGGATACAGGCCAATATGCTAACTACCAAGTCTTTGAAATGTGTCTCAACCCTCCAACTTCAAGGGACAGGTACCACACTCCCTTCAAGTGCTTTTGAGAGATGTCACACGTTCTAAGCTTCTGCTTGGGGCTAGCTAAATTTAAAGAGAAGGGGACGGCGAAGGTTGAGATGGTTGGAGGGCATCACCTACTCGATGGACGTAAGTTTGGGCAAGCTCCGGGAGTTGGTGATGGGCAGGGAAGCCTGGCGTGCTGCAGTCCGTGGGGTCGCAAAGAGTAGAACACGACTGAGCGACTGAACTGAACTGAAATTTAAAACACTGGGAGTTATGTTTTCTAAGCTACTTATGAAATTCTCCAATATTATTTTCCAGGCTTCCAAATGAACTTATCTCTCACTTTGGCTCAAAGTTTAGGCATAGCACAAAACAACAATATGGTTCTCATTACACATCCCTAAACTCTGTGAAGCAGACATCTGATAACTCCTAGAACAATGGGAAAAAATTTAAATATATATTTTATATATTTTCCCTAACATTCTGACTAGAGATTATTGATGTTTTTTCTCAGTGTCTCCTATTTGTTGAATCATTTTCTCATTTGATACTCAAGTATTTCTAAATGACACAAGGAAAATAATTTTATGATATTAATTATTTAAATTCACTTAATTTAAAAATGCAATCTTTTAAATGTCACATTTATCTCACACTCTACTTTTCATTAAAATATCCCCTGAAGCATGGATTTTGTAACTAAGAGAGCCTCTACAGTTATTATCATAAATACGAAGAGCCTCACAGTCACATTGGTCTTTTCACAGACCACATGGCCTTTCTGAGCATTTTAAGATCTCATTTAGTTAGTCACAGAGCCAGCCAGTGAGAGCAACTGCTCAGTTGAATATCGGATAGCTGAATGCTTCGAGTAATATATTTTACTTTATTTTGTGTAAATGTGAAATTTTTTCAAACAACATGGCAAGGTTCATCACCACCTCCGGTGAGGGGAACAGTTCCTGAGAGTTCCAGCAGGTGGCAGCATAGATTATTGCAAAAGGGCGGAACAGCCTCAAAAAAAAAATCCAAGCACCAACATGCTGTTGTTTCTCATTTTACTGCGACTGAGCCGGCCCCCCACGCTTTAATGTAAAAGGAACATGCCTGGACATGCTAACAAGGAAATAACTTTTCAGGATGGAGATGACATATCATGCTAAACATAATCATAATTAAAATAGCTAAAATACGTGACTGCTGTGCTGAGTTGCTATATGAAGGAGGTAGGACATTTAACCAGGCAGTCGGGCTCTAACATCCAGCCTTTGAACCACTTTATCATGTTTAATTGTGGGATCTGCAATCCCTGATGAAAATCCAAAGTATTAGGAAAAATACGATGAGTTTTCAGAAAAGAGACCTGAGTATTAAATACATGCTAAGTCGCTTCAGTCGTGTCCGACTCTTTGCGACCCTATGGATGATAAACCACCAGGATCCTCTGTCCGTGGGATTCTCCAGGCAAGAATACTGGAGTGGGTGGCCATTTCCTCCTCCAGGGGATCTTCCCAACCCAGGGAGGGAACCCCCATCTCTTGAGTCTCCTGCATTGGCAGGCAAGTTCTTTACCACTAGCACCACGGTCATTGTTAAAAGATGGAGAAATTACTAGGTTATTAAGGAGTGATACAGTAAGTACAAAAAAGATCTTCACGACCCAGATAATCACGATGGTGTGATCACTAATCTAGAGCCAGACATCCTGGAATGTGAAGTCAAGTGGGTCTTAGAAAGCATCACTACGAACAAAGCTAGTGGAGGTGATGGAATTCCAGTTGAGCTGTTTCAAATCCTGAAAGATGATGCTGTGAAAGTGCTGCACTCAATATGCCAGCACATTTGGAAAATTCAGCAGTGGCCTCAGGACTGGAAAATGTCAGTTTTCATAGACTGAGCGACTGAACTGAACTGAACTGACAGTAAGAAGTAAAGACATGAATGAATAAAACTAGAAGTCATTTAAGCAGGAGAGAAAACGGGTTTCAAGGAGCCCAGCAGTTAATGGGATGGATCAGAGCAGCCTGCTGTTGGGCAGCGAGGTAGCGTGTGAGGGCAGGAGGCAGAGGGGACATTCGTGTGGGCACAGAACGTGTCACGGGGCACGCGGGGCCGTGGAGCAGGCTCTGGGCCTGGGGCGTCGCCCGGGGAGCCCGTTCTCACCGTGTCCCGTGCTCCGTGCAGCCCGCCTCATTCCGGGACGAGGCCTGCGTCTCCTCCGTCTGCGCCGGAGCTCGGTTATGTAACCTGCGTGCGGGAACAGCACAGAGGGACAGGGTGTGTGCTTACCCGCACTGTTTCCTCGGCGTGACGTTAGGAAGAGTGAGGAGACTCACACGTGAACGTTGGTCGGATATTTTCGTCTAGTTCGTTTCTGGCCTATCTACTGGCCTCTTTCCCTGAACCCTTGTTCCTGCCATGTTGCTGCTGTTGGGTGGCTCAGTCGTGTCCAGCTCTTGGTGGCCCGTGGGCTGCGGCTCGCCAGACTTCGCTCTCCTTCCCTGCCCCCTGCAGCTTGCTCAGATGCATGTCCATCGAGTCAACGATGCCATCCAAGCATCTTGTACTGGCAACTCTCTGAATCCATCCCTCACTTTATCCTTCTGTGCGTTTATCTTGTTTCCCCCAACCTGGAGGAGGCACACCTCCCAGGCGCCTTTCAATAATGGTTATTGGGCTAATGTCAACATTGGGCAGAGGAGCGGCAGAACGCATGGGCTGGAGAAACAGGTAGGGCTTTGTCAGAGCGGCTGGGTGAAGCGCAGCTCGCTCTTCAAAGCAATGAGATGCAGAGTCTTCTCCCGACATCGTCAACTCTGGTGTCACGGCGATTTCTCCAACTGGACGGTGAATTCCTTTCAGTGGTAAGGCCACATTTTCTTTACCTTCAAGGCCCTCCTACCTCAACCTTATCTGCTAACACCTCACTCCGGAGTTTGTGCCCAGTAGGAATTGGTAAGTGGTCTTGGAGAATGGAGTGGGGCGAAGTCCAGCTGTATGGAACCTGTCTTATCTTGGCTAGACCCAACCACTTCTTACCCGGATTTCTTAGTAGCCCTGGGTCAATGAGGAGCTGAAATCAAGCAGAGATTCTTTTCTATTTGTTAATTTGGGAGAGAGAATGTGTGTGCATGCTAAGTTACTCAGTCGTGTCCAACTCTTTGCAACCCTATAGACTGTAGCCTGCCAGGCTCCTCTGTCCATGGGATTCTCCAGGCAAGAATACTGGAGTGGGTTGCCATGGCCTCCTCCAGGGGATCTTCCCCATCCAGGGATCAAACCCACATCTACTGAAGCTCCTGTATTGTCAGGCAGGTTCTTTACCGCTGAGCCACCGAGGAAGTGCAGGAGAGAGAATAATCAGCTACAAAATATGGCCATGAGGAGAGCGGACAGGTGGTCACAGCTGGCAAAACGAACACACTCGGGANTGAACCACCGAGGAAGTCCAGGAGAGAGAATAATCAGCTACAAAATATGGCCATGAGGAGAGCGGACAGGTGGTCACAGCTGGCAAAACGAACACACTCGGGAGTGCTCTACAGGCCCCCGTCCCAGCCAGGAGGCACGCTCTGTCACTCCCAGGCTTGCAGGGAAACTAAGCACCCCCAGAGTGAGAGGCCTGTCCATGTGCAGCGCAGCTCGGGCCCAGGCTGGAAGCAGAGTTGAGTGGCATGGTGGTCCTCTTGGAGAAGGGCTGTCAGAAGCTGAGCAGAACTCAGGAGCACCCAGCTCTTCACCAAGCCCACCTCTTAATACCATGGCGGCTGGCATCTCAGCATGTGCCTTTTGTGGGGGATGCGGCTTTCTGTCCACAACATGCAGCATGGGGGACCCACCCTTGGAGAGCCTCTGCTTCACACTTGCTCCACGGTGAGACCTCTGGGGGATGCTTCTCTTGCCCCACCTTGTTCACTGGTGATTTATTTTTTTCTTTCGACTCATGTGAGTTCTTCCAGGCCAAGTGCTCTTCCTCTAACAGTGCTTGAATGTTCTGAGATGAATTTATATGTCCTTTAAAACTAAATAGAAGTGTAATTATAACTAAACACTCTAAGCAAAACGAAGCCAGTGATAATACCACCAGGAAAGAGCCACAGTGTGCAAGGGAGTTGCAAAACTGACATGCCTGGTGTGTCTCTGGCAATGCCTTTTTTCACCTAGAAGTGTTTCATGCTGAGCTGTCAGCATGGATCTCCTGATCAATACAGAAGAACATTAAGAGCAGGCTCATAAAAACTTTACCAGAATACTCAGAAGTATTCTTATCAAAGATTTGTTCATAATCAGATCTCTATATCTAACTTCCAATTTACAGGATATACAGGAATTGGAGGAATAAGTTAAATGACAAGAATGCAATCAGCAAAATTGAGAATATGGGCAATTTTACATGAAAAAAAAGATTACTTTTTTTAAAATTATAAATGAAGATAAGAAAAAACAGAGAGGAGATTGTTATAGATTAAAAGAGACATCCACAAAATACAAAGTGTGGGCCTCATTTACGTCTAAATTCAGGAGGCATTTTTTTTTTAGGCATTTGAATATAAACTTCATATTAGATTATATTAAGTAATTATTGCTATTTTTATGATAACAGACTGGTGTTAAACTAATTAAACGTATCATATCTACTGGTAATACATAATGAAATATGTACAGACAAAATGATACAGTAATTGGGACTCGCTTTAACATATTCTAGCAGATTCTTGTGTTTCCAGCTATGAGGGACTAGACTTCAGCAAAGCAAACCTTCTGTATCCTCGAAATTAGGAAAGAATTAGAAAAGCAACACCTAAAGCAATACTTCTCACCTACCTCCCCAGCCCTCTGCAAAAGAAAATCTCTTCAGCGACATCAGGAAGCAGCCAGGGCAGCCAACTCGAGGGTCCAAGACAGCAAGGGAAGAGAAAGTCGAGCCTGACCTTCGCTGCTTTTCCCCAGCGGCGTTTGCAGATATTTTAAATAAGCTGGACCGGGAGCTGAGACACCAAGGAGAAATCCGAACCGAGAGCAGCAGCTGTGCGGAGCTTTGGCCACGTCTCAGCAGCGGGGGAAATGCAGGTTTCCAAACACCATCACGTGGGGGACCGAGGCTTTAACCTCTTGATTTTAAATGTTCACAAATAGTCAGTCCATAACAGTAAATTTGCAAAGTAAGTAGCTTAGGGTTACTATTGCAAAAATTGCAGATGGAGAAGAGAGAAAGTAAACGAATATTAAAAATTGGGCAATGGTACTATGGGGAACAGTGTTCAGGTACCTTAAAAAACTAAAAATAGAGCTGCCGTAGGACCCTGCCATCCCACTCCTGGGCGTATATCTGGAAAACACATGATCTGAAAGGATCCATGACCCCAGTGTCAATTGCAGCACTGTTTACAATAGCCAAGAGTGGGGAACAACCTAAATGTCCATTGACAGAGAAACGGATAGAGGATGTTGTACATATGTACAATGGAATATAACTCAACCATTAAAACAACGGAATAATGCCATCTGAAGCAACATGCATGGATCTAGAGAGTATCACACTGAGTGAAGTAAGTCAGACAGAGAAGGAGAAATATTGTGTGATATCCCTTATACGTGGAATCTAAAAAGAAATGACACAAATGAGTTTATAAAACAGAAACAGGACTCACAGACAGAAAATGGATTTATGGTTGCTGGGGGGAGGGGATAGTTAGGGACTTTGGGACGGTCGTGTACACACTGCTCTATTTAAAATGGATAACCAACAAGGACTTATTGTATAGCACATGGAGCTCTGCTCAGTGTTATGTGGCAGCCTGGATGGGAGGGGGCTCTGGGGGAGAAGGAATATATATCTATATATGTATGGGTGAGTCCCTTCGTTGTTTACCTGAAACTATCACAACATTGTTAATCAGCTATACCCCAATACAAAATAAAAAATTCAAAAGAAAAAAAAAAACTGAGCAGTACTGTATCTTACAAGGTCTCACAGCAGGGTCCTATGGTGGAGCATAGGGAACTACATTTAATATCCTGTAATAAGATGAAAAAGATAATGAAATAGAATATGAAAAAATGAAATGAAAAAGAATATGAAAAAAAAGTCTTAAAAGGAACTTAGATTTTATGGTATAAGTTATGGGAAGATATTGAAGAGTTTTATATGGAGTAGTAACAAAACCAGTACAGCATTTTAGGTTTATTTAGGTGGAGTATTGTAGATAGATGGATGATAAGGAATAGTGTCAGTTCAGTTCAGTTCAGTTCAGTCACTCAGTTGTGTCCAACTCTTTGCGACCCCATGAATCGCAGCACGCCAGGCCTCCCTGTTCATCACCATCTCCCGGAGTTCACTCAGACTCACGTCCATCGAGTCCGTGATGGCATCCAGCCATCTCATCCTCGGTCGTCCCCTTCTCCTCCTGCCCCCAATCCCTCCCAGCATCAGAGTCTTTTCCAATGAGTCAACTCTTCACATGAGGTGGCCAAAGTACTGGAGTTTCAGCTTTAGCATCACTCTTTCCAAAGAAATCTAAGGGCTGATCTCCTACAGAATGGACTGGTTGGATCTCCCTGCAGTCCAAGGGACTCTCAAGAGTCTTCTCCAACACCACAGTTCAAAAGCATCAATTCTTCGGCGCTCAGCCTTCTTCATAGTCCAACTGTCAGGGGGACCTTTAAAAAACACGTAATGAGCGCCTGACCCAAGGCAGCATTTGACGATGGGAATGAAAGAATGAAAAACAGCTGTGAGATGCACAATGAAAAATCGGTAAGAAAGCTTAGATGTGGGCGGGCAAAGTGAAGGAGGCTGGACAATGACTCTGGATTTGGAATGTGATGGAGCAACCACAGACTCAACATGCCAAGGGAGACAAGAGCTGGAGAAGGAAATTAGGTCCCACAGGAGGTTGAGCTGATTGAGGAACACCCGTGTGGATTCGTTGAGTAAGCATTTAAATGATTTGGACGTGGAAGTTATCACTTTAAGGAAAATGTTAAATAGAGCCCAATTCCAGAGAAAAGTCAGACGATATAAGGTCAAAACATTAACTGTTCAATTTAGCAAATGCATGGAGCAATCAATGGGACACGCAGAGTCCTTGCTGAAGTTAACATGACTGTAAAATATATACTAACACACAGCCATGGAGAAGTTCACAATCCTTACCCAGAAGTGTCCTGTCTAGGGAAAAATTTACTGAAAAATAAACTAACTGCTCTTTATTCAGAAAAGTACAGAAGGTGACATGAGAAAGGCTAGTTATGTGATCAGCCACACAAGCCTCAAGTCAAAGAGTTTAAGTGATTGGATGTTCAGTTCATCTCACGATTAGGTTTAGCTTTTAACTTAGTTACTCTCATTCCAAAGCAGATAAAACCAATGTGCCTTTTAAAGATCCTGGCTAATACCATATGAAGTCTCTAATGCAGTATAAAATTAATTTATTTTCCATCTAAGCTTCTTTCCTGTCTACCTTGGAAAAAAGATTAAATATAATACAATGGGAGTTAATTTAGCTGTTTTCTTGTTGCGCTTTCCTGGGTTTTCTTATTAAAACTCCAAATGAGTATCTTTGATGTTTCTCAGAAAATACTTTTCAGTAGCCGATCCCTTCCTGGCTCCATGTGCATTAACAAGCAGAGACCGAAGTGGCCTCCGAGTAATTTAATATCAAGGTCCCAAGCAATCTGAGATGTCAGAGCACCCCACAGGAACACAATTATTTCCTCTGAAAAGTTCATCATTTTCAAACTGGGATGAAGTTGATACAAGTAGAATCATCCTTCCCTCGTAAAAGTATGACTTTCTTTACTGTTAATATGCTAGGGACTTGCATTCAGCTGGAGGAGGAAAAGTCTGTTTTGGCTGATCTGAAAGCACTTTTGCTAAAAATGACAGGTAGTGTGTCTGGAAAATTAATGTTCATCCATATTTATTCAGTTTTGAGATATTTTAGGGCACAGGCAGATGAAGTGCTGATAACTTTAGCTTAATGTGTGTACACTGCACTTAATGTGTGTACACTGCACTTAGTGTGTCTATTCTGCACTTAGTGTGTGTACACTGCACTTAGTGTGCCTATTCTGCACTTAGTGTGTCTATTCTGCACTTAGTGTGTCTACACTGCACTTAGTGTGCGTATACTGCACTTTGCTTTTCGTTGAGCATCTGTGTCCCCAGGCTAGGTGGGATTTTGCTTACATACAACCCCAAATCTTGTTTCAACAGCTGCTTTATTTAATGTCTAAAATATACTTAGGAAAAGTATTGAAATATGCAAATATTAAACAGGTATTTCCATTTTATTGGGAAGGACCTACGGGGTCCCCTTGGTGGCTCGGCCATGTAAAGAATCTGCCTGCAATGCATGAGACCCGAATTGGATTCCTGGGTCGGGAAGATCCCCTGGAGAAGGAAATGGCAACCCGCTCCAGTATTCTTACCTGGGGAATTCCATGGACAGAGGAGCCTGGCGGGCTACACAGTCCGTGGGGCCACAAAGCATTGGACACAGCTGAGCAACTAAATAACATTTTAAAAAAGATTTGCATACATCGTAAAGATACAGAGAAAGAATTTAGAGGTTTTCTAAAGTAAAGTAAATGCTCTAAGAAATGGGAGGTCAGGGTCTACAGCAGGAAGAACCCTGATTGAAGGTGGATGACACAGATGGGCCCCTTCAGGATTCAGGCCATCCTGGGCATGATCACACTGATACCCATCGACAGGGAGGGGCTGCAAGTGAAAAGGTGGTTCAGGGCCAGCTCAGGGGTCATCCTCGAAGTCCTGATGGGGAGTTCGGGCTTCATTCTTTAGGACCAAGTAGTCACTTAAAGACTTTAAGCTTGGGAATAAAATGATCAAACTGATAACATTTTTAAAAGGAGGGAAATACGCCAATTTTTACGAACAAAGACTGGAAGAGGGTAAGACAGGTCACAGGTAGCTAAAAGAACGTAAAAGGAATTATCTTAGAGCTCAAAACTCTGTGATGTGGGTCCTTATCATTTCCACTTTCGCATAAAAAAAAGCAGAGGCTTGAAGTGTTTAAGTAACTTTTCCAAAAGTGGTGTACTTAGTACCTGTGGGCAGCTTCACACCCAGTCTATCTCCCAATAAGGATAGAAGCTCCTCGGTGGCAATAGGGCTACTGAACCAGTGACGATCAAACAGAAAACGCTGTGGGTTTGCTTTGTGCGAGACTGACCGGGGAGTGGTGGGGTGTGGTTATTCTGAATGGATGGTACTCGCATGACGGTGGAGACTGCAGACTAGATCAATATCGGTGTCAGACCGATTGAGACGGATGTCAGCTCTTCCTAAAATTACACTCCTGGGATCTTGGCCAACATGAGCTTCTTTGGGTTTCCTAGATTGAGTAAGATAATACACCTCAAACAGCTTTAGAAGCTGTAAAATCCGAAGAGGCAAAGACTATTAATACAGGCCACAAAGCATTGGACACAGCTGAGCAACTAAATAACATTTTAAAAAAGATTTGCATACATCGTAAAGATACAGAGAAAGAATTTAGAGGTTTTCTAAAGTAAAGTAAATGCTCTAAGAAATGGGAGGTCAGGGTCTACAGCAGGAAGAACCCTGATTGAAGGTGGATGACACAGATGGGCCCCTTCAGGATTCAGGCCATCCTGGGCATGATCACACTGATACCCATCGACAGGGAGGGGCTGCAAGTGAAAAGGTGGTTCAGGGCCAGCTCAGGGGTCATCCTCGAAGTCCTGATGGGGAGTTCGGGCTTCATTCTTTAGGACCAAGTAGTCACTTAAAGACTTTAAGCTTGGGAATAAAATGATCAAACTGATAACATTTTTAAAAGGAGGGAAATACGCCAATTTTTACGAACAAAGACTGGAAGAGGGTAAGACAGGTCACAGGTAGCTAAAAGAACGTAAAAGGAATTATCTTAGAGCTCAAAACTCTGTGATGTGGGTCCTTATCATTTCCACTTTCGCATAAAAAAAAGCAGAGGCTTGAAGTGTTTAAGTAACTTTTCCAAAAGTGGTGTACTTAGTACCTGTGGGCAGCTTCACACCCAGTCTATCTCCCAATAAGGATAGAAGCTCCTCGGTGGCAATAGGGCTACTGAACCAGTGACGATCAAACAGAAAACGCTGTGGGTTTGCTTTGTGCGAGACTGACCGGGGAGTGGTGGGGTGTGGTTATTCTGAATGGATGGTACTCGCATGACGGTGGAGACTGCAGACTAGATCAATATCGGTGTCAGACCGATTGAGACGGATGTCAGCTCTTCCTAAAATTACACTCCTGGGATCTTGGCCAACATGAGCTTCTTTGGGTTTCCTAGATTGAGTAAGATAATACACCTCAAACAGCTTTAGAAGCTGTAAAATCCGAAGAGGCAAAGACTATTAATACTTCCGCGTGAGAAGAACATTAAGCGCTTACAAGTCAGCTCCCACCTTAAGTGCACCAGGAGGGATCACGTTCATCGGAGGCCCATCATGAATGTTTTATAAAGTGAGACATTACTTCCTGTTGTAACTCTGTGGTGTTTCATACTTTTTAAGGCTCTCTGTGGATGATTCAAAGCGTCTCCTTGAAACCCCCAAACATGTCTTGAGAAAATAGCTATTTAAATGTGCATCATTGGGCATCTTTTTGTGCTGCACATGATAGAAAACCCATCTCAAAATGTTTTAAACAGCAAAGTTAATTTCCTGGGTTTGCAACTAAAAATATGGCATCCAGAAAAGGAGCTTCATGTAATGACTCCAGCAAGGTTCCCAGGGCCACGCGCACCCTGGCTCCTCCTCTGCCTTGCTCATTGTGCTGAGTTGCTCGGTCGTGTCTGACTCTCTGTGACCCCGTGGCCAGTAGCCCGCCGGGCTCCTCTGTCCATGGGACTCTCCAGGCAAGAGGACTGGAGGGGGTTGCCATGCCCTCCTCCAGCGCGTCTTCCCAACCCAGGGACTGAAGCCAGGCCTCCTGCGCCGCAGGCAGATTCTTTATTGTCTGAGCCACCAGGGAAGCCTTACCTATGGGAGACACACAGTCTCCACCACTGTCCTCTGCGGTCACACTTCGTGTAAGAACAACGAAAGGGCCTCAGCAGCTCCAGACCCTGGGGCTTCCCTGGTGGCTCCGTGGTAAGGAATCCGCCTGCCAATGCAGGAGACACGGGTTGGAAACCTGGGTCCCACATGCCGCCGCCGAGCAGCCCAGCCCCATGCGCTGCGGCTACTGAGCCTGTGCTCTGGAGCGCAGCTGCTGAAGTCCGCACCCCTCGAGCCGTGCTCTGCAACAGGAGAGTAGCCCCTGCTGATGGCGACTACAGAAAAGCCCACAGAGGCACGAAAGCCCAGCCTAGCCAAGATAAACAAAAAGATGATTGAAGCACGCTAACAACAACCACCACCCCAGACAGTTCCAGACGCCAATTCTTGAATCACATGATTAAAAGGAGAGACAGGATCACTCCTAATACCTTCTGTGAAAAGAAGATGCTTTGCAAAAATTGTCAGAATGACAATTTGAATACTGTTTAGTTCTTTCTGACTTCATCTTTAAGAAGCTTTGAAACCTCTGATATAAATGACTATTGATATGTATAAACAGATTGATAAATTCCTGAGGTCAAAGGGAATTTATAAGTCATTCACTTATACAAAAGATTCATATGCTTCTCATTTTAATGAGACGTGTACCCAGCAGAAACTATTGTGTATACATACGGTAGTATGTGTATATTTGGTATGAATTCACATCTCTCACCTTTAACAAGTATATATAGAACCTACAGGCGATGGCACCCCACTCCAGTACTCTTGCCTGGAAAACCCATGGACGGAGGAGCCTGGAGGGCTGCAATCCGTGGGGTCGCTGAGGGTTGGACACGACTGAGCGACTTCACTTCCACTTTTCACTTTCATGCTTTGGAGAAGGAAATGGCAACCCACTCCAGTGTTCTTGCCTGGAGAATCCCAGGGACGGGGGAGCCTGGTGGGCTGCTGTCTGTGGGGTTGCGCAGAGTCGGACACGACTGAAGTGACTTAGCAGTTATTCAGTGATGTTATGTTTTATTACTTCTCTCTCTCCCTTTTGTCAAGCTTTCTTCTTAATTATTTCTCTCTACTTATTCCTATTTCCTGTTTCAGGGTCATATCTGAAAGTATTAAGTCAGTAAGGTCAGGAAGTTCATTATAGATTCAGGAAAGGGGGAAACTTCCACAGTATAGCTGGGCAGGACAAATGGTGGAAGACGGTCAGAGTTGCCTTTCCAGGAAGGAACAGCAGGGGGCACTGTGGTGGGAGTAGAGAGATGATTTTGTTTGATTATGGACAATGAAATCATTGTTTCCGCCCTCCCTTCCTTTCTCTCTTTCTTCTTCTTTTTTTTTCTCTCTTCCTTCTTTTCTTTCATAACAATTGGACAGAAGTGTTTAGAGCTACTTCGGGGTATAAAACTAACAATATAATTACCTTTTAACACTTGGAATTTGAAAGTGGTCTCCAGTAGCAATAGCCATTCTGTCCTGGGAAGTTGTATGTGTAGAACTTCATCTGATCTTTTCATCAGCCCCATGGATCATATTGTTGCATCTATTTGATAAAGGAGGAGAGAGGAGCTCAGGTTTTGTGGATACAGATCCTGGGACTCAGCCAGGGGTGAGGGTGTCCTCACCCAGCTCTCTGATTCTAAACTGTGTCCTCTTGGTAACTTCCCTCTTTAGCAACCATTTTATTTGAACAGTGAGTGAAGTGAAGTCACTCAGTCGTGTCCGACTCTTTGCGACCACTTGGACTGTAGCCTACCAGGTTCCTCCATCCATGGAATTTTCCAGGCAAGAATACCGGAGTGGGTTGCCATTTCCTTCTCCAGGCGATCTTCCCGACCCAGGGATTGAACCCAGGTCTCCCACATAGTAGGCAGATACTTTACCGTCTGAGCCACCAGGGAAGCTAGTTAAAAACCTCATAAATTACCAGGAAGCGAAGGGAAGTTCCATTTGAATTAGCATAATACTTCAGTAATAGACTATCTAAAAAAAGAATGGAATCATGTCCTGTGGACACTGGTCAAGAAAGCATCTGCTGCGGCTGCTGCTAAGTTGCTTCAGTCGTGTCCGACTCTGTGCAACCCCAGAGACAGCAGCCCACCAGGCTCCCCAGTCCCTGGGATTCTCCAGGCAAGAACACTGGAGTAGGCAGTTGTTTTTAGGGTACTTGCTCTATTGAAATGTTTGAGTGATACTAAATTAGCAGGAACGCATCTAAGCTGTTTATGAGGTTTAAATGCTACTCCCGTATTCTTAAAAGTAATAGTTTAAAATTTTGTAAAGCAATAGTTTAAAAGTTAATTCTAAAAATGGAAAGTTATGAGGCTAACTCTTTAATTTTTAAGGTTTATTTTAATTGGAGAATCGTTGCTTTATAATACCGGTTTCTGCCATATAGCAGCAGGAGGCAGCCATGGGTATGCAAGTGTCCCTTCGTTCTTGGAGCCTCCGTGTCACCTCCCGCCCTGGAGCACCCCTCGTTGTCACGGAGCACAGGGGTTGAGCTCCCCGCGTCACACAGCACGCTCCCCCTGGCTATCTGGTTTGCGTATGGTGGTGTACACACGTTTCAGTGTGCATGCGTGCTGTGCTATACAGCGTATACAGTGCGTGTGCATGCCACTCGCCCCGTTCGTCCCTCTCCTTCCCCCACTGTTCTCTAGGCCTGTGTCTCCTTTCCTGCCCTTCAAACAGGTTCATCGGTACCATCTTTCTAGATTCCCTATATATGCTTTAAAATATGATATTTGTTCTTCTGACTTACTTCACTCTGTAGAAAAGGCTCTAGGTTTGTCTACCTCGGAACGGACTCAGCTGCCCTCCTTTCTATAGCTGAGTGGTGTGCTCTTGTCTGTATGTGGCCCCGCTTCTTTGTCTGTTCATCCGGCCGTGGGCATCTAGGTTGCGTCCATGTCCAGCTGTTGTAAACAGTGCTGCAGCGCACGCTGGGGGATAGGTGTCTCGCTCAATTATGGTTTCCTCGGTTATACGCCCAGGAGTGGGACTGTTGTGTCATATGGTAGTCTTCCTCTGAGTTTTTTTTTTAAGGACTCTCCATACCCTATTTTTAATTGCACGATTTCGCTGGCCACACAGGGATGAATTGTTTGTGTATATTTTGTGTCACAGTTAGTTTACGCTTGTTCACGTCTATTCCCGTTCTGCAGGCCTTCTCCAAGGGTTCCTCCGTGGTCTGGCCAGTGTGGCTGTTTTAATACTGGCTCTCTTTGTCCGTGTGGGGGCCTGTCTGTAGGGTACGGCTGAATTTGTCTGCCAGGACAGATTCAGAGCACGCAGCTCAGAGGCACGCAGAGAGGAGTCTGAGAGAGCATGATAAAGACTTTTCCTGAATGCCCCACTGGCAGCCAACCTGCTGGCACCCCTCCTTTCTCTCGATTGTGGTGATATTTCAAATCACCTGCTGGAATATGTGCAGACGTCAACAGCTGAACCCACCTTGATGAAGTACTGTAGATACTGAGAATGTTTACTTTCCTGAGCTAGAAATTACAAATATCAATTGAATAATGAACACAGGCTGCTGTTGATGAATGCTCTGCACTATATAAAGATTCCACTGAACACCTCAGTCTGAACAAATCTGCACCCCAACATCACATACTTTTGGCCTTGCAGTTTAATAAACATCTATGTAGATGGGATATCAAATAGATGAGGGATTTTGCTAAAATTAAATGCTCAGAAATACACTTTTCCTCTGAGCAGAAAAGCTTATATGAGACCTAATGTAAAGCCTGCATTTGCGTGTGGGGTCTGTTGACTGGTAGCTTTCAGAAAACGCATCTCCTTGAAGAGCACACTGAATAGAAATTGCAGAGTGAGAGACCCCAGTGGTGAAGGCAAACCTGTACCCAGTTAATCATCTGATGGCACCTGCTCTTGGTAAAAGTGTATCCCCGTGGTGGAGTCTCTGCAAGGGAATTCTGGGTTCCAGAAGTGACATGCGACTCCCCTGCAAGAAAGCAGATAGCATCCTGCTGTGTGGAAACAGATGACAGGTGTGTTGTCATCTCTGTGACTTTGTTTGAAACCTATTTCTTAAAAAAAAACCCTCTTTTATTGAAATATAGTTGATTTACAATGTTGTATTAGTTTCAGGTGTACAGCAGAATGATTCATATATATATGAGTAGCGTTCTCTTGTCTGTATGTACCACATAATATATAGCATATATAAAAATATGTTTCTTTTTTAGATTCTTTCCGTTATATAAAAACTATTTCTTTTTTAAGTTTAGTTTTTAATTGGTGGAAAATTGCTTTATAGTTTTGTGTTGGTTTCTGCCATACAACAATGCAAATCAGTCGTAATTATATATATGTATAGGTGTATATGTATATAGATATGTATATGTCCCTTCCCTCCTGATCCTCCCTCTCCTCTCCCCCTCCCGCCCCTCTGGGTCATCACAGAGCACCAGGCTGGGCTCCCTGTGGATAGACCTATTTTAACAGTTATTTTTATGGTCACACTCATCATTTCACTAGTGATTATCATGATTTTAGGTTTTTCTTTTTAGGAGATTATTGCCCTGACTATCTGACTGTTTCTGTTAAATGTACTTAAGTATCGTCCTTTAACTCAGGTTTCTTCCCTCAGTACACATACCTTTTGTTTGATTTAGGGATGCTCTTTGGTTATTCCTTGTCCTTTCTCTAAAGGATTTCACTGTTTTAGAGAAGGAATGATCATAATTTCCCAAGGCTCCATATTTGCTGTTATTTCTCTCCAATGGTCACCCAATGAATAAGCATCAAATAACTGGAAAATTGAATTTCGTAGGACTGACATGTTGAGTCCTAAAGTGACATAGCATTAAAAATAGGAGCCATCACAGATAAATGTTAATGACTGCACACTTCCTGCAATATTAATAAACCTTTAATCTTGTCATTTTCAAGGGCTTGGTGCCCTCTCTAGGGTGCATTAAGCCTTGTTCTTTATCACAGGATTTGACTAAAACTTTAATTATTGATATAATACAGTCCTATTATAACATAGCTCATTATTCAAGTCAGATCTACTAATATATATTAAGCACCCATTTTCCCACTGGAACTATGCAAGGTGCTTGGGGACACAAATTTAGAAGTGAAAGAGAAAATGTAACAGACTTTGGGGTTTTTAGTGTATTCTCTATACAGTAGCCCAAAGACCACCCCTTGAGATATTATAATCACATACTGCAAAAATCTAAAATAATATGAAGAGCTTATAATCTGCTAGAGAAGGAAGATGCACAAACAGATAATTTTAATATTGTGTGGGTTTTTCTTAGTTGGCTACCTACCTTCTCAGGTGGTATGGAATGGCACTCAGTCCACTCTAAGTTTTGGGACGTCATCACTGACCAAGTGAGGCTATATCTGTATCATGAGAAAGTTTGTGTAGGCAATGAAAGCTTAGAAGACTTCTGGGGCAATGCCACACAAGCGAGATGGGTGTAGCATGTGGATAGATGCAGAATTCTGTTCAAGAGAGAAGGAGGGAAAAATGGTTGCAGATGAGGATGGACATCTGAGGATGACCTATGTGCGTTCATTGAATTTAACTAGGCTTCGTTGTTGCACTAACACTTCCAAATATTGGTCACTCGACCTACTACTACACGTTAACATCTCCATCAGGTAAAGTCTGCTAGATACCATGGCAAATCACCAGCATTGTTACAGAATACAAAACATCACACTGCTATTCCAGGTTTATAATGCAAAGACTAGACGCCGGAATACAGGAGCTTGAGGAAGAAACAGATTTTCCAACGGCAACTCATCTTTATGGGAGAGCACAGTTCACAGTGTCCACACAGACTGAACTCCACCCTGCGCAGAAGGAGAGGCCGCTTCCCAAGACCATCACAAAGGCTGCAGCGGGAAGGCTTCTAGAGCTGTGCGTGTCTCTCCTCTTCTACCTCCCCAGTCCTGCCGAGTATCAGTGAGGTCGCAGGCACAGCTACTGAGGAGTTTGAGGTGGGTTTTAAGTGGATTTAACCTGAATTTGGGGGCTTCCCGGGTGGCTCAGCAGTAAAGAATGCCCCTGCTGATGCAGAAGACGTAGGTTCAGTCCCTGAATCGGGAAGATCCCCTGGCGAAGGAAGTGGCAACCCACCTCCAGGATTCTTGCCTGGAAAATTCCATGGACAGAGGAGCCTGGCGGGCTGCAGTCCAGAGGGTCGCAGAGACTCAGACACAACTGAAGTGACTGAGCCCATGTGTTAAAAGACAGGGGAAAATAAGAAGGGAATTTTTTATCCTAAAGCTGAATGGCCCTTAATCAGAACCCCACCTTCCGCAGCAAGTTAACACCAGGCAGATGGAACAGAGAACTCAAAAGACAGACCTCAACCTCATTAGAGAACAAAAGCCAGAGGAAATGATGTCAGCAGCCAGCTGTGGGATGCAGGATGAGAAAACTCATGAAAAAGAAGCTGAGGGAATATTGAGGAAAAGGGCACAGAACTTGGGGCGCCCCCCGGCAGGACCAGCACTGAGAGGATGAAGAAAGCCCTTGATCTCCGCTGCCTCCCCCATAGGCTGATTAATCGCATATGCTCCTGGTTCCACAAAACGGAAGCCAATGTAAGTTAAAGAACATTTAGCTGGAGATCATTAAGAAATGAGTAAGAATATTAAACAGGTTAAGGCTTTGTTTCCTTTTTTCATATGGGAGGACTGAATCACTTTGAACCACAGTTTTTAGCTTGGAATTATGTTGAACGTTTAGCTTCTTCATGTTTTAGGGGTAGCATAATGGTGAAGTGAATGGCTCAGTACTTCCCCTCAACACACGATAAACTTTCGTATTTCTGCACTCCTACCTGCCGTGTCTCTCCGCTAAGTCTCAGTTGAAATCTCTCATCTCTTCTGGATCATCCTGCAATCTGCCCAGAGTCCACAAGTAACTGGCTCTCCCGCACTTACATAAGCATCTGCGTTGTAGTCCTTGTCATCTAACACTGGAGGTAGTCATTTAGGCTTCTTTTCTTTCTGGGAGGCCAACCAGGGCAGGTCCTCTGATGTTCCATAGTTGTTTTGACTTGCCAGGGGTTAGTAAGGTGCATAAATAAACTTAAGAAATACATGAGCGATACAAATGTGAGAAAGCTGAGGTTCTGAACATCGGAGGGACCTCAAGTCAGAGCCACTGAGGATCAGCTTCGTTTTGTGGTTTGTCTGCTCATGGGATGGATAAACCCTGAGGTTCCGCTTTCACCCCTTCAGTCTCCTTTTCCTCTACATTCCTAGGGTCTGAGAGGAGGATAACCTGCATTTGGACTCAGAAACTCAGGTTTTGTGGAGGGGGACAGGGGATAGAGAGTCTAAACGAATTTTTTGGCCAACCCAATATTTGCAGATGACAGTCTCTTGTACCCTTTAAGTGACCTCCAGATTGCTTATAATACCTAATATGATATAAATGCAATATAAACAGTTGTTGGACAGTAAATTCAAGTTTTGCATTTTGGAAACTTCTGGAAATTGTTTTGGATATTTTTCCATCTGTGGTTGCTTGAATCCTGCAGATGCAGAACCCAAGGATCTGGGGGGAGGGCGTGAGTTATCAACTAGAGGAGGACAGTAAGGAGGCAGATGAGATTCTGGTGACAAGGAAAGACATCAGTGAGGGTCAATTTGAGCAACTGTACTGACGGAAAAGCTAAACAAACAGGGCAAAAACTGACAGCCCTGGTGGGTCAAGTCAGCGATACGACACAGAGAGCACCAATGTGCTGCTTGCAGCTGGGCTGGGAGGGGACCTGAGGATGGCTTTTCTGACAGGTGATCGATCACCCTGGATTTTGAGGGTAATGAGGAATGTCGAGTTCGTTCTTTGCATGAGCTTTCCAAAGGCAGCCCAAGCTCAGAATTTTAGAAGCAAAGGCACCTGATCGATCCTCCTTTTTGAGAAGAGAAATCTGAGATGTAGAAGAGGTACACAGATGTGCTGCGAGAGGTGCTGTTCGGTCACACCAGATCTGAGACGTGAAACAAAATCTGGAAGCTTAAAACCTTACATTAGTCTAGATTCTGCACTGGCCTTTGTCACCCGATGCCAGGCATAGGGTGTTTCTTAATGATCTTTGTTTCTCCTTTCATCGTCCACCTAGTGTCCCTCCCCGTCTGCTCCCTTCCCAATCCCATTTCCTCTTCTTATATGACCATTCACTGCAGATGGCGGGCTGAACTGAGGATCGAGGTACCGGCTGGTGAGGTGGCCCTGGAAACCTCATGCGGGGTTTGAGAGACTCAAATCTCTCTTGGATGCAGTGAGAGGAGATAGGATTTGAAATGACAAGGTGTGGGCTTGTTATTTTGGAGACACATGGGGTGACTCTGCCACCTGTGGGTATGTGGAAGATGGAACATACACCTAATTTGCCAGGTGATTTATCCACGGGGTGGTTTTCAACCACCAGGGTGTTGCAAGCGTTACCTGATCGCTCCCGCTGCTTATTTTAAAAATGCATAAGGACAGGAATAAGGAAAAGAAAGACTCTCAACAGAAATAAAGCATGACTTGCTGGTTTGGAAGGCTCCCAGCTCTCCAGATGCTAAAATTAAAAATGGCTTCTGAGTAAGGCTCCAATCCAGAGTGCTCTTGGGATAGCTGGCATGGAGATGACGCTGAGGATGTCGCTTGGTTTAACCTGGGAAAGTTCAACCTTCCATCAGACCCAGGGCCCCTCAAGGGCGTGAGGAGGTGCCTCTCCATCCTCTGTGTCACATCAAACTCTGGGCGTCTGGGAACTTTCAAGGGGCTGATCCTCAAGTCATTCGGCAGAAGCCCAAGGGCTTATTCTTTAAGTCGTCTGGGTGGACTGTTGCATGATTCCAGGACTTGCTTCCTGGCAAGGGGCTTCCCAGGTGGCATTAGTGGTACAGAACCCGCCTGCCAAGGCCGGAGGCTTAAGAGACGGGTTTGATCCCTGGGTCTGGAAGATCTCCTGGAGAAGGGCGCGGCAACCCACCCCAGTATTCTGCCTGGAGAATCCCATGGACAGAGGAGCCTAGTGGGCTACCGTCCATAGTGTCGCAAAAAGTCCAACATGACTGAACCAACTTAGCACAGACGCATGCAAGTAAGCAAAAACTTAGTACCTGATATTTGATATAAATTATGCGTATGATTGAATGAAAGTAGTTTTTTTCCCCTTATGTGTATGTTTGCTTCTCAAATTTGGATCTCTCCCAGGACCCATCAGCTTACCTCACTGTAAGTGTCATACACTAATTCTGTATTGATTGGTTCTGTTACAGGTCAGTAGAAAATGTGTAGCAAACAGCAAAGGCAAGAAGCTGTCATTTTTCTGTTGATGGCAACAGCATTGTGTGAGTCTCTTCACCTTCCTCACATAAAAGATGTGAGCCGTCTAGGTGTTATTCAGAGACTGGGAATGTTGACAAAAGTAGCTAATAATGAAATTTTAATTCTAGGAAAGCACTTAAAGGATACGTAGGCTTGTGCGTGCATGCGTGCTAAGTCACTCCAGTTGTGTCCGGCTCTTTGCGACCCCATGGACTGTAGCCCGCCAGGCTCCTCTGTCCATGGGATTCTTCAGGCAAGAATACTGGAGTGGGTTGCCACGCCCTCCTCCAGGGGATCTTCCCCACCCAGGAATCGAACCCACGTCTCTTATGTCTCCCGCATTTCCTCAGGTGGGTTCTTTAAGACTAGCGCCACCTGGGAAGCTCTATGTAGGCTTACCCTATGCTTTAGCTACGAGAAACAGAGATTGAGAGAAGTGACAGAAATGTGCCCTGAATCACAGACCAAGCTGATGTCAAAAGCAAGACAATTCAGTGTTGTCCAGCGTTCTTTCTACAATAGCTTGTGATGGTTAGTGTTGTATGGGGGTAGTGACCTGGAGAACATTAATCATGTGACTAAGCGGATGTTGAGGCTGCATGGGCCAGGGATCGAACCTGGGCCTCCCGCACGGCAGGCGGGAGTTCTACGGCTGCACCACCCTTGTGCCATGAATCATAAAGCAGCCATTTACCAGGCACTTCTCCTACCAAGAGAACTTTATGTTCATGTGTGACATATTTTCATGGCGACCTCATATGATAGATACTATCATTTGTATTATTTTATGAATAAGGACAATGATGCTTAGGAAAGGTAGCACCTTTACCTATGGCCATGCTGCAGTTAATCATGAAATGAGCACCCTAACCCACATTTCATCTAACAGAAATTCCCATATTCCTGACAATCCAGCTGAATCAGACCTAGCTGTGAAAGAAAGAGATCAGATTAGTTCATATCTGTCCATCCTACTTTGATAATTAGCAATCTAATTTGGAGTCCAATTATGGAAGTTTGTGTCTTAAAAACACAATCATTAAGAAGCTCTAAGTGAAAGATGGAATTCAGTGTTCTTAAAATCACTCCCCTTTTTCCGCCCCTACAGGCTACACTGAGCTGATCTCAGAGCTCCTAGGAATTAAACAGATCTTTGTCGTTGTCACAGAGATAACACAGGGCTGCTCTGATGAGAATGGCCTACAAGGTGAACCCTGTTCATTTGTCTATTAACATTTTTACCTGTTTTTAATTGAAAGGATGGTACACCTACAATTTTCCTTTTAAATCATGCAAGTCTCATGCTGACAAACACTGATCTTCTCCAAAACAGTAGACATGAATAATTTTTAAAAATATTCTGTCTTATTATTTTAGAGGGACAGCCGGAACTCTCTGCCGGGAACAGGTTGCTCAGCTAGCTCATTTTCTGTGCCCTGGGGTTTCTCTGTCTCCTCGTCCTGTTCTCTTTGAGAAGGTGGTGCTTATTAGCATCATCATTGCACGTTGAAGAGAGGCAAGCTTGAGAGGGGTTATGCTTCTTCAAAGAAGCTCAGTAGATAAATAAGCTTAAGTAAAACAGAGATCGGTGAGCGTATCTGATGTTTCCGCATATTCTTACTCTTTCTCATCTACATCCATTTGGAAATCGTTAGTTGAAAATGTAGCCGTATCTTCTGCAGGTTCTATTTTCTGTTAGAAAACCAGAGCATGGCAATAGATAATAGGATTATTTAGAACCTTGACAAAGGATTAAGCTTCTTCCACTGGTTTCCTGATTTTAAATTTCTCAGTTAAAAAATACATTCTGAATATTTATAAGAGAAGCTTAATGTTTTTATTAGTTATAATGCTCAAAATCTTATTTCTCAAACTGTGATCCTCTACTAGCCCAGGAAAAATCCCATATGAGACCAGAAAACATGCTCAGAGGCCTTCTATAGTTTCACATTGAGTGTTTAATTAAACATTCAGTGTAAGTATATTCTGGGTCATCTGCATTACTTTCTGGAACCGACTCCCAGCTCTTTTCTTCTGCTACTGTAATTACTTTTGTGTTTAACTTCACTCCAGGCAGAGACCACAAGTAAACCTTTGCAGTGTATTGCAGGAAAGAGGATTTTGCCACAATTTGAGAAAAGTGTAGAGGAACTGAGCCGTGATACATGTCTCCCGGCAGAGGCTGGGTAAGTTCGGAACAACCTCTGCCTTTTTCACACATTTTCCATCTCCATGTTGGGGGTTGACTTACTGTCTGATAATGGCAATGATTACAATATATACTCATGCAAGTCAGAATTCGGTAATGCAGCTATGCAAACTTTATATTCAAGCAGACAATAGTACAGAATTAACAACTGAATCCTAATTAAAATTGGCATTAGAGAACTTATTTCATAAAAGTGAGAAGCCATATTAACTCAAGCAGCCAAGTCTTAAAGTTATTAATATTTTATAAAATGCACCAATGCAAACATGCATTTTCTGTGTACATATATTTAAGTCAACATGAGAGAAAATGTTAAAACTGAAATAAACCTAGGGCAAAATCTTCGTTGCTTTTAAATACAAATTCTTTGTTATTGAAGTCATCATTTGTAAGTGAATCTCAAGAAAATAGGTCAATAAATAGTGATTTGAAATAAATTTACTTTTTGTGGCTTGTTTGGTTCTATAGATACATGGGCCTGTTAAGAGTAAGGAATTTACACCAGGTTGTACAGATTTAGGTCATACCTGAATGGTCTAGTGGTTTTCCCTACTGTCTGCAATTTAAGTCTGAATTTGGCAATAAGGAGTTCATGATCTGAGCCACAGTCAGCTCCTGGTCTTTTTTATGTTGACTGTATAGAGCTTCTCCATCTTTTGCTGCAGAGAATATAATCAATCTGATTTCGGTGTTGACCATCTGGTGATGTCCATATGTAGAGTCTTCTCTTGTGTTGTTGGAAGGGGGTGTTTGCTATGATCAGTGCATTCTCTTGGCAAAACTCTCTTAGTCTTTGCCCTGCTTCATTCCGCATTCCAAGGCCAAATTTGCCTGTTACTCCAGATGTTTCCCTGGTGGCTCAGAGGTTAAAGCACCTGCCTCCAATGCAGGAGACCCGGGTTTGATCCCTGGGTCGGGAAGATCCCCTGGAGAAGGAAACGGTAACCCACTCCAGTATTCTTGCCTGGAAAATCCCATGGACGGAGAAGCCTGGTAGGCTACAGTCCATGGGGTAGCAAAGAGTCAGACACGACTGAGTGACTTCACTTCACTTCCAGATGTTTCTTGACTTCCTACTTTTGCATTCCAGTCCCCTATAATGAAAAAGACATCTTTTTGGGGTGTTAGTTCTAAAAGGTCTCATAGGTCTTCATAGAACCATTCAACTTCAGCTTCTTCAGC
>SJYT01045293.1:0-24399 GCA_006410635.1 Cephalophus harveyi
AAAAAAAAAAAAAAGTATGCTTGCATCTTCTGTCTCTAGGTACATTCTGTCACCTGGTTGGCCTCCTATCTATGTTCGTTGAGGCTCTCAAGTGCCCAGGTCTTGTTCTGGTCCTGAGATTTACAGAGGCAGCAGTGATAGGTGACTCCTGCCAGTTTCTTAGGCTCCATCTTCAAAAATCTAGACAAGCAATAGTGTTGCTACTCACACCTTCTTATGTGTTGAGTATGGTACAGATCTTCAATGTCCCTCCAATTTCCTGTGTCAGTTTTGTCATACAGATTGCAGGATCGTTTTTATCAGAGTCAAGCCCTATGTTCTTCTATACTATATGTACTGTTTGTCCCAGGTTTTGAATTCTATTTTTAAATTTTTAAACAATTTTTATTGGAGTGCATTGCTTTACAATGTTGTGTTAGTTTCTACCATAAAGCAAAGTGAATCAGCTATATGTGTGTATATATATATATACCCCCTCAGTTTCGGATTTTCTTCCCATTTAGGTCATCGCAGAGCATTGAGTAGAATTCCCTGTACTATACGGTAGATTCATATTAGTTATCTATTTTATACATAATATTAAAAGTGTGTCCAAGCTGAGGTGGCTAAGTGGTAAAAAATCTGCCTGCCAGTGCAGGAGACATGGGTTTGACCCCTGGGTTGGGAAGATCACCTGGGAGAAGGAAAATGTTACCCACTCTAGTATTCTTGCCTGAGAACTCCTATGGACAGAGAAGCCTGGAGGGCTACAGTCCATGGGGTAGCAAAACAGTAGACATGACTTAGCAACTAAACAACAACAGCATCGATAGTCTATGTACATTTATCCCAGTCTCCCAAGTTTTGAATTCTTGATGAATGAGTCTACTGATGCTGTTTCTTTTAGTTGTTTTATTTTTTTCTTTTAAAGATTATTTTCAGGGCAAAACGTGGTATCAGTTACATAGGAGATGTAGCAGTGGATGATATTTCCTTTCAAGATTGTTCCCCACTTCTAAGCTCAAACAGGACATGTACTGCTCAAGAATTCACGTGCGCTAACAAGCACTGCATTGCCAAGGACAAGCTATGTGATTTTGTGAATGACTGTGCTGATAATTCAGATGAGACTCCTTTCATCTGTGGTGAGTGCACATGTTCTGTTTCCTTCCTGTCATCTTTATCTCTACAGCCTCCTTCCCTGCGATGGGTTCATTGATGAAAAATACAGAGTGTATATAATCGGAGAAGCCTAGGCAAGTAAGGTGGTTTAACCATTCAAATACATTTTAATGATTCTAAATGCAATACTTAATTTACTTTAGTCATTTGAAACTAGTCAGTGACTTTGTGTTTGTGTGTGAAGAATTGGTGGTTAACTGGAAAACAGATGTCTTCAAAGACAAACTGAATTGAAACATGTATTTTCTACATGAAATAAATTTTGGAGAAGAAGACAAGCCAAACATCCATCAATGCCAACTTGTGCAGGGTTGACGAGCCTTGATGCTTTGATGTAGTTCTGGGAATTATCTTTCACTTGAGTCAATTATGATCTGCGAGAAGTGCATTAAAAAAAATCAATATCCAGATAATGTATAAAATTATCTCCCAATGGATATATATATATAGATGGGGAAACAGTGGAAACAGTAGCAGACTTTATTTGGGGGGGGGGGGCTCCAAAATCACTGCAGATGTTGACTGCAGCCATGAAATTAAAAGATGCTTGGAAGGAAAGTTATGACCAACCTAGACAGCATATTAAAAAGCAGAGACATTACTTTGCCAACAAAGGTCCGTCTAGTCAAGGCTATGGTTTTTCCAGTGGTCATGTATGGATGAGAGTTGGACTATAAAGAAAGCTTAGCACTGAAGAATTGTTGCTTTGGAACTGTGGTGTTGGAGAAGACTCTTGAGAGTCCCTTGAATTGCACGGAGATCTAACCAATCCATCTTAAAGGAGATCAGTCCTGAATATTCATTGGAAGGACTGATGTTGAAACTGAAGCTCCAACACTTTGGCCACATGATATGAAGAGCTGACTCATTAGAAAAGACCTGATGCTGGGAAAGACTGAAGGTGGGAGGAGAAGGGGACAACAGAGGATGAGATGGTTGGATGGCATCATTGACTCAATGGACCTGAGTTTGGGTAAACTCTGGGAGTTGTTGATAGACAGGGAGGCCTGGTGTGTTGCAGTCCACAGGGTCGCAGAGTCAGACACGACTTGAGGGACTGAACTAAACTGAACTGACATATATACATATATAGGATAGATAAACAAGATGGCCCTATTATGTAGCATGGGGAACTATACTCAGTATCCTGTAATAAACCATAATGGAAAAGTATATGAAAAAAAAGTTTGTGCTTATATATAAGTGAGTCACTTTGTTGTACAGAGGAAATTAGCACAACATTGCAAATCAAGTATCAGTTCAGTTCAGTCAATACTTTTGTAAAATTAAAAAGAACTTCGCATTGATCACACGGTGATCTACACACCTTATTCAGACTTCTTCCACCACCAGGTTGGGTTCTCTTCCCGCCGTGGTCCAACATCTCCCACCCCCCGGGTGGGGGAGGGGCAGTTCTGGGGCTGTGTTGTCTTTGCAGTCAAGTGTCTTCATTCCCGCCAGTTTTGAGCTGCCCCTCCAGTGGTCTTTCATTGCACCGGCAACTTTTAAGGGAACTGGTCAGCTTTATTTATTTTTTTTTAATAAAAAGCCTCTCCCCCACTTTGGCATTGTCTAATATATTTTAGAGAGTACACCTCCAAAGGGAGACAGTGTCCTCCCTTGGCACGTCCTGTGTACAGTGTCCAGGCTTGCTCCCTGCACCGTGGACTGCTGTGCATGGAGGGTCCCTGCCCATGGGGTCTGATCCTGCTTGCATGACACCATCAGGTAAACCTCACACTTAAGTTTCCTAAGTGGGTATAAACTAGAAACAGGCTGACCTTGAGCTGAAAGGGGCAGGCCTCCCCCTGTGTGACACTTCCAAGATGGGGGGTAAGAGATGGGGCTTCCAGCAATGTTCCTCTGCCCTAGGCTTTTCTGAGATGAGAAAGGAGGGTTCACTGCCACCAGTTAAGGGCCTTTCCTCTTTGCCTTCCTCTGCACCTCACTTCCTAGGTTTCACAGAGAGAGAGGGCACTGGAGTCGTCACAGGCATTTTGGGTATCTGGTGGACGGGGGGAATGACATGGTAGGGTTTAGTGGGATGTTTTACCTGGCTCAGTGTGACTCAGTGTACAGCCTATACGTGTACACATGTGACACGCAAGGTTCTTTTCTTTTGATGGGAAATGCAGAAAACACCCCACCCCTGAATGCCTGAGCTTGCAGGGTGCGGTGGGCCTGCAGTGGTCAAGCCAACATGTGTGAGGATGCAGATAGCATGTCCCATGCCCCCATGCCTGAGACTGATTCAGCGTGCCCAAGGTGGCTCGCCCTGAAGAAGCAGAAGTCTGAGCATCTAAGTCCATGGGTAGTGGAGCATGAGGACCACTGGCTCCCACAGCCACACCCCCACCACCCCAGCCTACAACTGCAACTCCACTGCCCTCATGGATGAATCCCTGCATCCTTTCAGAACTCACAAGACAAGTGGGAGTGACCCTGTAGAAGCATAATAGTAATAATGAATGTAGCATTTGTGTATTTATTAAAGTCCCTTTAAGAAGTAAACAAATGTACTTCTTAAGAAGTCCCATGTTTGTGACAATGTTTTTTCCCCCATCCCCAATAAAAATTCACCTACTACGTTTGAGTAGTTCTTACTAAGACTCTCTTGGGCTTCCCTGGTGGCTTGCTGGTAAAGAATCCACTGATACAGGAGACAAATAGTTTGCCCCCTGATCTGGGAAGATGCCACATGCCACAGAGCAACTAAGCCCACACACCACAACTACTGAAGCCCACATGCGAGAAGCCCACACAGCACATCTAGAGAAAAACCCGAGCAGCAAGACCTCCATCTGTCCACTGGAGCAGCTCCATCTGACCAGGAGCAGCTGTCATCTGTCCTCCGGTGGTTCCAACAGGGGCGTCTGGGTGCAGAGAACACTTTTCCAGACCCAGGCTGCAGTGACAGCACCAGAGGTGTGAACACCTCCCTCTGTGTGGCACTCTTCTGACCCGGCGTGGGTTCCAAGCACATTGTTGTTATCAGCTCACTTGCTCTCCCAAGGGCTGGGAAGGAGAAAGCTGAGGGGTGCAGAGGCCAGCGACTGCTCACAGCCATATGACTTTCAAGTGACAGGGGTGGCTTTGATCCAGGAACTTGGCTTCAGGTCCTGGACTGCAAGGTGCTACTCCATATCAGCAACTGGTGTGGGAGATGATGGGGCTCCACCAATGGCTCCAATGCTTTACAGCTCCCTGCAGTCATGGGGTGGAGCACACGCCACACCTTCTGGATTCTGGGTTGGGCTGCAGGACTTGCTGCGGCAATGGAAGGTTAGCAGGTGCAGCAATGGAAGGTGAGTAGGTGTGCCATAACCACACCCAGGGCAAGTGCCATTGTGACTGGGCTTGTTCTCTGATGTGCCCAGGCCAAAGTCATGGGTGTCGAAGAGCAGATGACAGGCATGACGAGCAGAATGATCTACAAATTCCTACTCTAAAAGAGCACTTCTCCATGCACCCTGCCGTGATTTTATAGTGGTTGTTACACAGCATGGCTGTGTCAACAGCTGACTGATACAACCTGTGTCCCTGATGTTTTCCCGGCTGCAGATTGACTGGCCTGAACTCGACAGGCAGCAACAGTCAAACACTTGCATACACAGATTCAGTCCCATGATTTATCAGTAGCTTAAGGATCTGACATATGGGAAAGAAGTTCCAATTCTTAAAAAATATGAAAAACAAAGACACGTTCCATTCACTGAAAGACACCATCTATTTTATTAAGGTCAAGCAGGATAATCTGTTGAGAGGTAAGTATTAAGTGTTGAGCATGAAATTGGTACACATCTTCCATGGTGGGTGGCATGACCAAAGTCTCTGGCAAGGCCCCTGACTGCAACCTTGAGATACAGAGAGCACTTCTCGGCTGAGCAATGACCTAGGGTGAACCATCAGCCACCATCCAGGAATGCCACTGGAGAAACGTTAGCACCAGATTGTTTGTATATGCAGTAATATAGCTATATATAAAGTTGTGCACACTGACTCACTGCAATCTCTAGGTCCCCACCACCAGACATTTATGAGGCAGATGCGGAAATAGACAGGACCTTTGTGATTCTATGGGCTTCGTTTAAAGGACACCAGTGCCCTGTGTATTGCTATGTAGAAGACAACATTCTCAAAAGACACTGAAAAGCTGGATACAGGCAAAATCTCTATTTTCACATTTTACAGACGTATCAACAAAATGATCACAATACTGTATGACAAGGGCAAGAAACACAAATAAAAGCTTTGTGAAAATCAAAACACACTGAAATCCCTGTGGTTGTCTCCCCAAGGTAGGAAGGTGGTGGGGCAGTCCGTGGACAGCCAGCTTTATCTTTTCTGCCATGACCCATTTTCACAACAAGTGACCATAGCTCGTGGGGAGGAGGGCAACACTTCACTGGCAGAAGAGGGGTTTTTCAAGTCAGGAACAGCTTAATCTAAGAAGAGTAAAAAGTGTGGGTAAAAGGCCTTTTTCTTTGGCAAATGTTTATTGCCAGCATCACTGAAGCCTGCCAGGTTGGTTCCCTCCAGGGCTGCAGAGATATCACCACGGCCAGTCCAGCTTGTCCTTCTGGCTGTGTGGGTGTGGAGTAGTGTCCTTTAATAAGACATTGTGTGCTTCTGTCTTTGGTAAGGCGTCAGCCACTGGTGACAAAGGTCTGTCTCCCTACCTGTCAGAAAACTCCTTTCACAGGCATAAGAGGAAACAAGTAACATGATCTGACCTCCAAATATCACCCTGACATGAAGTTATCTTAGGACTTCTCCCACCATTATGCAGGCATCTCACCCAACTGGGACGGAACATAGATGATCAGGTTAAAAATCAGACCGTGAAAACCAAGCCACGAGGGGTTGAACATCTATTGTGCCTACTGACATGCATATAGCCTCTTTGATGAGGTGTCTATTTAAGTCTCTGGCTCATGTTTTAACTGGGCTGTCTGTTTTCATACTGTTAACTTGGAAAGTTCTTTATATGTTCTGGATGCAAATGCAACACACGGGGTCTGCAAGTTATCTTCTCCTAGTCATGACTCAGGCACTGGAAAACAACAGCTCGACAGTGTTTTCTTTAGTGAACAGACTCTTGACCACCTTGCAATATCAAATGATAAAATGGGGAACAGATGGTGGTCAACTCTGTGGCAGATAAAGACCAGGCCTAGGAGTTATGTGGTCCACTGGGACTTCTGCAAAGCCAGAATCATGGGTTCTTAGAGGAATCATGGCCTTGACACTGCCATAACTAATCCAGAGAAGCAACAAGAGAGCAGCTGCCAATTATAATCCACAATCATATACACACAGAAATACAATCAGGACACAAAGAAATGTTCTGGGGCGGGGGTTGGAGGGCAGAGGGGAAAGTAAATGAAGAAAGTATTTCAGGGGCCTTAGGAAAAAGAAAAAAAAATCACTGTTTTGCGATGAAATGTCATATAGATATCAATTAGATCTAACTGGTCTATTGTATCATTTAAAGTTTGTGTTTCCTTGTTAATTTTCTGTTTAGTTGATCTATCCATAGGTGTGAGTGGGGTACTAAAGTCTCCCACGATTATTGTGTTTTTGTTAATTTCCCCTTTCATACTTGTTAGCATTTGTCTTACATATTGTGGTGCTCGTATGTTGGGTGCATATATATTGATAATTGTTATACTTCTTCTTGGATTGATCCATTGATCATTATGTCCTTCTTTGTCTCTTTTCACAGCCTTTGTTTTAAAGTCTATTTTATCTGATATGAGTATTGCTACTCGTGCTTTCTTTTGGTCTCTCTTTGTGTGGAATATCTTTTTCCAGCCCTTCACTTTCAGTCTGTATGTGTCCCCTGTTTTGAGGTGGGTCTCTTGTAGACAACATATATAAGGGTCTTGTTTTTTATCCATTCAGCCAGTCTTTGTCTTTTGGTTGCGGCATTCAACCCATTTACATTTAAGGTAATTATTGATAAGTATGATCCTGTTGCCATTTACTTTATCGTTTTTGGTTCAAGTTTATGCACCTTTTCTGTGTTTCCTGTCTAGAGAAGATCGTTTAGCATTTGTTGGAGAGCTGGTTTGTTGGTGCTGAATTCTCTCACCTTTTGCTTGTCTGTAAAGCTTTTGATTTCTCCTTCATATGTGAATGAGATCCTTGTTGGATACAGTAATCTGGGCTGTAGGTTATTTTCTTTCATCACTTTAAGTATGTCTTGCTATTCCCTCCTGGCCTGAAGCATTTCTATTGAAAGATCAGCTGTTATCCTTATGGGAATCCCCTTGTGTGTTATTTGTTGTTTTTCCCTTGCTGCTTTTAATATTTGTTCTTTGTGTTTGGTCTTTGTTAATTTGATTAATATGTGTCTTGGGGTGTTTCGCCTTGGGTTTATCCTGTTTGGAACTCTCTGGGTTTCTTGGACTTGGGTGATTATTTCCTTCCCCATTTTAGGGAAGTTTTCAACTATTATCTCCTCAAGTATTTTCTCATGGTCTTTCTTTTTGTCTTCTTCTTCTGGGACTCCCATTATTCGAATGTTGGAATGTTTAATATTGTCCTGGAGGTCTCTGAGATTGTCCCCATTTCTTTTAATTCGTTTTTCTTTTTTCTGCTCTGATTCATTTATTTCTACCATTCTATCTTCTAGTTCATTAATCCTATCTTCTGCCTCTATTATTCTACTATTTGTTGGCTCCAGAGTGTTTTTGATCTCATTTATTGCATTGTTCATTATATATTGACTCTTTTTTATTTCTTCTAGGTCTTTGTTAAACCTTTCTTGCATCTTCTCAATCCTTGTCTCCAGGCTATTTATTTGTGATTCCATTTTGATTTCAAGATTTTGGATCATTTTCACTATCAATATTCGGAATTCTTTCTCAGGTAGATTCCCTATNATTGTTCATTATATATTGACTCTTTTTTATTTCTTCTAGGTCTTTGTTAAACCTTTCTTGCATCTTCTCAATCCTTGTCTCCAGGCTATTTATCTGTGATTCCATTTTGATTTCAAGATTTTGGATCATTTTCACTCTTAATATTCGGAATTCTTTATCAGGTAGATTCCTTATCTCTTCCTCTTTTGTTTGGCTTGGTGGGCATTTCTCCTGTTCCTTTACCTGCTGGGTATTCCTCTGTCTCTTCATCTTGTTTATATTGCTGAGTTTGGGATGTCCTTTCTGTATTCTGGCAGTTTGTGGAGTTCTCTTTATTGTGGAGTTTCCTTACTGTGGGTGGGGTTGTACAGGTGGCTTGTCAACGTTTCTTGTTTAGGGAAGCTTTTGTCAGTGTTCTGGTGGGTGGAACTGGATTTCTTCTCTCTGGAGTGCAATGAAGTGTCCAGTAATGAGTTATGAGGTGTCAATGGGTTTGGAGTAACTTTCGGCAGCGTGTATATTGAAGCTCAGGGCTGTGTTCCTGTGTTGCTGGAGAATTTGTGTGGTATGTCTTGCTCTGGGACTTGATGGCCCTTGGGTGGTGCTTGGTTTCAGTGTAGGTATGGAGGCGTTTGATGATCTCCTGTCCATTAATGTTCCCTGGAGTCAGGAGTTCTCTGGTGTTCTCAGGATTTGGACTTAAGCCTCCTGCCTCTGGTTTTCAGTCTTATTTTTACAATAGCCTCAAGGCTTCTCCATCTATACAGCACCGATTATAAAACATCTAGGTTAAAGATGAAAGGTTTCTCCACATTGAGGGACACCCAGAGCGTTTCACTGAGTTACATGGAGAAGAGAAGAGTGGAGCATTAGTCTCAAGACTTCTCTTTCTATACAGCACCGGTGATAAAACATCTCCTTTCACAGACAATGGGCTGCTTCTCTGGGTGCCTGATGTCCTCTGCCGGCATTCAGAAGTTGTTTTGTGGAATTAACTCAGGGTTTAAATGTTCTTTTGATGAATTTGTAGGGGGAGAAAGTGGTTTCCCCATCCTATTCCTCCACCATCATAGGACCGCCTCAGATCCAGAGACTTTTAACTGCTATATATTGTCCTAAAGAAGTAGCTGTTATGCATCACAAAGGCCACAGCAGGGATGGGAGTAAAGCAGCCAAAGGTAATCAGCTGGCTGACTGTCAAGCCAGAAAAGCAGCATTTTACTAAACCCCTTCTCTGCAGACTTCCTTGATCTGGACAGGTTCTGTGGGACAGGAAAAACCACAGTATACTGAGGAGGAATTAGAAAGATATGAGAAAAGAGGAGCAAATATTACTGATAAAGGATGGTTACAGTCCCAGGATGGACGATTCATAATTCCTGCAAATGCTCTATGGTAAATTTTTAAGGGTTTACACCAAAGTTTTCATGTAGGTGTACAAAGTACTTACCATATGGCTTCTTCTTTATTTGAAGGTAAAAAGGTAATGAAAACTTTAAAGAACATTATCAAAAGATGTGAGGTTTGTCAGATAAATAACCCAAAGACTGAAAAGCTAGCAATATCAGGATCACAATGATGTGGAAAATATCCTGGAGAGGACCGGGAAATTGATTTAGGAGTATATGCCAAAAGCTAATGGATGTTTTTGCTTACAAGTTTGGGTGGATACTTTTACTGATGGGTTGAGGCTTTTCTCTGTGGTAGTGAACAGGTTAAGTAGGTTATAAGAATTTTAATCCATGAAATTTTCCCCAGGTTTGGGCTGCCATGGAGCCTTCAGAGTGACCATGGCTCCACTTTTAAAGCTAGTGTAACTCAGGGGGTGTCTAAAATTCTAGGAATAAAATATCATTTACACTGTTCCTGGAGACCCCAATCCTCAGGAAAAATTGAAAAAAACTAATGACATTATCAAAAGGCATCTGCACAAGTTAACTCAAGAGACACAGGGCAATTGGATTAAAGTAATGAGGGCTTGGATTGCCCCCAAAAGGAGGGACTGTCACCCTTTGAATGTATTTAGGGAAGGCCTTTCTTATGCAGACATTGTCATAGACACTAAAGTCTTAGAATTAACTAATTATGTATCTTAGCTCTTCAACAGGAATTAATGAAAGTCTGAGAGGTGACTCCTGACCCAGCCTCTGAGTCAAGTAAACCTCTATTTGAGCCAGGAACGGAGGTCCTGATTAAAACATTGGAATCTGGGGGCCAATCCCTCAGTACCCTCTGGGAAGGCACTTATGAGGTTATTCTTTCTTTCCCACAGCTGTCAAAGTGCCAGGAATTGACTTGTAGGTGCATCACACTCGAGTTAAGAGGTGAAACCCTAACCAGAACTAAGTGACGTCATTTTACATCTTTACTTTCTATGCTCTGACTTTTTTCTTTTCAGATGGGCCTGATAATCTATGTGAGCCTACTTCTGCTAACTCCAAAAATCCCGAGTCTGCCGTTTGATCCTCTAGACAATGCCTTCCTGTCCTGGGCTCACTCCTATGCTGCATCCCACAATTGGTCTAACTGCTGGGTCTGTGGCGTGCTCCCCTCTTCATCAGTGGAATTTTTCCCGTGGTGGACATCTCCACTTCAAGGAAAATACTTTCTCCAAGTCTGCAAATACCTTTGACAACAATCATATGTGATGCCTCTTCTTAATCTGATGACATCTAACAACCTACGATGGACTGGTGCAACACTTTGTACTTTAACTGTGGACATGATGTGACTTTTAATTTTGATTATACATTGTCTTAGTTTAATGACCATTTTGCTACACATAAGGTAAATGGGTATAGATCTAGTGGCTTTTTACCTGACATGTATCAAATATGGGATGAGATTATATGGCTAAATCCTGAAAAATGAAGTCTAATATCTACTGTCCCTATATGCTGGGAACAAATAGAGCCTTCCTTAGAAGTTAGCCAACAACTTAATTATAATGATTGTAAACAATTGGGATTTTTGCCTCAGGAAATATGTAACATAATCATTCCAGTGTTTTCCAACCCCAGTTCAGGTCCTCCCTTTGCCTAGCCAGGCACTGATTGGAACTGGATACCTCAGTCATGCTGGCTTGCTCTAAGCAGGACCTATTGGATATGTGGCTCTTACCTATGGGCATGGCTTCCCCTTGGCTGGATAGGGAGATGCACCCTAGGTCTAGCTTTTACTCATGGCTTCATACTTTCAGAGCTTCCAGAAAAACCTGCTGATTTATCAGATCTTAAAACCCGGTGGGCAAGGTCTGCATTTCACTGGTATGATTATTTGGCTGCACTGTTGTTCCCTCTCTGAGAACTACAGATGTTTTGCTACAAGTGGATGCTTTGACTAATTTTATTCAATGGGCTTTCCAAGATTCTCAAAAAGTAATTTCAGCTCTTAATGCTGAACAAATACAAATTAGAAAGGTGGTTTTAAAAAACAGATTGGCCTTAGATATTCTGACAGCTGCACAAGGAGGAACTTGTGCCATTATTCATACCCATTGCTGTACATATATACCTGACATGAGCACTAATGTTACTCATTTTACTAAACTCATGAACAAGATGATTCATGCTATGGATACTCCTGAAGCCTCAACTGTATCACTTTGGGAGATGTTAACTAGATCTTATGGTGGAAAACTATCTTAATTAGAAGAAATCTGATAGTTCTGTTTTTGCTGTTTGCTCCCTGAATCTGTAACTTTGTAGCTGGATTTATTTCTAGTTGCATGAATGTTTTTAAGTTACAAATGGTTGCTCAAACACGTGTGACTGCTACAGCTTCCTCCATCTACTACTTGGGGCCCCTGGATCAGAGACACTCAATATGAGGGTTAGGAGAATGTGTTGCCTCACCAATTTAGGGACAAAGCCCCTTATCAGCTCAGAAGCTGTTATGGAATGAGAATGATGCCCCCTTCCCTAGGCAACATAATTATCCTAAAAGAAAATGGGGGAATGAGAGGGTAACAGGTAGGAAGGACAGGGGTATCCAAATGGAGGAAATAGGCTGAAAGTGTCAAACATTTTTTTATCTCTCTTGGATGGCATCATCGACTCAATGGGCGTGAGTTTGAGTGAACTCTGGGAGATGGTGATGGACAGGGAGGCCTGGCATGCTGCGATTCATGGGGTCGCAGAGAGTTGGACATGACTGAGCAACTGAACTGAACTGAACTAAGCGGCAGGATGAAACAAATTAGTGTTATATTATTTACCCTTCTCTATACAAATATAAAAAAGGTTTCTCTTAAAATTTGGAGCACTTCCAAACTCATTCTATGAGGCCACCATCACCCTGATACCAAAACCAGACAAACACGACACACACAAAAAGAAAACTACAGGCCAATATCACTGATGAACAATCCTCAACAAAATTTTAGCAAACAGAATTCAACAACACATCAGAAACCTCATACACCATGATCAAGTTGGGTTTATTCCATAGACACAAGGATTCTTCAATATACACGAATCTATTAATGTGATACACCATATTAACCAATTTTAACATAAAAACCATATAATCATGTCAGTAGATGCAGAAAAGACTTTGTCAGAATTCAGCACCCATTTATGATTAAAACTCTTCAAAAAATGGGCATAGAAGGAATGTACCACCACATAGTAAAGACCATATATGATAAGCCCACAGTGAACATTATTGTCAATGGTGAAGCACTGAAAGCATTCCCCCTAAGATCAAGAACAAGACAAGGGTGACAACTTTTACCACTCTTATTCAACATACTTTTGGAAGTCCTAGCTATAGCAATCAGAGAAGAAAAAGAAAATCGTGATAGATCAGAAAAGAAGACATAAAGCTCTCACTGTCTGTGCATGACATGATACTGTACATAGAAAGCTGTAAAGATATTATCAGAGAATTACTAAAACTAATCAGTGAATTTAGCAAAGTCACAGGATACAAAATCAATACACAAAATCACTTCTATTCCTATATCAGTTCAGTCGCTCAGTCGTGTCTGACTCTTTGTGACCCCATGAATCGCAGCACGCCAGGCCTCCCTGTTCATTACCATCTCCCGGAGTTCACTCAGACTCACATCCATCGAGTCAGTGATGCCATCCAGCCATCTCATCCTCGGTCATCCCCTTCTCCTCCTGCCCCCAATCCCTCCCAGCATCAAAGTATTTTCCAATGAGTCAACTCTTCGCATGAGGTGGCCAAAGTACTGGAGTTTCAGCTTTAGCATCATTCCTTCCAAGGAAATCCCAGGGCTGATCTCCTTCAGAATGGACTGGTTGGATCTCCTTGCAGTCCAAGGGACTCTCAAGAGTCTTCTCCAACACCACAGTTCAAAAGCATCAATTCTTCAGCGCTCAGCCTTCTTCACAGTCCAACTCTCACATCCATACATGACCACAGGAAAAACCATAGCCTTGACTAGATGGACCTTAGTCGGCAAAGTAATGGCTCTGCTTTTGAAAATGCTATCTAGGTTACTAACAGTGAAAAATCAGAAAGAGAAATTAAAGAATCATTCCCATTCACCACTGCAACGAAAAGAATAAAATACATAGGAAAAACTTACTTAAGGTGGCAAAAGAACTGTATACAGAAAACTATAAGACAATGATGAAAGAAATCAAAGATGATATAGACAGATGAGAGACATTCCATGTTCCTGAGGAGGAAGAATCAAAATTGTGAAAATGACTATACTACCAAGTGCAATCTGCAGATTCACTATGACCCCTATCAAATTACCAGGGGCATTTTTCAAACAGCAAGTACAAAAAATTTTACAATTCATATAGAAACTCAAAAGACCCCGAATATCCAAAACAGTCCTGAGAAAGAAGAATGGAATTGGAGGAATCAGCCCTCCTGACATCAGATTATACTACAAAGCTATAGTCATCAAGAAAGTATGGTACTGGCACAAAATCAAAAATCTAGACCAATGAACAAGATAGAAAGCCCAGAAATAAACCCATTCAATTATGGGTATTTTATTTTCAACAAAAGAGGCAAGAATATACAATGGGGCAAAGACAGCCTTTTCAATAAGTGTTGCTGGGAAAACTGGACAGCTACATGTAAAAGAATGAAATTAGAACACTTCCTAACACCATACACAAAGATCAACTCAAAGTGAGTTAAAGACCTAAATGTAAGACCAGCAACTATAAAACTCTTAGATGAAATCATAGGCAGAACATTCAATGACATAAATCAAAACAAGATCCCCTATGACCCACCTCCTAGAGTAATGGAAATAAAAACAAAAGTAAACAAATGGGACCTGATTAAACTGAAAATCTTTTTCACAGCAAGGGAATCTATAAGCAAGGTGAAAAGACACCCCTCAGAATGGAGGGAAGTAATAGCAAATGAAACAACTGACAAAGGATTAACTTCCAAAATATATGAGCAGCTCATACAACTCAATTCCAGAAAAAGAAACAACTCAATCAAACAGTGGGAAAAAGACATAAACAGATATTTCTCCAAGGAAGACTTACAGAGGGCTAACAAACACATGAAAAGATGCTCAATATTGCTCATTATTACAGAAATGCAAATCCAAACTACAATGAGATATCATGTCACACTAGTCAGAATTTTCATCATCAAAAAGCCTACAAACAATAAATGCTGGAGAGTGTGTGAAGTAAAGGGAACCCTCTCGAACTGTTGGTGACAATATAAGTTGATACAGCCACTATGGAAGATGTTATGGAGATTCCTTAAAAAACTAGGAATAAAACCACCATATGACCCAGCAATCCCACTCTTAGGCATATACCCTGAGGAAACCAAAATTGAAAAAGACACATGTATGTCATTTTTCATTGCAGCACTATTTACAACAGCGAGAACATGGAAGCACCCTAGATGTCCATCGACAGATGAATGGATAAAGAAGTTATGGTACATTTACACAATGGAATATTCAGTTCAGTTGTTCAGTCATGTCTGTTGCTGCTGCTGCTAAGTCACTTCAGTCGTGTCCGACTCTGTGCGACCCCATAGATGGCAGCCCACCAGGCTCCCCCATTCCTGAGATTCTCCAGGCAAGAACACTGGAGTAGGTTGCCATTTCCTTCTCCAGTGCATGAAAGTGAAAAGTGAAAGTGAAAAGTGAAAGTGAAGTCGCTCAGTCATATCCTACTCTTAGCGACCCCATGAACTGCAGCCTACCAGGCTCCTCCATCCATAGGATTTTCCAGGCAAGAGCACTGGAGTGGGGTGCCATTGCCTTCTCCTCAGTCATGTCTGACTCTTTGCAATCCCATGGGCTGCTGCATGGCAGGCCTCCCTGTCCCTGTCCATCACCAACTTCCACAGCTTGCTAAAACTGATAAGGCAGGAATGAAACAAATCAAAGTGATGCAAAGAGATGAAGAGCTATAACATTCTCTTGGAGTGGAAGAGTCAATATTGTGAAAATGCCTGCACTACAAAAAGCAGTTTACAGATTCAGTGCAATTCCTATCCAATTACCAATGACATTTTTCACAAAACTAGAACAAAAAAAGTTTACACTCCTCAGCAGACAAATCCATAACTGAGCTTCATTTCAGCTTTGGTCCAACCACTTCATGTTTTTCACAGCCATTAGTAATTGCCCTCTACTCTTCCTCAGTAGCATACTGAACACCTTCTGAACTTGAGGACTCATCTTTCAGGGTCTTGTATTCTTTGCCTTTTTATACATTCATGAGGGTCTCATGGCAAGTGTACTGGAGTGGTTTGCCATGCCTTTCTCCAGTGGATCACATTTAGTCACTCCTTAACAACATACAAAAAGATAACCTGAAGATGGATTAAAGACCCAGATATAATGCCAGACAATTTAAATCTGTAATATTAGAGGAAAACATGGGTACCCTTTTTGACATAAATTGTATCAATGTATCTTTTTATTTTTTACCCACCTCCTAGTTTAATGAAAATAAACCAAAAGTAAACCAAATAAATGGGACCTAATTAAACTTAAAAGTTTTGCACAGCCAAACCATAAATAAGATAGAAAATGATCCTCACTATGGGAGAAAATATTTTCAAATGAAGGAAATTACAACAGATTAATCTCCAACATATGCAAGCAGCTCATGTGGCTCAATAACAGAAAAATGAACAACCCAGTTGAAAAAATTTGACAGAAGACAAAAAACACGTTTCTGCCAAGAAGACATAGAGATGGCCAATATATATGAAGAGATGCTCAACATCACTACCTGTTCAGTTCAGTTCAGTTCAGTTCAGTTCAGTCGCTCAGTCGTGTCTGACTCTTTGCAACCCCATGAATTGCAGCATGCCAGGCCTCCCTGTCCATCACCATCTCCTGGAGTTCACTCAGACTTACATCCATTGAGTCAGTGATGCCATCCAGCCATCTCATCTTCTGTCGTCCCCTTCTCCTCCTGCCCCCAATCCCTCCCAGCATCAAAGTCTTTTCCAATGAGTCAACTCTTTGCATGAGGTGGCCAAAGTACTGGAGTTTCAGCTTCAGCATCATTCCCTCCAAAGAAGTCTCAGGGCTGATCTCCTTCAGAATGGACTGGTTGGATCTCCTTGCAGTCCAAGGGACCCTCAAGAGTCTTCTCCAACACCACAGTTCAAAAGCATCAATTGTTCAGCGCTCAGCTTTCTGCACAGTCCAACTCTCACATCTATACATGACCACTGGAAAAACCATAGCCTTGACTAGATGGACCTTTGTTGGCAAAGTAATATCTTTGTTTTTCAATATGCTCCCTAGGTTGGCCATAACTTTTCTTCCAAGGAGTAAGCGTCTTTTAATTTCATGGCTGCACTCATCATCTGCAGTGATTTTGGAGCCCCCCCCAAAATGAAGTCTGACACTGTTTCCACTGTTTCCCCAGAGATAAGAAATTAAAAACTTCAATGACATATCAACTCTCGTTGGCCTAAATGGCAAGTATCAAAAAATCTAGAAAAAATAAATACTAGAGGGAGTGTGGAAAAAAGGGAACCCTTCTCTCCTCTTGATGGGAATATGCATTGATGGAGCCACTATGGAAAGCAATATGGAGGGTCCTTTAAAAAATAAGAATGAAGCTACCATATGGTCCACAATTTCACTACTAGTGGATTTACCTGAAGAAAATCATAATTCCAAAAGATACATAACCCCAAAATTGATGGTTATGCCATCAATATTGATGGTGGCAATATTTACAATAGCAGGACCTGGAAACAACAGAAGCGTCCACCTAGAGAAGAATGGATAAAGACAATTTGGTACATGTATACAATAGACTCAGGATACCATATTGGTACACATATACAGTATTAGTCTTAAAGAGGAAAGCAATCAGGTCATTTGTAGAGAAGTGTGTGGATTGAGAAGGTGTCATATAGAATGAAGTAAATTACAAAAAGGAAAATAAATATCACATATTAATGCATATATGGACTCTAGAAAACTGGTAAAGATGATCTTATTTGAGCAGAGGTAAGGATACAGACATAGAGAAGAAATGTAAGGATTCAAGGAGGAAATGGGTGGTGGTGTAAGCAGTTGGGAGATGGAAACTGACACACATACACTTATGATGTGTATGTACAACACAGGGAACTCTACTTAATGCTCTGTGGTGACCTAAATTGGAAGGAAGTCTAAAAGTGAAGGGATAGATGTATGGTTGTTGTTCAGTCACTAAGTTATTTCTGAGTCTTTTCTACCCCAAGGACTGCAGCATGCCAGCATTGTACTGTAGAGTAGAAACTAGTAAAGTATTGTTAATCAGTCATGCTCCAATAAAATTAACTGTTCAATGAACGTTAATATTTTTAACAAAAGAGCATAACTCTTAGTGAGTCTCATGTCAATTTGGAAGTCAAAAGAAAAACTCTAAATGTGAATATCTTACTGAAAAATTCAATTGTCATCCAACTATATTAAGAAAATAGCAAGAATAAAACTGAATGTGAATGTACATATATTAGTGTATATGTGCATGTTAAAAGACTAAAAGTTTTTTCCCAAAAGAAAATCTACTTTAAAAGCGGAGGCAACAGAACCATCATCAGTCACCTGGGTATAGTGAACACAGATTACATTTGTGTCTATTTGTTATATTCTAGTGTTTTAAATTTTTATGTACTGAATTATATTCAAAATCTTCTTTAATATCTCTATTTTATGTCACACAAAATCTTTTATTAACCTGTTATGGATGATTGTTAACCTATGTGCTCTTTTAAACCTCCTTTACTCATTCATTTAAAAAATATTAGCTCTTCATTCACAAGAAATGTATCTTTCCAACAGCTTTATCCAGTTATAATATTATATATATATGTATGTATGTATAAATCATACATTGAAAAATCTTCCAATGATTGCTGTAGGTACTTGAAAATTGGGTTTTGCTAAACATTCACTTCAAAGGTATCCTTCTCAACTCTACTATATAATTTGGTAAAAAGTCATTTCACCCCACCCATGAAGTACCTGATTTAGAAAGTCCTAGCTGACCTAGATAAGGAATATCTTGAATGACCCTGCTCTTTCCTCCCCACACTTAATTCCTGCTTTTACTTATTAAATTCTGTAATAGAACGTGAGCCATCACAGCTTGAAGCACACCACCTCTGGCCACAGTAAATGCAGAACTGCAGGTCCCTGTTGTTTCTTTCATCTTTGCTTATGGTCCTAGATGTGCTGTGGTGCTTTCCAGGAACTGTGAGCAAGAAAGCTTGGTTTTCCAGAGTTCCTGGGAGTTTGTTACAAAGGTATGTCCTGAAATCATAATAAGAATTAAAATGGACAGCTCACTGTCTCTGGTTGGAAAAATGTCTGTGGAAACTTACGGCAGGGAGTACAGGCCCAGGTAAATGCTTCAGAATTTGAGCCAACAGTACCACTACTCATGGGATAAGACTTATTCAAAACAGTTGGGAAAACTGCATGGTTTTCCTTGCAAATTAACCCAGGGTAATGTCCTTTGAATGCAATTGGCTTACTAGCTAGCTAACCTAGGTGGGTAATACTGTCTTGGAGGGGAGCCCTGCTGCTGGATGTGTGTTGTCACTGCTATGGGAGACACTAGGGCAATAAAAATTCAGTGTTTTTCACAGAATATCAGGATCAAGGCCATATTGTCTAAGAAGATAATCATAAAGGCCTTAATTGACTATTAGTTTGCATGATGTCCACCCACACCTCGAGGCCAAGGAGACTTAAAGAGGGTGGACGGGGTCTCAGGGCTATTGTCACTGCCTAAGGAGAAACTATAGGCTAAAAGTATGAGGAAATGATATTCCCTTGGTAAGGAAGACTAAACACCTCTACTGTTAACCACAGAGTCAATGTATAGTGCCAAGACTACCCTTCTTAAACTGGACAAGTGAAATAGTGTTGCAATATTTATTCAATGGCTACATGAAAAGGGAAAGGCAGCTGAGGCATTCTGTTGATTTTTGTCTTTTATCCAGACATCAGGACCCTAACCAGCCTACACCCAGTACTTCTCTCTGTATACTGTCCCTACAATTTCAAGTGTTAGAGATGTTGGCCAGGAAAAGCTCAACACAGCTAGAATAGATTGTTGATAAAATGGAATTAGTAGCTATAGGGGTTGCCTAACCTGATGTTTTGGGCAAACTCCAGGAGATTGAGAAGGACAGGTGCCGGAGTCCAGCTTCAGCAGCCAGGGAATCAACCTGAAGAGACTAGTGGTCTCGGCGAGAAATGAGGCAGCCTCTCAGTTTTCTTGAATTGCCTATTTATTTCAAGCTTAAGATTCTCTTTTATACTTTTACAAAAGCATTAGATGAGAGGTTTGAAATTTTAAGTTCTCACTGACCCAGATTTGTTGTCTCCATAAATCATTGTTGCCCCTCAAAAGGAGTTCCTGCCTCAGCGATTATCTTATCTACTTCTTCTCATGTGTCCTTGTGAATACATTGTTACTCATGCTAATGTCTGGGCTGCATACCACGTTCCTCGGTTTATTTCTTATCTTTCTAAGTCCTTTTTGACCCTAGTATTCTAAGCTCACTATTTCTTAAAAAGGACTTCTAGCTATTAACATTTCTAACATTCCTAATCTCTATAAGCTATAGCAGATTATGCTAACATTAAAACATTCCTTAAATATTTAGCTTCTAACTGTTTTAATTATTCCTAAGCCTCAAATTCAGCAAACTCCTTTTCCATAAACACTTTCCTCACAAATAGGCTTCAGATAGCAATCCCTCCCATGACCTCAAGCTGTGGCCTACGTGCTCACCCTGGAACACTCTTTCGTAAAAGTCCTTGAACAAATGTCAATGACTAACTTTATGAATTATTTTCTGAGCACAGCTGCAGAAGGCTTTGTGCCTTCTCATGCTCCTCTCAACAATAAGCACCTTAATATTCTTTTCAGTCAACTCAGCTGAGGAGAGGAAAGAACAAGTCATAATCATAGGGCCTAACTCCTTCATCCCAGGTCTGTGCCTGCAGGACAAGGAGAGGGAGTTGGGGCCATGCCTCCATTATGTCAGTAATGCCTAATGCAGGTCCCGACAGACAGTGAAATCTAGTGTGCTGAAGTCCATGAGGTCACAAAGAGTCATGAAAAAGACACAACTTGGTGACTGAACCACAAAAACCACCTGACATTAAAAGCCTTTCCAAATTTCAGGGGAATGTGCTTTCCCCCATGATCCTACCCTTGCATGAAAGCCTTCAGACAGTTATTACAGTCCTGTTCTTCTAGCAATTTGTGGAGCCATCTGGGACCAACACTTTTAAAATGATAAGTATCCGTGTCATTTACCAGTAGCAGCATTATAATCAATGCAATCTCTAAGAAGTTTTGTGGCATTCTACCTGGCATCAGGGATCACTCTACTTAAGGGTAGTACTGCAGGCTCAACCCATTTGGTTAAGCTTGTAGCTGTTCACCTAGGCCTTAAGGAGGCCACAAAAAGGGGTCTTGCAAATGGCTGGACTTTCACGGATTCCTAGGCTCTTGCCAACGGTCCCCCCTGTAGATTGATTTCACCTGCTCACTGCTCCATTCTGCTGGGGCTTCCAGCTCTGTGGCCATAAACATTGACATTTACAAAAGATCTCCCTTCATGACAAGCAATTTCTTTCCATGCTAAATTTATTCTAGTTTCCTTGGGATCAGGATATGTATAACTTATCAGTTAAACCACTTTAACTCTCACAAAACTCAACAGTTGACTCTTCAATAAAATATTATTTGGTGCTTTCAGCCCAAAGAAGCTGGCTTAAGTGAGTATAAGAACCTTCTTAAAGAGACACTTTTAAAAGTGCTTCCAGGCAAGAAGTCCCCAAAATGGATGGAAAACTAGCTCCATGCCCTCATCTTGCTAAACTCTCATCCACTGAGTCTTCATCCTCATATAGAAATTGTTACACACTCCCCAAATTCTATGTTGGGTGTCTTGTGGCAGTCCTCAAACTTTCACATTCTAAGACAATGGTCTTTCTAATTGTCCTATGACTCTATTTCCCCCACTTGCTATAATTTTAGAATCATTTCACTATCTGCTTCCATATAATGACTTGATCAAGGAAAAATGACCAAATATGATTCCCTCATTATGTCATTTCAGTTCAGTTCATGTCCCACTATTTGTGACCCCATGGACCACAGGGCGCCAGGCCTCCCAGTTCATCACCAACTCCTGGAGTTTACTCAAACTCATGTCCATTGAGTCGGTGATGCTATCCAAGCATCTCATCCTCTGTCATCCCCTTCTCCTCCTGCCTTCAATCATTCCCAGCATCAGGGTCTTTTCAAATGAGTCAGCTCTTTGCATCAGGTGGCCAAAGTATTGGACTTTCAGCTTCAACATGAGTCCTTCCAATGAACACTAAGGACTGATCTCCTTTAGGATGGACTTGTTGGATCTCCTTGCAGTCCAAGGGACTCTCAAGAGTCTTCTCCAACACCACAGTTCAAAAGCATCAATTCTTTGGCACTCAGCCTTTTTTGGCAATCAGTCCAACTTTCACATCCATATATGACCACTGGAAAAACCATAGCCTTGACTAGACAGACTTTTGTTGACAAAGTAATGTCTCTGCTTTTGAATATGCTGTCTATGATGGTCATAACTTTCCTTCCAAGGAGGAAGTGTCTTTTAATTTCATGGCTGCAAGCACTATCTGCAGTGATTTTGGAGCCCAAAAAATAAAGTCTGACACTGTTTCCATTGTTTCCCCATCTATTTCCCATGAAGTGATGGGACCAGATGCCATGATCATTTTCTGAATGTTGAGCTTTAAACCAACTTTTTCACTCTCCTCTTTCACTTTCATCAAGAGGCTTTTTAGTTCCTCTTCACTTTCTGCCATAAGGGTGGTGTCATCTGCATATCTGAGGTTATTGATATTTCTCCCAGTGCTCTTGATTCCAGCTTGTGCTTCATCCAGCCCAGCTTTTCTCATGATGTACTCTGCATATAAGTTAAATAAGCAGGGTGACAATATACAGCCTTGACGTACTCCTTTCCTGATTTGGAACCAGTCTGTTGTTCCATGGCCAGTTCTAACTGTTGCATCCTGACCTGCATACAGATTTCTCAAGAGGCAGGTCAGGTGGTCTGGTATTCCCATCTCTTGAAGAATTTTCCACAGTTTCTTGAGATCCACACAGTCAAAAGCTTTGGCCTAGTCAATAAAGCAGAAATAGATGTTTTTCTAGAACTCTCTTGCTTTTTAGATGATCCAGCGGATGTTGGCAACTTGATCTCTGGTTCCTCTGCCTTTTCTAAAACCAGCTTGAACGTCTGGAAATTAATGGTTCATGTATTGCTGAAGCTTGGCTTGGAGAATTTTAAGCATTATTTTACTAGTGTGTGAGATGAGTTCAATTGTGCAGTAGTTTGAACATTCTTTGGCATTGCCTTTCTTTGGGATTGAAATGAAACCTGGCATTTTCCAGTCCTGTGGCCACTACTGAGTTATCCAATTTTGCTGGATATTGAGTGCAGCACTTTCACAACATCGTCTTTTAGGATTTGAAATAGCTCAACTGGAATTCCGTCACCTCCACTAGCTTTGTTTGTAGTGATGCTTCCTAAGGCCCTGGTAACTTCACATTCCAGGATGTCTGGCTCTAGGTGACATTATGTCATTTGGCCAGACATAAACACACAGAGTTAGTGTCAGAACATTGCTTCAAAACCCTGAAAATCAGTGAGGCTTTTTAAATGGAGCACTCTTCACACTGGCTGCACTCCCTGAGTATAATAGTTAGAAGTGCGGTCTAATACAACCAAATTCTTGGTAAAGTAGAAAGTGGTCGAGTAGGAGAATGCCCCAACCAGCACATTAAAAATATGCATGCATGGGGAGCAACTCACTGAAAACTAACAGGTGATTGGCAGAAAGACACTGTAAAAACAATCGTGTAATAAAGATATACATAGAGTCTGGTAGGAAGGGAGGATAAGCAATCAGGTTGTGACCTGGGTCCCAAGGAAAGGGCACAGAAGAGGAGAAGAATATCATGGGCTCAGAGATCCCCAAGAGTGTGGCAGATTCAGACTGTATAATGGGGCCCTATCCCTGAGATATGACCCCAGGAAGATGAGTGGTTTGAGTCACTGGTTTGAAAGCCAGTTTAATAAAAAGGAAGGCTGTAAAAAACTTGAACTCCACTAATGAAAGGCATGGACACATTTGTTTAGTTCTTAAACAAGGCAGAAGAGTCAGATGGAATCTGCTCTAAACTGGCCATATGGAAATCTGGGCACAGATATTAGAACAAAAATTATGAGTGCCCTGTATTCCATGTGTGAAAATCTGGACACAAACTTTCGTTCATGAGTATGGTATTCTCTCTACTTTACATTTGAAAACTGGGCACAGATTTTCCCAAATGAAACATGGAATACTTAATATTAAACATTTGAAACTCTGGGCATAGATTTTTCTACAGTAAATAGGGACCTTTCTATATTTCACAATGCAAAAATGAGGGCATATTTTTCTGTTGAAGCCTTAATTCCTCTATATATTCATGTTGAAAATCGGAATGAATATTTTCTGACATATAATATGGAATTTTGTACATTTTACATATGGTAACCTGAAGAGAGATAGTCAAACATGAAAGATGAAGTCTCTATATTTTACATATGGGCATTTGGATACTGATTTAAATACATGAAATATAGAGCTTTCTATGTGTCATATATTGAATTCCTGGCCTACCTATTCTGATATGAAATATGGAATTCTATTTTCACACATGAATATCTGAGCTTATATTTTCCTGTATGAATTATGGTATTCACATATATCATATATAAAAACCCTGGCATGGATTCTTTTATACAAATTTTATAATTCTCTTTATTTTACATATGAAAATCTGAGTTTCCTATGCAGATAAAGACAATTCCA
>SJYT01045293.1:32866-45598 GCA_006410635.1 Cephalophus harveyi
GTGGTCTGGTATTCCCATCTCTTTCAGAATTTTCCACAGTTTATTGTGATCCACCCAGTCAAAGGCCTGTCTCTTATACACATCTCTCTCACATCCATACATGACCACAGGAAAAACCATAGCCTTGACTAGACGGACCTTAGTCAGCAAAGTAATGTCTCTGCTTTTGAAAATGCTATCTAGGTTGGTCATAACTTTTCTTCCAAGGAGTAAGCGTCTTTTAATTTCATGGCTGCAGTCACCACCTGCAATGATTTTGGAGCCCAAAAAAGTAAAGTCTGACACTGTTTCCACTGTTTCCCCATCTATTTCCCATAAAGTGATGGGACCAGATGCCATGATCTTCGTTTTCTGAATGTTCAGCTTTAAGCCAACTTTTTCACTCTCCTCTTTCACTTTCATCAAGAGGCTTTTTAGCTCCTCTTCACTTTCTTCCATAAGGGTGGTGTCATCTGCATATCTGAGGTTATTGATATTTCTCCCAGCAATCTTGATTCCAGCTTGCCTAGTTTTATAAAAAGTAAGGTTACTAACTTCCAGCAGACATTGTTTTGAAAATGGTGGCATCCAAGCCTGACATGACTCAGAAAACTCAAGTGGTTAGCAGTACAAGGTCTAATCTGAAAGTACACCCATAGCATCACCTAGTCATTTCCCAGGATATCTGAAACACAGCTACTCTATTTTGACTTTTAACTGTAAACTTTTCCTTAATAGCCAAAGCAGATTTCACCATTAATGACGTCAGTGTTTCTCTAGGTACAAGAAGATGCAAGAATTGGGACTCATAAAATCTTCTCCTGAAAAGATACAACTATCTGAATGCCTGTGCTGCCAGTTTTTCCCAGAGCACAGAGTGCCTCATTCCTGATTTTCACCCTGAACTCCTTTCAGGGGCGTTGAAAGTCAGCTGTTGCAGCAGCCATGATGTAATCTTTGTAGAGGTAGATGGTGAGTGTCAGTCTTCAGTTGGCAGAGCCCCTTTTTGATCATAAACTTGACCATGATTTTGAGGGGGGCATTTCATGACCATTTTATCCCATGGTGCTGAGAATGTCCATTCTCAGGTTTGGCAAAGATTCTGTTGACAGGCCACTCAATGTGCTGTTATTGGACTAGGCCATAAAACAGTATCCAAAATTCTCTGGACCACCTGTCTTACTAGCTTCTTGGTCCAGGAAAATATTCCCTCTTGTTGCTTCTTGACATATCTAGAGTTAACTGTTACCATCATCGATCTCATATAGGACTATATATTATTCTATTAGAGGCCTCACACACATACTTGACAGTGTAAGAAAGAGCAATTTTGTAAAACAGGTGAAATACAAATAACATAGCCAGCAGTATTAGTAAAGTCACAAGTAAGACTTATGTTAAGAACTTTCATTAGATGTAGCCCAGTATATCTTTAGGTCATCTGACTTAGTCTGCCCTGCAGAATCTTTATCTTCCAGGGAAATTATATATTGGCACCATCTATAAGGCACATAGCCCAGTTTCCTAGTGTTGCTAGACTGATTATCTTTAGTATGATTTATTTTTTTTTTCCAACACAGAGGAGACTTTAAACCTAAATTACTGTAGCCTGGTGTTATCTATATAAATCTATCCCATAATTGTGGGAGATTTTCCCCTCCTTTGTGGCAACTTTTCTTGTTCTGATTGAGCTTGGGTAATAGAAAAAAGCTCAAATTTATAGCCAGAGTCAGAGCAGGCATTATTAACTGGCCCGGTGAGGGGATCCTATCTAGTAATATCACAGTGACCTGAATATGACTATAATTTTTTTTAAGTAAATTTTCTCAGGGCCAACCAGTTAGAGTCTTGTAGTGGAGAAATTTACCAAGGTAACCCAGAACTAGACACAGGTAATTGGCCACAAACCCAACAATTGGATTGATTTTTGAAACTAGCATAGGATCAGGCCTACGATAAAAAAGCATTTGACTTATATGCAGAGGTCTAAGAAGTCAAGAAAACATAAATGATCATACGAATCAGGTCCAGCATCTTGGGGAAGCTGTCTACCTCTGATGTCGTCGTCTTCTCATCCTGGTGTAGTGTAGTTTCTCCTTATAAAAAAAGTCCTTCCATCCATGTTGGAGACAGCCCCTTAAAGTATGTCTTTTTCCAGTCCTGGTTGCAGGTCATGAGACATCTGATATGCATCCAAAGATAGATTATTGGGATAAGCTTCAGAAACAAACTTAGGGTGTTCTTCAAGAATTCAATTAAATTTTACATTAAATTAAACATCACATAACAGCAAAGAACTATCTAAGAGATGAGTCTTACTAGATGCAGACCTCCATTAACAAACTGGTATTTAACATTTTGCAATATCTTTTTCTCCTTTAAATTACCCTTATTTTTATTAAATATAAGCAAATGAAGGCTAGTTTATTTGCAAAATAGGTCTGCTCCCACTAATTTTGGTCTTATGATTTTTATAACCATAATTGATTATAGGCTTTTTATTTTGCTGAAACATTTACAGAGTCTCAGACTGAACTTTTAAAATAAAACAGGGCTGGGAAACTCACACCAAAGGCTTATCACAGATTTTGCCTAACAAATCCAGGTGAATTCTTCCCTTTTTAAGGTCTCAAAAATTTCTTGAGATATTTGTACCCATGAAATAACCTTCCTAACACATTTGATAAACTTACTGGAAACCTAAGAACTTCCAATTTTTGGAGGAGTCAGATAGAAAATATAATTGTTGGGTCATTTATTCTTCTGGAATTGAGCTGCATGATTTGTTTGTATATTTTTGAGATTAGTTGTTTGTCAGTTGCTTCATTTGCTATTATTTTTTCCCATTCAGAAGGCTGTCTTTTTACCTTGCTTATAGTTTCCTTTGTTGTGCAGAAGCTTTTAATTTTAATTAGATCCCATTTGTTTATTTTTGCTTTTATTTCCAGTATTCTGGGAAGTGGATCATAGAGGATCCTGCTGTGATTTATGTCAGAAAGTGTTTTGCCTATGTTCTCCTCTAGGAGNTATATGTACCACAGCTTTCTTATCCATTCATCTGCTGATGGACATCTAGGTTGTTTCCATGTCCTGGCTATTATAAACAGTGCTGCAATGAACATTGGGGTACATGTGTCTCTTTCAATTCTGGTTTCCTCGGTGTGTATGCCCAGCAGTGGGATTGCTGGGTCATAAGGCAGATCTATTTGCAGTTTTTTAAGGAATCTCCACACTGTTCTCCATAGTGGCTGTACTAGTTTGCATTCCCACCAGCAGTGTAAGAGGGTTCCCTTTTCTCCACACCCTCTCCAGCATTTATTGCTTGTAGACTTTTGGATCGCAGCCATTCTGACTGGTGTGAAATGGTATCTCATTGTGGTCTTGATTTGCATTTCCCTGATAATGAGTGATGTTGAGCATCTTTTCATGTGTTTGTTGGCCATCCGTATGTCTTCTTTGGATATTGATTATTATAGTCACTCCGAAAGACTAGAAAGATAAGCTTTGAAGAAAAGGCTAGGAAAAATTCATCACGAACTTCGACATACATAGTCATCAAAGGTCCTGGGAATTCCTAGCACTGAGCTAGGAATGGCAGCATGCCTTAGGCAGGCCGATAACAAAGCTAACAAATGTCACAGTTTATATTATTTTCCCAGGGAAGGCTTATAATAAGGAAATGTTGCCGACCAAAAATTATGCTGAGTCCACACCCCGCATCAAATTTTAACACTGTATTTAAGATGATACGGTTTTTGTCATTCGGTATCATTTTTGTGCACCCACTCTTTCCTCCAGTAAGTGCTCTTGTGGCAGTGTTGGAGATTTTTCTGTATTTATTGTATGGTGCCAAAAGACGGGTCAAAGGACATCTCTGAAATTCTTGTGGGCTAAGAAAAGAGAACATATTTCAGTGTCTTCTAAAAACAAAAGGAGTCTGGGAATGGGAGCAATGAATCTGCTCTCTGACAGCTCCTCTGTTTGTGATGGTTATTGCTTACAGGGCTTTACTGCTACCTCCAAGTGTAAATTGCGCTCCTGGGACTGCTCTGCACGTAACCTTTAACTCACACTGGATAGCAAACAAATGAAAGAGAGGCAATACCATCAGATGTGATGATTTATTTTTAAAGCCCAAGTTTTTTGTTTAATATAAATGTAAAAACATAACTTTCCCTTCAAGCCAGCCAGGTAGTTTAGGCAATTTATCAAGCCAAAAGCACTGGAGCTTCACAGTAAGAAAGGAAGAAAATGCATTTGTGCCCAAGTAATTGTCTTTCTCTTTCTGTAATCTACTAAGATACATTTGGGGTGCAGGTGATTACAAATAATGATTACAATCAAATACAGAAATTCCTTCATGTAATTAGCCCAATTTCTTCTTTAACTTTTAGAGGTGCTGCTGCTGCTGGTGCCAAGTCGCTTCAGTCATGTCAGACTTTGCTACATGACTAATTTAAGTCTCCTTTTGCCTTAGAAGTGCTTTGTATTTTTTTTATTTCTTCAAGAAAACTTGTTAGCTCTCATTTTCTAATGAACTGCAATTCTTCTGAAAGACATTTTTTCTTCCATTGTCTCCTTTGATGAAAGCTTTTTTATAACCTTTGCACAAGTCCTGCCCATGTAAAGTGTGAGTTGTGCCCAATACAAGCAGACCCATGTAAAGTGTGAGTTGTGTTGTGACTATTCCATATAGCAATCAGGTATTTACTGGGCACTTACTATATGCCAGGAAGTATAAGGAAACGTAAAGGTGAACAAAAATTATAAGATTATTGATCTCATGAAATTGACTATAGTGGGGAGATAAGAATGAAAGTAAGGAAATAAATAAACAAGATAATTTAAAGTGGGTTAAATGACTTAGGATAGGGATGGCAGTTACTTCAAAGTGAGTAGACAGACAGTACTTCCCTGGGAAAGGAATATTTGAGCTGAAACATGAAGACAAGAAGGACTCAGGCTTGAGAAGATCCAAGGGGAAATAGTTGGGATGGAAGGAATAAGCAATGTGAAGACTCAGTCAGAACAGAAGGGGGTCAGTGAGGGGGAGTCACAGAGATGCGTGCTAAGAGTAGGCGGGGGCCGGGTCACCCAGTGCTTTGCAGGTCACTGCACAGGATTCAGTTACATCAGAGTGCAGGAGACCGATCCTGGAAAATCTGAGGCAAAGGGACACGGGAGTCTTCAGGAAAGAAAGAAAAGAGAAACGAAGCAGTAATTTCATTATGATATGATATATTCTTGAGGTGTTTGCTTATTTGCTTTTTGCACAGAAATGTTGAAGCTTTGGAATTTAGCAGAATGATGGTATAGCATCTCTTTTCTAATAGACTGAGTGCTTCCTTACTGTTTTGAGGTAACTAAGCCTGTTCTAACTTGCTTTGCAGGTGCATAAAAGTGGAGAGACTACAGCTACCTGATAATATACACTCCCAAGTACATTTAGTGGAACAGGGAACTCCAGAAACAGGGAACAAATAATATAAATCCTATAAAACCTGAAGAATAATTTGAATCACAAATTGGCAATTAAACCTTACATTCTCTGACAGATGAAGAAGCCCATAGGCTGATTGTCTTTATCAGCACAATAAACAAATTTCAAAACAAGGCTGCCTTGCCTTTACTGTCTTCAAACTCACACTCATAATAGAAAGTCAAATGAGAGGACTGTTACATTTGAATTAAAATTTCATACATCAGACTTCAAAATCAAAAATAGCTATAATGTTAAGACATTTCAAAGCACAGAAACATTAAGGAAATAGACTATACATTAAATCCTTTCATCTGTCAAATTCTGTACCATTTTCCACATATTCTCAGAACAAAGGGGAAAAAATTCCGGAAATTACTTCCAGAATTAGATCAGAAAAATTAAAAACCATTTTCTGTGCAATTTGCAGTACATTTTGAAAACAAAGTTCTTAATGCCACTGAAAGCCTTTAATAAACTTTGAGCTACATTTTATGAAAGCAAAAGGAAATCTCTGCTCAAAGATATAGCTGATGTGATTCTGAAAGTCAGTTTGTCAAAGGAGTTGAATCATATTAAAAAACTGGCTCAAAGTAAGCAAAACTGGTCAACTGAACGAACACTGTTAGATACCTGCACCAATACGGTACAAAAGATGTCTTTAAAGAGAAGCTGAAAATTCAGTTTCACTGATCACCTTGAGAAGCCTTTATATACTGTCTAAACACAGAAAACCTGCCATTTTCTTCCCCATTTGTCTTTCCAGCTTTAATACCCAAACATCTTAGTGGTTTAGATGAGACTTTTGTCACAACATTAACATGATGTGTTGAGGTTTGGCAGAGACTGGGCTTGAGAATTCTGTCTTTCCCCTGCTCTGTTCTGTTCTGTCTTTTGATTGGAAAGATCGGAGACCCAGAGGAAAATATAAATACCAACTACTGGCAATGCGCAAGAATTCCTCAATAGTTTAAGTCAAGAATAGATAAATTTGAATTGAATTTGAATTGTTATTGAGTACTAAAAGTATACATGTAATTCACAAGATATAGATGCAGAAGAATAAAAACACTAAGATTGATGTAAACGTTTGTTTCTGAAATCTAACTACTTAAATTCAGTTCATTTCCACAGTGTCTCTCTGATTGGTCCTATATCTTCCTGGGAAATGGAAACTGGCAATAAATTGAAATATTTCTGAAGAGAGAACCATAAAGAGCAGGTAACCCATCAATTTAAAAATAGCAGAATAATATAGAAGTTTAGCCTGTAAATGCTGGAAGTAGGTTACCTGGTCTTGAACTGGCTTTTCTATTTATAGTCATTAACTTCCATTATTTGTATAATGGGAATAAAAATACTACCTACATTATAGGATTTGGCAAATAATTAAATGAGAGGATATCTATAAAGTGTTGAAAATTCTTCATGGCATGTAGTTAAAAGTATATATACCTGTTAAGCATTATTTTTTTAAAAGAAGTAACAGTTTACAAATGACCAGGAATTGCTCAAGATAAATAAAAGTGAATCCTGAAGTTTAGAGTAAATGAAGTGTGAATAAATTATAAGTAATGGTACTTAAAAAGTAATTGTAGTATCATCTGTTTTTATTCTAACTTATTTATCATTGGGGAATAAGCACAAATAATAAATAAACCCCAAAAGGGTGTGTTAATAATTCCATTATTGAAAAATAACTAATCCTTAACAAAATTCTAGCAATCAGAATCCAACAACACATTAAAAAGATCATACACCATGACCAAGTGGGCTTTATCCCAGGGATGCAAGGATTCTTCAATATCCGCAAATCAATCAATGTAATTCACCACATTAACAAATTGAAAAATAAAAGCCATATGATTATCTCAATAGATGCAGAGAAGGCCTTTGACAAAATTCAACATCCATTTATGATTAAAAACTCTCCAGAAAGCAGGAATAGAAGGAACATACCTCAACATAATAAAAGCTATATATGACAAACCCACAGCAAACATTATCCTCAATGGTGAAAAACTGAAAGCATTTCCCCTAAAGTCAGGAACAAGACAAGGGTGCCCACTTTCACCGCTACTATTCAACATAGTTCTGGAAGTTTTGGCCACAGCAATCAGGGCAGAAAAAGAAATAAAAGGAATCCAAATTGGAAAAGAAGAAGTAAAACTCTCACTGTTTGCAGATGACATGATCCTCTACATAGAAAATCCTAAAGACTCCACCAGAAAATTATTAGAGCTAATCAATGAATATAGTAAAGTTGCAGGATATAAAATCAACAGACAGAAATCCCTTGCATTCCTATACACTAATAATGAGAAAGTAGAAAAAGAAATTAAGGAAACAATTCCATTCACCATTGCAACGAAAAGAATAAAATACTTAGGAATATATCTACCTAAAGAAACTAAAGACCTATATATGGAAAACTATAAAACACTGATGAAAGAAATCAAAGAGGACACTAATAGATGGAGAAATATACCGTGTTCATGGATCGGAAGAATCAATATAGTGAAAATGAGTATACTACCCAAAGCAATCTACAGATTCAATGCAATCCCTATCAAGCTACCAGCGGTATTTTTCACAGAACTAGAACAAATAATTTCAAGATTTGTATGGAAATACAAAAAACCTCGAATAGCCAAAGCAATCTTGAGAAAGAAGAATGGAACTGGAGGAATCAACCTGCCTGACTTCAGGCTCTACTACAAAGCCACAGTCATCAAGACAGTATGGTACTGGCACAAAGACAGAAATATAGATCAATGGAACAAAATAGAAAGCCCAGAGATAAATCCACACACCTATGGACACCTTATCTTCGACAAAGGAGGCAAGAATATACAATGGAGTAAAGACAATCTCTTTAACAAGTGGTGCTGGGAAAACTGGTCAACCACTTGTAGAAGAATGAAACTAGATCACTTTCTAACACCACACACAAAAATAAACTCAAAATGGATTAAAGATCTAAACGTAAGACCAGAAACTATAAAACTCCTAGAAGAGAACATAGGCAAAACACTTTCCGACATAAATCACAGCAGGATCCTCTATGATCCACCTCCCAGAATACTGGAAATAAAAGCAAAAATAAACAAATGGGATCTAATTAAAATTAAAAGCTTCTGCACAACAAAGGAAACTATAAGCAAGGTAAAAAGACAGCCTTCTGAATGGGAGAAAACAATAGCAAATGAAGCAACTGACAAACAACTAATCTCAAAAATATACAAGCAACTCATGCAGCTCAATTCCAGAAAAATAAACGACCCAATCAAAAAATGGGCCAAAGAACTAAACAGACATTTCTCCAAAGAAGACATACGGATGGCTAACAAACACATGAAAAGATGCTCAACATCACTCATTATCAGAGAAATGCAAATCAAGACCACAATGAGGTACCATTTCACACCAGTCAGAATGGCTGCGATCCAAAAGTCTACAAGCAATAAATGCTGGAGAGGGTGTGGAGAAAAGGGAACCCTCTTACACTGTTGGTGGGAATGCAAACTAGTACAGCCACTATGGAGAACAGTGTGGAGATTCCTTAAAAAACTGCAAATAGATCTGCCTTATGACCCAGCAATCCCACTGCTGGGCATACACACCGAGGAAACCAGAATTGAAAGAGACACATGTACCCCAATGTTCATTGCAGCACTGTTTATAATAGCCAGGACATGGAAACAACCTAGATGTCCATCAGCAGATGAATGGATAAGAAAGCTGTGGTACATATACACAATGGAGTATTACTCAGCCATTAAAAAGAATTCATTTGAATCAGTTCTAATGAGATGGATGAAACTGGAGAGATTATACAGAGTGAAGTAAGCCAGAAAGAAAAACACCAATAGAGTATACTGACACATATATATGGAATTTAGAAAGATGGTAATGATGACCCTCTATGCGAGACAGCAAAAGAGACACAGATGTGTAGAACAGACTTTTGGACTCTGAGGGAGAGGGAGAGGGTGGGATGATTTGGGAGAATGGCATTGACACATGTATACTATCATGTTAGTAATGAAGTGCCAGCCTATGTTCGATACAGGATACAGGATGCTTGGGGCTGGTGCATGGGGATGATCCAGAGAGAGGATATAGGTTGGGAGGTGGGAGGGGGATTCAGGATTGGGAGCTCGTATACACCCGTGGTGGATTCATGCCAATGTATGGCAAAACCAATACGGTATTGTAAAGTAAAATAAAGTAAAAATTTTTTTTTAATTTTTTTAAAAAGAAAAATAACTAATGAAACAAGGGACACACTCCTCACTACATGATAACTTAAAAAATCATGAATGGGCTGACAGAGAGCTGATTTCAAATCTAGGCTCCATCCATGCTAGTTAGATGATCTCTCTGATATTCATGGGGTAGGTAGTTCCAACAAAATAGAAATATTAGGAAAAAAAATTCTCCCGAGCTTGGAATAAGGATTGAGAGAATTGTGTCAATATCCCTCAGCACCTGGCACAGAGTAAATAGTCAATAAAAGTTGCCATGCCTCGCTTTTAAGACCAGTGTCACTGAGGTCAGTGCAACCTTCCTACAATACCTGTCTGTGTTGCCATAGTCTGGGGCAATGGTGAAGGCTGAGTTGATAACTGGTCTACCCTGGGAAAGGACTGACTGCTCCAATATGTATCTTGTCAGGTGAAAGCAACTGGGATAAATTCTAAGTTGAAAAAAAAATAAAAGGAAGAAAAAGGTTTTCCTCTCTTGGGCCTCAGGGTTTTGTATTACTGAGATTATGTAGATCAATGTACCTTGCTCAAGATTCACTGAATTTATTGGGATGTGATGGCCCATAGCGGACTGGATCATGCTCAAGGACAGCCTCAAACGCACTGCACTGCGAGAGTTGGCAAGACAGAGCAAGCACAAGCCAACTAGAAACCAATCAGCGATTCTTTTTAATAGTGGGAATAGCTGCCTCTCCTTCCTATCATTTTTTCTGTTTGGTTTTCATAGAAAGACACATTTGTACTTGCTTCAAGCAGATGCTTCTACTTTCTTACCTAATGATATGGGGAATCACTAGGGTAGTATTTTGGAAGAACAGATGTTGACTTCAACAAATGTGGCATTTTACTGTGGACAAAGCCAAAGAAAATCTGGCAAATACAATTTTCATAGGCCTACTCATCTGTTGAACTATTCCCAAGAATATTTAATCTAGATTAGCACTATCACATAAAAATATGTGAGCTACTTATTGAACTTTGGATTTTCTAGTAGCTGTATTTAAAAAATAAATGATATAATAAAAAATATATCTGATTTAACACAATATTTCAAAAATATTATTTCAAGATGCAATCAGGAAGTTCCCTGGCAATCTAGTGGTTAGGACTCTGCACTTTCACTGCTGGGGGCCCAGGCTGAGTTCAATCCCTGGTCAGGGAGCTAAAACCTGGCAAGTCACAGGTTGCAGCCAAAGGAAAAAAATGTAATCAATACAAAAGTATTAATGAAATATTTTACACTCTTTCTTTTGGACTAATCTTAAGAATCTACAGGGTATCTCATACATATGCATGTCTGTTACGTCACTAAGTCATGTCCAACTCTTGCGACCTCATGGATTGTAGCCCACCAGGCTTCTCTCTCCATGGGATTTCTCAGGAAAGAATACAGGTTGCCATTTCCTCCTCCAAGGGATCTCGTCCCAGAGATTGAATCCATGTCTCCTGCATAGACAGGCAGATTCTTTATCACAGAACCACCTGGGAAGCCATCTTATACATATAGCAGATCTCAATTCAGACTAACCACATTTAGTTCATTGCTAAATCAAACTAAAGATTTGATATGAAATAATATAAGTAGACTGGGTTTTTATGTTTCTTTTTAATGACCATATATCTCGATTTGGCACCATTTGAAATAACAAACTCTAATGTATTTTTTTTGAGTCAGTTTTTAATCTATTTCAATTCCTGGGCATAATCTAGGTGGTATAAATGGCTGTAATTGTCTTTTCTAAAACTAACAGGGAGAATTTTGAAGTAGTGGTTCTCAAGAGGAAACCCGATGTACAAGATCAAAACCCACAGCAACCTGCCCTTAAGAGCCATCTTGAAATGCTTTTAAATTTTAATTATAATATCTAAGAAGATAGATATCTGCTGAATGAATGAGCAAAGAGATGAAGATGAAGAATGTATAACTGGATAAAATTCATATTTCATAACTTTAGAGTTTGTATTTTTGTTGGTAAAGATTTATTATATGTTCTGTTAAACCATTTATGGTGAAATAAACAAACACAGATAGATATTACCATGGGTTATCAACAACTTTTCTTCCAAGTAAAATTTACAGAAACCTAAAATTACTTCCAAATCATTCAATTCAGGGTAGAAACTGTCTTATCAAGAAGACAAAAGCATGACATGAAAAAAAATCTAGGACAGACCATGGAAGGTAAATCAGTTCAGTTCAGTTCAGTCTCTCAGTTGTGTCCAATTCTTTGAAACCCCATAAATCGCAGCACGCAAGGCCTCCCTGTCCATTACCAAATCCCGGAGTTCACTCAGACTCATGTCCATCGAGTCCGTGATGCCATCCAGCCATCTCATCCTAGGTCGTCTCCTTCTCCTCCTGCCCCCAATCCCTCCCAGCATCAAAGTCTTTTCCAATGAGTCAACTCTTCACATGAGGTGGCCAAAGTACTGGAGTTTCAGCTTTAGCATCATTCCTTCCAAAGAAATCCCAGAGAATGGACTAGGTGGATCTCCTTGCAGTCCAAGGGACTCTCAAGAGTCTTCTCCAACACCACAGATCAAAAAGCATCAATTCTTCGGCACTCAGCCTTCTTCACAGTCCAACTCTCACATCCATACATGACCACAGGAAAAACCATAGTCTTGACTAGACGGACCTTAGTTGGCAAAGTAATGTCTCTGCTTTTGAATATGCCATCTAGGTTGGTCATAACTTTTCTTCCAAGGAGCAAGCGTCTTCTAATTTCATGGCTGCAGTCACCATCTGCAGTGATTTTGGAGCCCAAAAAAATAAAGTCTGACACTGTTTCCACTGTTTCTCCATCTATTTCCGATGGAGTGATGGGACCAGATGCCATGATCTTCATTTTCTGAATGTTGAGCTTTAAGCCAACTTTTTCACTCTCTTCTTTCACTTTCATCAAGAGGCTTTTTAGCTCCTCTTCACTTTCTGTCATAAGGGTGGTGTCATCTGCATATCTGAGGTTATTGATATTTCTCCCGGCAATCTTGATTCCAGCTTGT
>SJYT01045293.1:46158-75078 GCA_006410635.1 Cephalophus harveyi
GCTTTGGCTCCATCCCTTCATTCTTTCTGGAGTTATTTCTCCACTGATCTCCAGTAGCATATTGGGCACCTACTGACCTGGGGAGTTCCTCTTTCAGTATCCTATCATTTTGCCTTTTCATACTGTTCATGGGGTTCTCAAGGCAAGAATACTGAAGTGGCTTGCCATTCCCTTCTCCAGTGGACCACATTCTGTCAGACCTCTCCACCATGACCCACCCATCTTGGGTTGCCCCACAGGCATGGCTTAGTTTCATTGAGTTAGACAAGGCTGTGGTCCTAGTGAGATTAGATTGACTAGTTTTCTGTGAGTATGGTTTCAGTGTGTCTGCCCTCTGATGCCCTCTTGCAACCCCTACCATCTTACTTGGGTTTCTCTTACCTTGGGTGTGAGGTATCTCTTCACGGCTCTTTCAGCAAAGCATAGCCACTGCTCCTTACCTTGGATGAGGGGTGTCTCCTTACCACCACTGTTCCTGACCTTCAACGTGGGATGGCTCCTCTAGGCCCTCCTGCGCCCGGCAGCCACCACTCCTTGGACGTGGGGTTGTTCCTCCCAGCCACCGCCCCTGGCCTTGGGCGTGGGTTGCTCCTCCCAGTCGCCGCCCTGGCCTCGGGTGCCGCCCCTGACCTCAGATGTGGGGTGGCTCCTCTCAGGCGCCGCCCCTTAAATTCATTACTTCAATTTTTTCAAGACTTTCTAAATCTTTTTGCTTTAAAGTTGTTCAAAATTTTACAAATATCATCTCTACCTTTAATCATATTCTACATAAGCAGAGGAATCTGAAAATAATCATTAAAAGCTCATTTTCTCCTGTCCGCACTATAATAACTTGTAATTACATCCTACTTTTTTCTCATGCTAGCTTACCCAAGACACTATACCAAGGTCTTCTTATAAAATGTAGTTTTTATTACACTCTTCCCATACTCAAGGACTTCCTTGCTACTATCAGAGCAACTCCAAACTCCTTGGCATCTTAAATCTTCCATCGGATGCCCATACATAATAATGTCTCCTGACTCACTATCTCCTCAGCCACTCCTCTTTATAGTTCTGCACATTCCGTGCCTAACAAATTATTTATGTCCAGAGTCTATGAGAAATGGTGGAGAGAGACATGCCAAAGTGCTCTATGAAATTTCACTCTGTCCTTTCTGAGGCCAGCCAGAGTGCCCATGAATCAGCGGCAAGAGGCAGATGCGCACAGCTGGCCAGGAAGCAGCTATAAATATGAAAGAAGAAGTGACGGGATCAAAAACACAGGCACGGGCACTCTGATATTACGAGATCAAAAACACAGACTGGAAAATCTGTTCAGCTGATACGTTAGAAACTCCTGCCAAACACTGAGAGGTCTTAAACCCTGAGTCCCTAAAGAGCTGCCCAGTGCTCAGGATTTTTAGTGGTATTTGAAGGTCTGTTTTGTCAAGGTTGATGAAGTGTGCCAAATTAAATGACCTGTCCAGCACATCAATCAATTTTGGGAATTTTAAGAGTTGAGTTTTTTCCCAGAAACTTTCCAGATTAACCAAAATCATGGTTACATGTGAATTCTTATTGTTTTACATAAGATCAGACCTTATTAAAGCTAAAAATACAATATAGATGATTTCATCACAGGCTCCTGTGCTACCTTCACGCAGAAAGAAGATGTAACATCAGTCCTAAAATTAAGTGGAAGAGAAAACACATGAAAGCTGGTCTGGTTACATATAAGATCTATAAAAGGACTGTGTCTCTTTCATCCCCATTTTCAACAATTCCCAGCACTGAGAATAGCGGACACCTTAGAGTCTTTCTTTCAATTCCTTCAGTCATTTATGACTGCTTAGTGAATGATCTGGGTGTCAGAAGTATTCTACCAAATGCATTTCAGGTTCTCAACTATCTACAGCATTTCCTATGGCCCAACACATCCCCTTCTAAGAGTCAAATGAACAGTATTCTAGAGAGGAGTTGAATCTTTTCCTCACAAAAGTGTTGGTTTTGAATGGGAAAGGATGTATTCTTTATAGGGAATGCTGATATAATGTGCACCAAGACAAGCTAAAAATACATACCATCAGGCAGCTTTCAGAATGCTAGGCTGGCTCTAGATAACTATGTTCAGTTCAGTCAGTTCAGTCGCTCAGTCGTGCCCGACTCTTTGTGACCCCATGAACCGCAGCACGCCAGGCCTCCCTGTCCATCACCAGCTCCTGGAGTCCCCCCAAACCCATGTCCAACCAGTCAGTGATGCCATCCAACCAGTGCTTTGCTAATATATAGTTTTCTTTTAAGACAGAATTGAATTTTTCTTTCTTTTGGAAATATCAAAAAAGCAACATTGTTTAACAATGTCAAATACATGAAAAAGGCTATGTAACTTTTATGTAGAATTATTATTGCTCTTTCCTAATATAAAATTTTATATAAAAGAGCTGTTCTTTTACCAAGTGAAAAAATAAACAATTTCTAACAACGGTACCTTTTAAAAAACTCAAGTGACGTAAATTTGGCAAATAAGACATCTACTATAAGGCAATCATACTAAAATCTCATAAACATCAATGTATAACTAATATAACTGTGGTCTAAGAAAAATTCTATTAAGCAATGGTATTAACATTTTTCTCCACTGTTTTCCTATTCTTAATATGGGTCACTGATCAGCTCCTTCAGAAATCATTTGTTATAAAATATAAAAATTAAGTTGATATTCTGGTCAAAACAATGGGTTAAACAGTCCTCCTTTCTTCTACACACACAGGACATATTTAATTACAGAAAATGGAAATCATCTAACTTTGCCAGAGTCCTACTATCATTAGGCTCACAGGCTTATATTACAGTATGTATTATCTCATTGACTCCTCACAAAGAGGGGATATAAATATTCATATTTCTATTTTTACAGAGGAGGAAAATGAGTCTCATACATAAGGTGATTTTTCCAAAGATCAGTCAGCTAGGAAGGTGGAATCTGGATATGAACTCAAGTGCTTTGCTTCTACAAGCTATTTATTTACACACCATGACTCTACTTTTTTAGAGCTTTGTTCTTTTTATATTTGTTTTTCCAGGAGCTTTGTTCTTGAAACAACATTTCAGGAAATCAGGAGAGCCTCACATTTTCCCTCAATTTAGTTCTGGTACAGAAACACCACACATACACGCACACGTGTGTACACATGCTCATGCACATACAAAGATATGCAAAAGGTTTTAAAGTTAAGACATGTAATCATTTGTGGTGGACCCTTGTGTATGTGTTATGTGTTCCCAATGAGAAGACGTAATGAGAAAGAGGCTGGATGGTTGTGGCGGTTATAAACATATTTCAGAGTCAAAAGCTTGATTCCTCCACTTCAGCGCTGTGTGACCTTGAGCAAACTGTAACTTCTCTACATCTCGGACTCCTCACCTATAAAAGGGGCCGAAGAATGCTGCCTGCTTCATACAGCCATTGCATAGGCCCTCGGCTTAGAGCCGGGCAAGGAGCAGAGGCGCAGGTGAGCCACGCCGTCCTCGGGCTCAAAGGCAGTGAGCAGAAGGCCTGTTCCCTGGTCGCCAGGACCGCTGTCCAATTTTCAGAGGCGAGTTTCACACCAACTGTAGGGTGTTTGCACAGTGAACTTTGCAGCTTTTTACAATGAGAAGCAATTAAGTCACCTGCTGAGCTGTCATATATGGGCTATTGAGAGGACTGTAGGGTTGGAGAAGCTAAGTTGCCCAAGTTCAAAAAGCAAGTTCCTCAGCTGAGCTACATACTAGGAAGAAAGGTCACCTTTGACTGATTTCTGCTCTTGGCTATCAAAGGTGGACAGTCTTTCACAGCATATTCCCCACGTGCTTTAACAGCCCCCTGATGGACACTTTTGATAGACCGTTGGAAAGAAATGTGAAAGAAGTGAAATGTCTAAACTAAGCTTTCTCTCTGCAAGAAACTATCTTCTATTGTAACCACCTCTAGCTCCACCATGGTGCACTCTTGAAAAGGACCCCTCACAAAGCCAAAGATACAAACAGAGAACAAAAATCCACGCTACAACTCTCCTTTAAAATGCCTTAGATTTATTTGGAAAGTTCTACAAACATTCAGAGACTCAGCTGGAAGATTATTCAAGAAAAGAACCTCAGAGTCCAGCTGAACGTTGATGAATACGCTTCCATCTAGCACGGTTCCAACAAACAATAATTCAGTTACTAAATTTACCTCCTAAAAGATTTCAAAATCATAGAACTTGGAGGTTAAATAATGTGCCAGCACTACTGAATGTGCGTAATCTCCATAAACTAAAAGCAATATCTGTGTGAGGTCATAATAACCACATGAGATGAAAAATAAAAGCCTCAACCAATTCAAGTACTGCTTAGTAGGGATAAGGCAAAATAACTTGTTGAATCACACCGTTTTTCTGATTTTGGTGAATCAAACAGTTGCTTTCTTACCATACAGGAAAAACTTAAGAGCTAAAGTTCAGTATTATAGATACATTCGAATGTATGTGAAATTGACAATTATGTGAAGTGGGTGAGGAGTAAGTCTAGCAACTATAAAGTGATCCAACTTGAACATTGATGGTAATGCTAAAATTTAATTTAATCTTATTCAAAGAGAAACGCATATAAGTAATAAAAGTAGAGAATATGCCCTTGCACTTGCCAGTTAACTAGACAACTGTGTCATCATCAGCCTTTTCAAGCATGTATTAAGGTCTAATATTTTGCATGCTGCATCTCGTCATTTAGAAAGATGGCACTTTCAAACCACTGTCAGTGGATAGTACAGTTAGAATGACCGTTCTGAAGCAGTGATCACTTTCCCTGCTGCAGGAAAGCAGTGTGACGCAGCACTGTGTCAATCAGACCGTTGTTCTCTATCCCTTTCCTTCCATACTATAAAACCATCAGTCTACTCCTTCAGCTGCGTCATTCTACAGTTCTTCCCTCTCTGGGGACGCTTCCTGACTCCCACTGACACTGGGCATGGCCACCTGACTCTTTCAAGCGTGGTGGAGTGACGGAGCAGAGGAAAGTGCACGGTGGCCCCTCCACGTCCCCAGGCGGCACGTCCCTAGACTCGACCGCGAGTCGAGCGCTGTGCTTACAGTATGCGACTGGTTGAATCAGCAGAAGCAGACACTGCAGATACAGAGGGCTGACGAAGGGACTTGAACAGCCTCAGAATTTGCATCCGTAGGGAGTCCTGAAACCAGTTCCTCCCCCTCCCAGGGGATTACCAGGGATGACTACGTGTGGTCACCTGGGCACCTCTGATGTTGTGATGAAAGGACACCCTTAGCACAACAAAAATGAGACACGTGAGCAGACCCGAGCCCAACCCACAGCTGGAGTCAACCCTGCTGACCCCCAGCCTGAAACAGAGCTGACTCGGCAGGCCCCCAGGTGCAGAGATGAAGACCGTAAGGATGGGTAACTGAAAGTTTCTGAATTCTGGGGTGGTTTGTGTAGCATTATTGAAACAATAGCTGTCTTAAATGGTTAGAATGTGGATTCCAAAGTCAGAGAAGTCTCGATACGAACACTTATTCTGAAGCTTAACTGTGCAACTGTGCAAACTTCTTAATCTACTGACTTTCATTCCCTCATTTTGTAAATCTGGGTGTAACGATGTCAGCCTACTAGCACTGCTGCAAAGATTAAATAGCACAGTGTATGTGAAACAAGCTGGGCAGGCCCAAGAAATTCCTCTGTAAACAGCTCCCGTCATCATCACCATCATCGTTATAATCAAGTCATCTCTTCTACAATAGTCGAGGCCTCGCCGAGTCAATGGTAGCTTGTCTCATGAAAGAACTCGTGTGAAACATCCATGGTGGGTCTTACACAAAGTAGAACTTCATCGACATCTCTTTCCTAATAACTCTTTCCCAACCAGCACATCCAGAAATGGAACTCGTGATTTTTATTTCAGTAGACTTCTCTGGTGGTTCAGAGGGTAAAGCGTCTGCCTGCAATGCAGGAGACCTGGGTTTGATCCCTGGGTCGGGAAGATCCCCTGGAGAAGGAAATGGCAACCCACTCCAGTATTCTTGCCTGGAAAATCCCGTGGACGGATGAGCCTGGTAGGCTACAGTCCATGGGGTCGCAAAGAGTCGGACACAACTGAACGACTTCACTTTCACTTTTCACTATGCTAAATAACCAAGGTGACCAAAAATACAGCATCTTTTTGCACAAAGAGATGTAAACTCGCTAGTCCATCCCAGACTGAGGCCATAATCAAATCACTTTGAGAGTAACAACTAATATTTCTCTGGTTTTCAAACCCATCTGCTATTTTTCAGCCAACAGTCTGCATAGTCACACACACATACACACACACACACACACACACACACACACACACCCCATAAGTATGGCTATGAGTCTGCAGTGGGAATCTCACACAGCTCTGAGGATCTACTGCTATAGTCTGTTTGGACTGACTGCTAAAACAAAGTGCCAGAAAATGAGAGACTTAAATAATAAACGGTTATTCCTCACAGTCTGGAGGCTGGAAGTCTGAGATCAGGGTGCTCTCATGCTTGAGTTCTTGTTGAGGGCAGTCTTCCGGTTTTGTAGATGGCCATTTTCTAATTGTTTCCTCTCGTGGTGGAGAGAGAGAGAAAGAGAGAGAATTACTCTGTGTCTCAAAGAACACTAATCCTACTCATGAGGGCCCCACCCTCCAAAACCTAAGTATCTCCCAAAGACCCCACCTCGCGGGAGGCTAGGACACCATACACGAACCTGAGGCAGACACAGACGTTCCGTCCATAGCGTCCCACGGTGGAGCGTGGGCACCGCCACCTTTTCTAGACTCAGCTATGCTTCCACGGGGCACCACGGTCCTCGAGGCCCCTGCACGTGACACTGGCGGCACTTCCTGTGACGGCCTCTGCCCTCTGATAGCCAAAGCCACTTGGTGTTCTAGGCCAACACGGGGAGACCTGGATCCCTTTTCTCATCCACAACAATCTGTCAGAAATGAACCAATGTAATAATCTCTTCTGTCTTAATAACTTACAGAGGTTTTAGAGGAAATAACCCTTTCACTTCTTATGCACAGCCCTCATGTTCATAATATCCAAAAATGAGCCTGTCCCAGAAGGAAGGAAGGAAGGAAGAAGCTGGACTTGAAACAAATCTGAGAGATGGCACCATTCTGTGGGCAGAATCACCACTCTGGGGCAACTGACCCAGTCCTGCTACTGGGTCAGTTCTGTACTTGGCTATTGGGTCAGGTTTGTTTTCTTTGCCTTTCCTATTAATATGGATTATTCTCTATGAGGTCCTTCAGTCCGTCTTTTGAAATTTATCTTTCCACACACCTAGTCTCCCTGATCTACTCACACAGATTCAGGCTTATAATGATATTGCCTTGAGCCTCCTGCTATAAATAAACTGCCATTTATTTGGTACAAAACAAAATGAATAAATGATGAGGAAAAAGCTTGAATGTGGGTAAGTTATCATACTCAGATGTTCAGCATTATTCTATTTTTAACCGCTTGGTTATCTAACAAGCAGCTCAAACACAGCACATCCAAAAGTGAGCTCTTGGTTCCTCAGCCCACGCCCAACCCAAGAGCCTAAGCGCCCCCTTTGGCTCTGTTGCCTCTCACATTTCACACGTAATCCAAGAGCAAATCCCTTTGACTCTACAGTCAAGAGAAATTTAGAATCCAGCGACTATTCATCGTTCCCATCACAGCGATGCTGACTCAGGTCTCTCATCACCTCTCACCTGGGCAATTATAAAAACCCTCCAGTGGTCACTGCTTCCACACAAGACGATCGATTGTCTATTCTTAGTAAAGCCTGTGTCATCCTCTGAAAATATAAATCAGAAAATATCTTTGCTCTGGTCCTAGCCATTTACTGCTTCCCATCTCACTCACAATAAAAGCTAGGATCCGCTCCCTTCACTTCATGGCAAATAGAAGGGGAAAAGTTGAAGCAGTGTCACATTTTATTTTCTCGGGCTCCAAAATCACTGCAGATGGTGACTGCAGCCATGAAATTAAAAGACGCTTGCTCCTTGGAAGAAAACCTATGACCACGTAGACACTATATTAAAAAGCAGAGACATTACTTTGTCGACAAAGGTGGTGGTTTGGTGGTTTTAGTCACTAAGTCGTGTCCGACTCTTGTGACCCCATGGACTGCAACCTGCCAGGCTCCTCTGTCCATGGGATTCTCTGGGCAAGAACACTGGAGTGGGTTGCCATTTCCTTCTCCAGGGGATCTTCCTGACCCAGGGATCGAACTCAGGTCTCCTGTGTTGCAGACAGATTCTTTACCAACTGAGCTACAGGGAAGCCCTGTAGCTTCCCTGTTGACAAAGGTCCATCTAGTCAAAGTTATGATTTTTCCAATAGTCGTGTATGGGTGTGAGATCTGGACCATAAAGAAGGCTGAGTGCTGAAGAATTGATGCTTTTGAACTGTGGGGTTGGAGAAGACTCTTGAGAGTGCCTTTTACAGCAAGCAGATCCAACCAGTCCATCCTAAAGGAAATCAGTCCTGAATATTTATTGGAAGGGCTGATGCTGAAGCTGAAACTCCAATACTTTGGCCGCCTGATGTGAAGATCAGAGTCACTGGAAAAGCCCCTGATGCTGGGAAAGATGGAAGGCAGGAGGAGAAGGGGGTGGCAGAGGAGGAGATGGTTGGATGGCATCACCTCCTCAGCAGGCTTGAGTCTGAGCAAGCTTCAGGGGGTACTGAAGGATGGGGAAGCCTGACGAGCTTCAGTCCACAGAAGACGTGACTGAGCCGCTGAGCAACAAGAGTTCTTAAAATACTTGTAAGACCCTACGTCACCCGACACCCTGGATCTGCCCTCGCTCGCCCTGGGCCAGCTCACTTCTCCGCTAGCCCCGATCAGTTTGCATCTTAGGGCCGTGGCTCTGCGGATCCCTCCGCCTGAAATGCTCTTCATTCAGGCGGACTCTTGGGTGACCAACTCCCGCAACCTCCCTCAGATCGCATATTCTCAGCAGACCCATCCTAGCCCTACTGACTGCTCTCTCCCCACTCCACCTTGACCACCTTCTCCCATTCCCTCTACCCTGATTTATTCCTTCAGTTTTCCCAAACATATCAGCACCTATCATAGTGAGTATTTATCCGCTCATTGTGTAGCTGTCTTTTGTCCGTTCCCCCTTCGTCGTGTGAGCCGCATGAAGATGCACTTGTCTCATCTGAGCAGAGGACCAAAGAGAGTTGTCACATTTTATGAAACATGTTTTGTTCTTCTATTCTAGTTATTTTTCCAAGTTGTCTGTACACACACCATTCTCTTGCACAAAAACACACAGTAATTATTTCATCTATTTAAATGTCTTACATATGCAAGCTTCACATTTGTTGATGCTCTATCTAGTCTCCTGGGACCCAAGAGGTGTAAACTGACATGCAAATGTAAATTAGTCCATATAGCTACATCATGATACAATTTTTAGTAATGGGAAAATATCAAACACTGCTGATGTAAAAATGATACAGATAACAACGCTATAAAGTGGAAGGCGCTTTGGAACAAGTAAGATGAAAGTTATGTATCAGCTTCATAAACATGCTTTACTTACACTCACTCTAAAACAGCGTCTGCTTCCTCAGGCTCACACACAGACCTCGAGTATAACAAGTTTAAAACAAAAAGCCTCTCCTCCCATTCCCCAAACTTTCTCTTTCCTTAAGAAGAAAAATAGCACCAACATTTACCCTGTTATTCCCTCACCTTCAACACCTACTTAATACCAATAACCAGGCTCTGTCAATTCTATTCCATAATGTTTCTCAAAACCACCATTCCACTTCTTGCCTACACCACAGGAGCACACTCCGAAGGCAATATCCGCCCCACGGCTTGCCTTTCTCAAATCTAGCCTCCAAAGAACATCTGATCTTACCACTTCATTGCTGGAAACATTCTGGTCCCCCTCACCTTTACAGTCAAGTTTTAAAATTCTTAATGCGTCTGACCCAAAACTCTTTGGTATCTTCATATTGCCTTCCTCTTGAGAGTCAATTAAAGCAAACATTCTATGCCTCAGTGCAAAGTACACAGCAGAATATTTAAAAGGGATGATTTGGGTTACATCTCCTCAGAAGCAAACCATAAGAAGATCTGAGATGATCTGAGATAAACAGAAGCTCCCATACCTTGGCCACCTGATGGGAAGAGCTGGCTCACTAGAAAAGACCCTGCGGGAAAGACTGAAGGCAAGGGAGAAGGAGGCGCAGAGGGTGAGATGGTTGGATGGCATCCCCAGCTCAATGGACATGGGTCTGAGCAAACTCCGGGAGACAGTGGAGGACAGAGGAGCCTGGTGTGCTGCAGACCACGGGGTTGAAAGGAGCAATAACAATGAGAAAAGAGGAAGATAAGGGAGGGAGAGAGGAGGAGGTGGGGATCGGGGACGGAAGGAAGGAAAGAAGAAAGGGGGGAGGAGGTGGGGAAAGCTACCTCAGTATCACCCCTTACAGACGCGTGTTCTCCGTCCCTTCGGTGGTGCCTGGTGGTGCCTGACTCTGCGACGGTGTGGACTACAGCCACCCAGGCTCCTCTGTCCACGGGCCTCTCCAGGGAAGAATGCTGGAGCAGGTTCCCATCCCCTCCTCCAGGGGATCTTCAGCCCAGGGATCAAACTCATGTCTCCTGCATCTCCTGCATTGCAAGCGGATTCTTTACCACTCAGCCACTGGGGAAGCCCACCTTTACAGATAATGAGTCAGTAATGTTTCATATGAAAGTACACTATTTCTATTGTAAGTAACAAGTAACTTTTAGAACTTTATTCGCATCATAAGTGAATACCCAAATGGAAAAAATTTCTCACTGGAAGAATTGTTTTCAATTTTTCCATATTAAATGCTTGCAGTAATCTCCTAGTTACACAAGGGAATAATAAGCCTAACGGATATGATACACTGCTTATTAAGGAAGAAGCATCTATTTCTCATTTCAAGTTAAATTAGGTGACAGGTAAAAATGCTGTTGTTGCTCTCCTTGTTTATTTAATTTTGGGGATTCATAGTTACTGCATTGCTCTATTTCACCTAATCGGATGACAATTACAGTTTTCTGATTTGAAAAGTGTTTTCGCATGCTTCATCTCTTACACCTTCGTGAAGACCCTGTTCTCTAGACAGGGAGTGTCTAATTGTTGAGCCGAAGTGACTCACCCCAACTGCGTTGCTGTTGACAGGGCCAGCTCACTGCTCCTTCTTTCAACCACACTGACTCTCTGCATCTTTGTAGGAATTGTGGATTCTCATTTATGATTAGATGGCTTGGTTTTGTAGCTGCAAGAAGCCCTTCTGATCATTTATATTCATAGAAATATCAAATATTATGGCAAGCTACCTTATATCAACTCATCTGTCCCTTCAAAGAGCAGATGAGAGAATAAGACAAAGGAGATGCAGAGGGGGCACTGAGTGCAGCCCTGGAGCTCGCTGAAAGGGCAACGGGTGCGGCACAGAACGCTGCTGTCTGTCACCACCTAGAAGGGCAAAGCTGAGCCTGATTTATATCAACAGTAAAGTGACTTTGCTTTCTCGTTTTCTTTTCAAATCTGGTGGCAAATGTAAATAAAATTAGCAGGAAGTTTTTGGAATTTCTATTCCTACCAACTTTTAAAATTTTAAAATACTTACCATAAGAGAGCCTTCTGCTGCCTTTTTATCTCAGTCTCCCTTTCTTTCTGCTGTAAATAACCTGGTGATACAGAGTTGAAACTACTGGCATCTTGAAAGTGACTTCCAGGTCTTTAATCTTGCTGTTTCTGTTATCTTCCTATCTGTTTTCTTTGAACTATAAAAGCTCCGTCTCTGCCTTTAGCTATTTCTTTTAAAAAAATCTACATCTCAAAATTTTTGCTCTTCTCCTCTTCAGTCAGAGGCAGTCAGGATGATGTTTCATGTGATAAGGCTACCAGCAGGGAGCTGAATATATCTTCAAACCAAGCACTTCTCAGCCACTGTTTTTCTTCATAATGATCCACCAATGGTCAGTTGTGCACTCTTAAGCAGCTTTAATGTACTAAGTCTCTTCAGTCGTGTCCAACTCTCTGCAACCCTATGGACCGCACCCCACCGGGGCTCCTCTGCCCATGGGCTTCTCCAGGCAAGAATACTGGAGTGGGCTGCCATGCCCTCCTCCAGGGGATCGTCCCGACCCAGGGAGCGAACTGGTGTCTCTTAAGCCTGCTGCACTGGCAGGCAGGTTCCTTACCACATTAATAACAATGTACAATTTTAAGAAAGAGTTTAAGGACCCTTTTAAAAATAAGTTGGATCACATCCAAGGTTATTTCTGGAATACTGAAACTATAATTTTTTAATGATATGCTTTCCTAAATGGGAGATAAAAGGATGGTATACATTTAGAGGTAGGAATTTCAAAATTAGGTTTACACCTTAGGAGTAGGTTTCTGTGACTGTTATCTGAGCCATCTACTATGGTGACAAGAAAGGTGGATAATTATTTTTTAATCTGTTGGGGGGGTATAGAAATATTTGGCACCAAATATTAAAGATTTACTGTATGTCAAAATCTTGCCTACAACCTTGCAAACTGGGTCTTGTGGAATCCAACTTGTAATTAAGAAAACTGAGGCTGAGTGAAGCCAGTGAAGAGAACACTACACAGCTAATAAGCAGCAGAACTGGGAATCAGCTGGAATCATCTCTCTCTAAAGCTTACGGTCACGTCACAAAGACAGTGATGCACAATTTCAAGGTATATGTCATCCGTCTCTGGGGGCACCCGTCACTGTCCTAGGCACTCAAACCCTCCCTACACGAGACTCACTCGGAGTTAGAGCGGGTGAGCCAGGAACCTAACGTGAAAGGCTGAAGGAAAGAAAGAAGGGAAGGAAGGAAAGAGGGAAGGAAGGGCTGGCGGGGACCCAGAAGAGCAGCCGTCCCTGCCCCACTCCACCCCGGGTGCATTTCAAGTGCAAAATAACTCCACGGGGCAGCAATTAGGTGGGGCAGGTGTGTGCCTCTCTCTAAGTGCACAGGTGGGAACCCATCTAACAGGTCAATTTCTCTCCCACTTGATCGCTATAACATGCTGTGCACATCACAGTTCTTTAGGACAAATGCATTTCAAAAGAAAAATTACTCTTGAACGCTGAAACTTGCAACCGTGTATATTTTACCAAACGTCAATCCCTATTTGCTGCCTGATTTGAGTGAGTCTGATTCATTATGCAGTTTCAAGCCTGAGAAGGTTCTTTCAAATAGAAAAAAAAGGAAAAGAAAAAATGACTTGTCCCAAATCTTGGACCACATGCAGTTTCCAGAAGTATAATTTAAGTCATTTTCCACATTCACTTATAATTTTGCTTTCTACTCTCCTGCTTCCAGCCAGGTTACAACCTCCTGGCCATAAGAAAAATTGCCTCAAGTCTTACCTTAATTCTCCCATTTTAAGATAATCTCAGATAAGAGCGCATATTTGTTTGAGAGTCTATTGTATTATTCTCTTTTCTCTGACTAAATGTTAGACTGATTTTTTTTATTTCAAATTTCTCTTCAAACTGTGACACTCTTCACTAATGATTAGGTGTAATATTACTTATGATTATGTAAGAGGATCCTTCTAGATGCAAAATGTCTCAAGACAGATATTTTTTGTCATAATTGTCATATTATCTTGAGACCTCTTTTAAAATAATATAATGTGGTGAAACAAATTTACATTTTGTTATTATTTGTACTACAATATTCTAAATGAATGCTACTGGAAGTGAATTTTGAACATATTTGACAGCCTATATTTGTGCCAATAACAATAATAATAATATTCATTTTGCGCTTATATGTACCCGTGTTTAAAATAAATTATCTCATTTAAGCATCAGGAAAGACCATTTCATTCTGTACTTCAGATTTCTTCCTCGGGTAAAATTCCAAGATGAGAGATTCCTGGGTCACTAATTGTGGGCAATTTGCAAACTCAAAATACAGTTGTATCTACAAAGATTATATTAATTTATGTTCCCACCATCAATGCATGAAAACTCCTTTCATGCCATATTTTTGTTAGCACTGGGTAGTCTATCATTCTTTTTTCAAAAATTTCATTTGACAAGCAAAAACTGAGACCTCCCTCTTGTTTTAATTCGCATACTGGTGAGTTCGCTAGCCTATTTTACTTCCTAATTGTCTGTTAGTGTCACACTGTTATCTTCGAGGATTTTCTTAATGCTGTGGTTCTCAATTTGAAAGTACTATTTAAATACTAAAACAATTAACCTTCCTCACATTTATTATAAATAGTTGTCCCAATTTAGCTTGACTCTTCACTTCAGTCTTTGTTATTTGGGACCTGCAGTCTTTCATGTTCAAATAATTAAATGTATTTATCTTAGTCTTTATATATTATTCCATTACAAAGCCATCTTAATAGAACACAGAGTTCATATCACTCCCCTAGTTTTTGGCCTGCAGTGGCCCACGCCTCGGTGTAACATGCAGAGTCAGGACTCAGTTCTCACATATCTCTTACAGATCATCTTTGCTCATGTTCACCCTTCAAGGCTGTGACCTAATCTTGCCAAATTCCTTTTGTGAAAGCAACCCGCTTTCTTTCCCATGGCCCATTCTTTTCTCTTGTCGTTTTCCCCACTGCTGACGCCCACCGTCTCCAGCCACATCCCACTCTCCTGATTGACTCCTCCTGTAACTTCGAGAGTCAGATCCCATGTTCTCTTGCCGGATGCACTTCCCCAAGCCACTCACCCTGTAGAACACTGTCTCAAATGTTCCCATAGCATTCCAAGTTCAGTTCCTTCATAGCATTTACGGTGTGCCCTTTCCTTCCCAACTAGACGCCAGACGCTCTGTGCAGGCCAATAGCTGTATATCTGCATCTATGTATTATTTGACACATAGTTAAGTCAGTCATCTTTTTGTTAAATGAGTTAATGAGAAAACTTGATGATGAGGGTACTGGAATATCTGGCTATGTTTTATTTATAAACATATATATATGATTCTTATTTCTAATACATGATGTGAAGAGAAATAATTTGGGAGTCTTACCATTTGAAGTAGGAAAGGAAAGGGCAAGAAGTATAAACATGTTTCTGAGGCCAAGAACTATCGAAGTTATGCCACAGCATCTAGCTGGGGTATCTATAAAGAATGATTTATTATGGCCTTGAGGAAGATGTACATTTTTTTTCCTCCTATTATATTTCCCTATTTTACTCAACCTCAAATAACACATAGTAAGTGAAATTTAAATGTTACATCAAGCGATAACATCAGAAAAGAGTTTAAAGGGGGGGAAAAAAAAAAAAAAAAACAAAGAAAAACTAACAAGAGAAATCCTAGGATGGTTCAATGAAATATCAGGTAAAAGGTAATTTTAAAGGGAATCGGAATGGGTAGAAAACAAGATTCTATTTCATTAGCTACATAAACCATTTTAGTGTGAACATCACTGATGAGAATTACGAACCCTCCCACAAGCTGCCAAATAAAGCAGTTTCTGATGTTTATTTTTCCCAGTCTGTCTCATGACTTTCAGCCTGGTGAAAACACTGATTCACGCTCAGAGCCTATTCACAAAGCACTAACCTGAAAAACACAGCGGGTGGGTGTGGCAGGGGAAGGGGCCTGGCCCCTTCATGGTATAAACGTTCAAGACTAAATAAAGTGCTTTGTCAAAAATGAAAATTATTGTCCTAAAGAACAAAAGTGTCCTCAATAAAACAAAAATTGATCTCACTTCAGTGAAAAAGGCTATAAATCCATGAAACATGTTTCTTGATACATTAAAGCAGAGACTAATGCAATAAACCTCTAAAGGAAGGCATGTCAGCAAAGCAAAATATCCAGCACGTGTCACTAAATATCTGTTTATCTCCAGTGACTTTTGTCCAGGTTTAACCTCAGATCTTCACTTACTTTTTCATTTAACAAAAATGTTGGGTCTTTGGGCCGAATAACACACTCTTAAGGACTTCAATAAAGTAGTTTATATAACTTCATAAGCCATAAAATCTTTTTAAGGAGCTGATAATTTAATAAAAGTATGAAAAGAAAGCAATGAACACCTTAACTTTAAAAGCACAATGCGGGGGGGAATGGTGCACAAGTTCAACAGTTTTACTTGGTTTAAACTAGTATGGCAAAGATAACTATTTGACTCACATTTTTAAAATGTACAACGTCTATAGTCATGTACAAAGCAAATATTTTCACCAATAAAATTAATAAAACGTCAGGCAGTAAGCTAGTCGGTTTCATCTATCAAACTGGAAAAGACTGGAAAGGCCCAAACAGCCATGATGAGTGAGCGCGCAGGGAAGCCCGAGCCCTCCGCTCTGCGCACGAGCAAGAAAATCCTGTGATTTGTTTCTAAAGTCCTCTGACTATATGTATCTCATGCCTTCAACATTTTTCTAGGTATTTTTTTTCGCCTTTTCTGCCTAAGGAAAAACTGCCTATTCCATATTGGCACTGTTTCTTCCTTTCAAAAAAAATATACTCATTCACTTGACTGCGCTGGGTCTCAGCTGGGCCACAGCGGGTCTTTGTTCTCCGAGAGGCATGGGGAATCTTTAGTTGCAGCATGCAGGATCTCGTTTCCTGACCAGGGATCAACTCACATGGGTTCTCCGCATTGGAAGCCTGGCATCTTAGCCACTGGACCACCAGGGAAGTCCGACACTGTTTCTTTTTGAGTCCTGGAGGTAAAGCAAGGCTTTGTCCCTCTCATGTCACATGCCACCGGACCAGGAAGTGGGTTCAGTTCAGCTCAGTTCAGTTCAGTTGCTCAGTCATGTCCGACTCCATGACCCCATGAATCGCAGCATGCCAGGCCTCTCTGTCCATCACCAACTCCGGAGTTCACCCAAACTCACGTCCATCGAGTCCGTGATGCCATCCAGCCATCTCGTCCTTGGTCGTTCCCTTCTCCTCCTGCCCCCAATCCCTCCCAGCATCAGAGTCTTTTCCAATGAGTCAACTCTTCGCATGAGGTGGCCAAAGTACTGGAGTTTCAGCTTCAGCATCATTCCTTCCAAAGAAATCCCAGGGTTGATCTCCTTCAGAATGGACTGGTTGGATCTCCTTGCAGTCCAAGGGACTCTCAAGAGTCTTCTCCAACACCACACTTCAAAAGCATCAATTCTTGGGCACTCAGCCTTCTTCACAGTCCAACTCTCACATCCATACATGACCACAGGAAAAACCATAGCCTTGACTAGATGGACCTTAGTCAGCAAAGTAATGTCTCTGCTTTTGAAAATACTATCTAGGTTGGTCATAACTTTTCTTCCAAGGAGTAAGCATCTTCCAATTTCATGGCTGCAGTCACCATTAGCAGTGATTTTGGAGCCCAAAAAATAAAGTCTGACACTGTTTCCACTGTTTCCCCATCTATTTCCCATGAAGTGATGGGACCAGATGCCATGATCTTTGTTTTCTGAATGTTGAGCTTTAAGCCAACTTTTTCGCTCTCCTCTTTCACTTTCATCAAGAGGCTTTTGAGCTCCTCTTCACTTTCTGCCATAAGGGTGGTGTCATCTGCATATCTGAGGTTATTGATATTTCTCCCAGCAATCTTGATTCGAGCTTGTGTTTCTGCCAGTCCAGCGTTTCTCATGATGTACTCTGCATAGAAGTTAAATAAGCAGGGTGACAATATACAGCCTTGACGGACTCCTTTTCCTATTTGGAACCAGTCTGTTGTTCCATGTCCAGTTCTAACTGTTGCTTCCTGACCTGCACACAGATTTCTCAAGAGGCATTTCCCTCTCATGTCACATGCCACCGGACCTAGAAGTGGGTTAGGTGTCCTTATTTCCCCTTGCCATTTCCAACTAATAGTCTCAAAATAGTTAAAAACTACACACAAATGCCTACACACACCACATCCCCAACACACACCCACACCCCCACACACACACACACCCTCAAACACACACACCCATATTAAGGTAAGACTTTACCATATAACAAAGCTTCTTGATGATAGCATCTTTTTAAAAAGTATCAAGAGCAAAGGCATGCTAAATAAATTAATTAAAGAAAATGGTCAGAAAAGGAAAAGAAGGCACAAATGTGAACATGAAGATTTCATAGCACCTTTGCGAGTCTAACCACCCTTCACTTCTGCTGCTTTCACATTTCTCCTAGCCACGTGGCGATCTTACGCACTCTCGTCTAATACGGCATCTCTGACTCCTGACAGTAGAGGTGGCAGCTGCAACAGGAAGCACAGTTCACCAAAAAAAGGGGGGGAGAGACTGTCATTACCAGCGATGCACACTCATCCGTGCCCCTTCACCATTAGTAAGCCTACCACACTCCTAAACGGGGCAATGTCAATGAAAAATCGTAACATCAGACTTCCCTACCCATGCCTAATCTAGTTCACAAGCCAACCTGAGGTTGGGAATGCTGATTTATTACCATTTCCTAATTTTTTTCCTGAAGGCACACTGCATAATTTGAATAACAGATTTCTGGAGTCAGAGCCTCATTACTGCAATGATTCAGCCCTCTATATATATCATTTATAATGCTATTTTTGTCCATTTCATAAAAGAGCTGCAACATTTTCTCCATCAATTTCTGCTGCAAATTGCAAATGAGACAAAAGCCTTTCACTTGGATATATATCATAATGTTGCCCACTGGTTATAGTAATGTTTTTCAAATTTGATAATCACAACCAGCCATTAAAAGATCACTCCTTTCTATAAACTATAAAGCTTAAAATCATTGAACAGATTGGAAAAGCAATTATTAAAGCTATTTAGCAGAAAGTTTCTCTCAACAGAAATTTTATTATGCCTAATTTATATGAGATCTTATACCAGAAGATGGCATAAATTTGCTGCTTGTCTCTATGCTCCCCTTGAAGCACAGAAAGGACCCAAAAAATCATCTCATTATTATATTTTCACATGAAATCCAGAAGCTAAGCTCACTCAAAATTTGTTACAGAAAAAACTATCCAACAGCCTCATGAATGCAACTGCACAGTCCTACCTCATCTTTCACAATGACTGTTACAACGTGGATTTATCCGAGGGGGTCCACCTTGAGTGTGAAATGAACTATTATTTGGCTATTGACCTTGAATGGAATTCAATGAACTAGTTATGGGCAAAATCACCTCTGCATATGTCATTCATCATAATATATCACTGTACGTAAGAACATGGATACCCGTACTGAGCCTGCAGATGAGTCAATGCCTAAAGCCTTTAAGTCACACTCACATTTCCTCCCTGGCCTTAAATTTTCCCCCTGGATGAATGAGGGTAGTAATCTTGCCCATCTCAAAGGATTATCGCGCTGGTGAATGACCGACGCCCAGCGCCCGGCATACAGGAAGCTGCTGCTGTTTAGTTGCTGAGTCGTGTCTGACACTATTGTGACCCTGTGGACTGTAGCCCACCAGGCTCTTCCATCCATGAGATTTCCCCAGGGAAGAAAGCTGAAGTGGGTCGCCATTCCCTTCTCCAGGGGATTGTCCGAACCCAGGAACTGAATCCACATCTCCTGCTTTGCAAGGTGGATTCTTTACCCCTGACCCACAGGGCAGCCCTAGGAAGTACCCAGTGGGTAATTATTATCATGGAAACTTTTCTCTCACCACACACTTGATCTGCAGTTCAGTTAGTGGGAAGGGATAGGATTTTATTTGGGAAATAGAGTGGCATCAACAAGATAGCAGTACTTTTCAGCCCTCTCTCCCCACCTAGAGAAACAGATTTGACAAACACTTACAAACGAGAGCACCTTTGCGAGAGCTCGGAAGCACAGCGGAGAGGTCCTTGCGCCCCACGGAAGCAAAACATCTGAGAACAGATGCATCACAGAGGATGAGAGAAAGCCTCACTTCATCCATAGGAGCCTCTGCCAAGATGGTAGAGTTCAGGGCTAAGAGGCCTCTCAGCCCACGGTTTCTCCATGAGGAAAGTGACGGCATAGTAAACGTCCACCTTCTCAGCTCTCAGGAGCACTGCCCAAGAGGCCTGCTGCTCCCATGCCCCAAGCAGAAGGCTGAAGCGGCCAGCATGGCTGAGGAAACTGTTGCTAAGTTATTGCCAGACTACACTTGGCTGTTTTACCTCTATTTTATAAAACCACAAAGACGGCACCAAAAAACTGTTATAAGTATGAACAAATTCAGTAAAGTTATACACAAAATCAACATCAAAGTTATACACAAAAACAGCACTTCCATACACCAGAATGAACGGTGCTGGTGGCTTCCAGGTCACGGGTGCTGGAGGGAATGGGAAGATGCTGGTCACCAGGCACAAAACTTCAGCTATACAGGGTAAATAATTCTGGTAATCTAACGTGCCGCATGGTGACTGTTAAGGACACTGCATTACGCACTTGACATTTGCTAAGAGGATAGACCTTGGATGTTCTCAAAAAAATGTAATAATAATGGTATCTATGTGAGGCGATGGATGTGTTAATTAGCTCAGTTGTGGTAATCATGTCACAGTCTGGGCTTCCCTGATAGCTCAGCTGGTAAAGACCCGCCTGCAATGCAGGAGACCCCGGTTCGATTCTTCAGGTTGAGAACATTCACTGGAGAGGGGATACGCTACCCGCTCCAGTATTCTTGGGCTTCCCTTGTGGCTCAACTGGTAAAGAATCTGCCTTCAGTGCAGGATACCTGGGTTTGATCCACGGTTTGGGAAGATCTCCTGGAGAAGGGAAAGGCTACCCACTCCAATATTCTGGCCTGGAGAATTCCAAGGACTGTATAGTCCATGGGGTCTCAAAGAGTCAGACATGACTGAGTGGCTTTCACTTTCACTCTTCACAATCTATACATATATTAAACCATCACTTTGTACATCCATATATATACTTTTAATTTATCAAATATACCTCAATAAAGATTAGGGGTACAGTTTAATGTAATGTATATTACATTAAACAATATGTAAATAAGTTTTTGGAATCAGTAAAAAGACTGAGCTAAACATGGAAAAAAAAGCAAAAGATTCTATGAAGCACCTCTAAAATAACAGTATGCTCAAATGGCCAATAAAAATTTTTATTAAGATGCATTTAATGCATTTCTTACAGAAATAAACATGATGAAGCATGCACCAAAATAGAATATTTTGAAACTTCATAGCTAAATATTTTATTTTCCTTCATCCCCAAAGAAACAAATAAAACAAAAAGGAAATTAATTTGCACATTTTCTGAAGGCTTCTAAATGTTCAATAAATCTAGCAGGCAAAGGCATATAGGTGTAGGCAAATCAGATTTAGTGAACTGATTCTCCCCTTGTACTCAATGTTATTCATTCATTTCTCAGGTTACATAGGAACTGGAGTACTCAAAGCACTGTAAGCTTTATAAACATTATTATTTTGATAAGTAATTTTTATCCATAATGTTTTATTATTTCTATAGAACACTGAGTTAGGTCTCATACTTGGTAACTTAAATTGAGACTCTGCCATCAAGAAATCTAAAATTAAGAAGCAAGACAGACTACCATATAAGGGAACAAATAAACACATAGGTTAAGATGTGCACATGTCTTATGGACACTAGTAGCAATAATTAGCAGAAACGTAAAAATGGGAACAGTATTTTACAGTTACAAAGCATTTCTCAGATTTTTATTCCCATTTCATAGGTAAAGAAACTGACACCAATCCTGACTAGCATAGTATTCATTTTCTACTCATGGCACTCACTGAGCATTCCTGAACTTTCCTTCGTTCTCCTTGGGGGGTGTGTGTGTGGTTTCTTAAAATTTTATTTATCTTTTAATTGAAGGATAATTGCTTTACAGAATCGTGTTGGTTTCTGCCAAACATCAAGATGAATCAGCCACAGGTATGCATGTTCCCTCCCTGTGAACCCCCCTCCCTCTCCCTCCCCAGCCCACCCTCTAGGTTGATGCACAGCCCTGGGTTTGAGTTCCCTGAGTCATACAGCAAATTCCCATTGGCTATCTATTTACACACGGTCATGTGTGTTTCCATGTTACTCTCCATACATCCCACACTCTCCTTCCTCCCACCCTCCCTTAGCTTAGCAAGATACATGGCACTCAAGCTAGAGACTACATTTCCATCTGAGTAAGCTCTGACCACCAGGCAGTGAGTGGAACTGAGCTGTACAACCTCCAGACTCCATAATTAAGGTCCCTTTCCTTCTGACTCCCTCTCTTTCTGCGGGCTGCAAGGCGGATGTGATGCTGACTTCAGCCTCTGGAGGAGACAGTGGAGCACCGGGATGGGAGGATCTCAGCCCGGGAGGAACTCCCGGAGCAGAGTTGCCCCGCTCTCCTACACCCTGCACTCACAGGTCTGTGTGGTTGCATCAGAGACACACAAACCCCTCTCTGTGTTATCTGAGCCCTGTACCTGAGGTCTCTGCTCTCTCCTCTCTGTCTCATCTCCATCTCTCTTTACATTATTTCAACCATAGCTTTACCAATCCATCACTGAAGGAGCTAGAGATCACCTGGCTAGAGATGGAGCAAGAAGTTGGTCCTTAAGCCTAACCCCTGACCCAGCACCCTTCACTTTTGCCTTAGGGAAATAGACTCGGCTCAATAACCAAGCAGGGCTGCAAAGAAACGTGTGCGAGGGATTTTCTGGCTCTGCTTGACCTCACATCCTGTGGAATATTAAATATTAAATATCCTGAGGATATTAAAAGTAATATGTGCTTCTTTTTCCGTCTATTTTACCAGAGTCACTTCTTAAAAAATAGAGTAGGCAGAATGGTGAGTCTCTTCCATTCCCTACAGAAACGGCCACGTCTGTTAAACACAGGAGCTTGCTGTCTCCGCAGCAAACCCAGCTGTCTCCGCACCAGGAGGCAAGCGCGCTGCGGCGCCGGAAGTCTCGCGTTCTGGCACATTCTCCTGATACAGCTCCGAGCCTGAGTCAGGGCCGCTTCCCTTTCTTCACTGTTCCACTACTGCGCCCATCTCGGCACGAATCTTAACTTTGCCACAGCAAACCCACCATGCGTTTTTATGCCTCTGTTCTCTTCACTCATTATATTGCTTTTTGCTGATTTGTCACTCTCTGGTAAAAAGAAACACAATTTACTTTTAAAAATACGTACACGGATAAAACTATACACACAAAGGCACAAGTTCAAAAACAAAGCCCAACATATATCCAACTATCTGTGATAAAGTCAGGCTGTGCCAATGTTAACATGTAATAGAATGGTCTCAGTATTTAAATACAACACAGCAAATAATGTCCAATACAAACATGCTGGAGTGATTTCACTAAATGTCATGCACATGCTTTCCTTTTTACCTGATCAATCCAGTGCGGAACACATGTGGATCCAACCCACTATTGATCTTATTTCTTTTGCTTTTAATGAAAGCCATGGTTGAAAACCCTAATTTATACAAACAAGTCATTGTGAACAGTATTAAGGGCAGTACATTCTAGATAACAAGAAAATTCTTCAAGCTAATTGAAATTAATAGTAAAATTAAATTCTGTGATCATCCTTCAGTGTAAATGAAGAAGTATGCTGTAATATGTCATTTATGTCTTTAGACACTAAGTTTAACCCAATTATTTGTTCAGGAATTTGAAAATCAACTACATCTTTTATTTAAATGTTTCTCTTAATCTTTCAGATAGCTCTTTTGGAAGTAACAATTAAAAATTTGGGATAGAAAAGTGAAATGTAATACTGTATCTAATTTTACTTTTTTCAAATTGTCACTAAAAGTTCCAATGCTGAGGAAAAAAATAGCTCTGGCCATCACTTATAAATCTCACTGTAACAAGAATTTTTTATTATCTCAGATATATCTGATTTGTTGAACTACGTCATGTAATTTCAAATTTAACTGACTAAGGCTGCCAAAAATATTTGTGAAATATGCTGAACTCTCTTATCTAAATATTGTCTTTAGCTTACTGGCGTAACAAACACACTGACACTGGCAGTTTCTGATATTTTTAAATAACCACTGTATTTTCTAGTTATACTCTCTGCTTCAAAACTTCTGATTCCTTTACAGTTTTTCCACTTTATCCACATTATCCTAATTTTATAGATATATCTCATTCAGCTGTAGGCGGATTAAACTTAAACACAATAAACGTTTATAAAATCACCTCGCCATGTAACTCAGGCCTAAAATCTCGTAACCTGCAAAGCCGACGCTTCTCCATCAGCTGTCATTCGTGTGGTAACTATTACTTCTAAGCATTCTGCAACCGTGCAAGTCTGAGAGGACAGCGGGTTATTAGTAAACCATGTAGTTTCAAGCTGTAAGTTGTTTTATCCCAAGTACCTCACCCGTATCTACTGAAAGAAAAGTTTTTAGCATCTTAATGAGACGTTTTTCCTAACGGCGCCCAATCACAACCACATTTGTCTCTACTGAGGATTTCTCAGACGAGGTCAGGGGGGCCAAGCAGGACACAGGCCTTGCCTTGTCCCCTGAACACATCAGAAACGCACGTCCCCACGGAAGGATCCTCACTGGAAACTACGCTGGCAGGACGGACACGAGCTCTGAGGAGCCCCAGGGCGCTGGGCAGGAAGGGAAGGGACGGTGCAGGGAGTGGGGGGCCCTGCGCGCCTGGGAGGGGGCCCGGGGAGGGGAGGGGCCCTCAGGGAGCGCCCCTGGGGAGAGAGCGCTGAGAGCCACACATGGGGACCCCGGCCTGGGGTGCAGCCCAGGGACAGATCAGCGCGGCTGGCCGGGGGGCCTGTCGGAAGCCTGGTCTCTGCTACCGAGAGGGGGTGTGGGGGTGTGTGTGTGTGTGTGGGTGTGTGTGTGTGTGTGTGTGTTCATGTCTGACTCTTTGCGACCCCATGGACTGTGGCCCACCAAGCTCCTCTGTCCATCAAGAATCCTGGAGTGGGTCGTCATGCTCCTCTCCAGGGGATGTGCACACACACTCTCATGCGTGTGTGTGTGTGTGTGTGTGTGTGTGTGTGTGTGTGAGTCAAGAATCCTGGAGTGGGTCGTCATGCTCCTCTCCAGGGGATCCTCCGGACCCAGGGCCGGAACCGGGCCTCCCGCACTGCAGGCGGGCTCTGCGCCGTCCGAGCCACCAGGGACGCCCGGGAGAGGGCAGCGCGGACACTCAGGGGGCCGCGGCCGCTCAGACCCGACCCGCGGCTCCTGCTCCCGCAGCCCGGGGCTGACGCTGCCCGCCGACGGGCGGTGCCGCCGGCCGGGCGAGGAGGAGCCCGCGCCCGGCTCCGCTGCGCCTCCCTCAGCTCCAGCCCGGCCTCCGCCGACGCCAGGGCCGCAGCTCGGGCCGCGGGAGGCGGGACCCGCGCTCACTCCTGACCCAGCCCCCCCCCCCCCCCCCCCCCCCCCCCCCACATCCTTCAGGACACGATAGTGACCCGAAGAGACGAAAGAGACGAAATAAGCAGATAAGGAAACAAGGGGCTTTGTGTCAACTGAAAGAGGAAGAAGACGTCTCTAAAAAAAACAACTAGTGAAAAAGAAACACTTCACCAAAAAGTTCAAAGCATTAGCAAGAGGAATGCTAACCGACTGAGGGAAAGAATAGATGAGCACAGGGAGAATGTTAACAAGACACGAAAACACAGAAAAGCAGCAGTCAGAACTGAAGAGCACCCTAACCGAAACAAAAAACACACCGGAAGGAATTAACAGAAAACTAGGTGATACAGAAAACATGCTAAGTGATCATCGAGAAGACAGCATGATGGAAATCACCCAATTAGAACAGTAAAACAATAACACACCATTTTAAAATGAGAATAGCTTAAGGGATCTCTAGGACAACGTCAAGCATACCAACATCCACATTATCTGGGTCCCAGGAGAAAAGAAAGGGGTCAAAAATGTATTTTATGAAATTATGGCTTGAAACTTTACAAACCTGAGGAAGGAAACAGATATCCAAGCCAGGAAGAAGAGAGGGCCCCAAACAGCAACCACACCAAGACATGTAATAATTCAGTTCAGTTCAGTTCAGTCGCTCAGTCGTGTCCGACTCTTTGCGACCCCATGAATCGCAGCACACCAGGCTTCCCTGTTCATCACCATCTCTCGGAGTTCACTCAGACTCACATCCATCGAGTCCGTGATGCCATCCAGCCATCTCATCCTCGGTCGTCCCCTTCTCCTCCTGCCCCCAATCCCTCCCAGCATCAGAGTCTTTTCCAATGAGTCAACTCTTCGCATGAGGTGGCCAAAGGACTGGAGTTTCAGCTTTAGCCTCATTCCTTCCAAAGAAATCCCAGGGTTGATCTCCTTCAGAATGGACTGGGTGGATCTCCTTGCAGTCCAAGGGACTCTCAAGAGTCTTCTCCAACACCACACTTCAAAAGCATCAATTGTTCGGCGATCAGCCTTCTTCACAGTCCAACTCTCACATCCATACATGACCACAGGAAAAACCATAGCCTTGACTAGACGGACCTTAGTCGGCAAAGTAATGTCTCTGCTTTTGAAAATGCTATCTAGGTTGGACATAACTTTTCTTCNGATTGAGAAATAAGTACGACAGGGCTGGCTGTTGTCACCCTGTTTGTTTACCCTATATGCTGAGCACATCATGAGAAATGCCAGGCTGGATGAGTTACAAGCTGGAATCAAGATAGGCAGGCGAAACATCAACAACTTCAGATATGCAGATGACACCACTCTAATTAATGGCAGAAAGTGAAGAGGAACTAAAGAACCTCTTGATAAAAGTGAAGAAGGAGAGAGAAAAATATGTCTTAAAATTAAATATTTAAAAAACTAAGATTGTGGCTTTCCTGGTGGGTGAAACGGTAAAGAATTCACCTGCAAGGCAGGAGACATGGGTTTGACCCTGGGTTGGGAACATCCCCTGGAGAAGGGAGTGGCAACCCACTTCAGCATTCCTGCCCGGAGAATCCCATGGACAGAGGAGCCCGGTGGGCTACAGTCCACGGGGTCACAAAGAGTCAGACATGACTGAGCGACTACTCACAAGACCATGGCATCCAGCCCCATCACTTTATGGCGAATAGAAGGGAAAAAGGCAGAAGCAGTGACAGATTTCCTCTTCTTGGCTCTAAAATCCCTGCCTATGTGCAGGTGGTGACTACAGCCATGAAATCAGAAGACGATTGCTGCCTGGCAGGAAAGCTGTGACGAACCAGACATCGTGTTGAAAAGCAAAGACATTACTGACAAAGGTCCGCATAGTCGAGGCTATGGTCTTCACAGTAGGCACACACAGTTGTGAGAGCTGGACTGTAAAGAAGGCCAAGTGCCAAAGAACTGATGCCTTCAAACTGTGGTGCTGGAGAAGACTCCTGAGAGTCCCTTGGGCTGCAAGGAGATCCAAGCAGTCAGTCTTAAAGGAAATCAATCCTGAATACTCACTGAAAGGTCAGATGCTGAAACTGAAGCTCCAGGATTTTGGTCACCTGATGTGAACAGCCAACTCATTGGAAATGTCCCTGATGCTGGGAAAGGTTGAAGGCAGGAGGAGAAGAGGGGGTCAGAGGATGAGATGGCTGGATGGCATTACTGACACAATGGACTCGAACTTGGGCAAACTCCGGGAGAGGATGAGTGACAGGGAGCCTGGCGTCCTGCAGTCCCCGGAGTTGCAAAGAGTCAGACATGACTGGGCGACTGAACAGCCATGTGTATGATGACCTGTAACAGGTTTGCATTTGCATTGACTTTGATACTTTGATAAAATCACATTTGAAATAACATTCACTTTCAAGTCTTGCCCTTAAGTTGTCTCTTGGGGCTATAGCTTACAGAAAATCAAAGTTTACGGACCAGAACTCCAGAGACATTGGACTGTATCGGTTTAGCCAATCTAAATCAGCAGCTCCTAGAATCTTCCTGTATGGCTCCAACTGAGACTGACCCCAGTAGAAATGTGCTTGATATTACTCTTTGAAAATGAAAGTGAGGAAACAGCGCCTTCCTCCCCTTCTCGCCCTTCCCCTCCTTTTTCTCTTCCTTCCCTCTCATCTTGAAGGTCGCTGGAGGAGTGTCGGGCAGCGCAGCAGCTCAGGCGCCTTACTGCTGACGGGTCGCAAGCTCATCTCACCGTTAGGAGGTAACAGCCAGCCCCCTCCTACAGCGTCCCGGCTTGCAGGGATTCCCTCCTTACACTTCTCCACACGCCAGGAAGGCCCGTGTGTGCTTCTATGACAAAGGATGCCAGCTTCTATTGCAGGTCACCCACACCATCTCATTGAGCTGGAGACGATGAAAGACTAGATTCTAGCATGCCCTTGCTCCTACTTCATGTCCTATTCTCCTCCCCAACAGCCAGCCTGGCTGGCCCACAGCAACATCAGATCTAACACCAGACTCAAGAATCCTTGCTTAGACATATCCATTAGGTCTCATAATTATAAGAGCTAAGTGAAAGTGAAGTCTTTCAGTCATGTCCGAGTCTTTGTGACCCCATAGACTGTAGCCTACCAGGCTCCTCCGTCCATGGTATTTTCCAGGCAAGAGTACTGGAGTGAGTTACCATTTCCTTCTCCAGGGGATCTTCCCAACCCAGGTCTCCCACGCTGTAGTCAGACACTTTACCATTTTACAGTCTGAGCCACCAGGGAAGTCCCAAGATCTAGATGGTAAGATCTAAAGCCTATAATAAACCCTTTATTCTATATCACTCATGCTGGTTGTTCCTCCTGACCAAACCTTGACAATAGTCAACATTTTCTCAATGTTGACCATTTCTATTTCCATACCCAACAGCTGAGGCCTTCCCTGATGGCTCAAACGGTAAAGGATCAGCCTATAATGCAAGAGACATGCATTTGGTTCCTGAGTCAGGAAGATCTCCTGCAGAAGGAAAAGACTACCCACTCCAATATTCTTGCCTGGAGAATTCCATGGACTGAGGAGCCTGGTGGGCTACAGTCCATGGGGTCCCAAAGAGTTGGACACGACCGAGTAACTAACACACAC
>SJYT01045305.1:0-77150 GCA_006410635.1 Cephalophus harveyi
TTTGCTTTTCGCTTCTCTTCTTTTCATAGCTATTTGTAATGGGATGTCATTTATAGGCATGGCAGTGGTCTTGGCAGCCAAAGCTTCTAGGATGATACCTTATATTAGAAATGTTAAGTCAGAGGAACAAAAAGGGAGAGTGAGGAAGCTGTGAGATACAGCAATCTAGAATTCCAGGGAGAGAACAGGACTGAAAATCAACTTCTGGGAGCTGTGTGCATAGACGTGTATTTAAAGCTATGGGACTAGATGAGATCAAGGGAGGGAGTGTAGACAGAAATAAAGCTCAAGGACTAAGACCTAGGAACCAGCAAACAAACAAAAAAAAAAGAAGACGGCGAAGCCAGTGAGGCAGGAGGACAATGTTATGGGTGGATGTTAAGCAGAGACTACATGCTCAGAAAATAATTCATGTGTGAGGTAGGCGGCGCTGATTTAACTCAGATGATGGAGACTAACTGCGGGAATTTATTCTCCCCACCTCTTATGGCAGCTGTGGCTGAGTAAACTTTAAGCAGATAAGCAAAGATATGATACAGTTTTCCATAAAAGTAAAATTTTAATAACACAATAATGAGTTCTAGTTTCTACCAAAAAAAAGAGTCCAGTGATAATCAAGTTAGTGTAGGGGTTTTCACCCTTGGCCCCACTGGCATTTTAGCCTGATTAATTCTTTATTGTAGGGGGGCTGTGCTAAGCATTATGGGATGTTTAACAGCATCCCTGGTACCTACCCACTAGATGTCAGCAGTGCACCCTTCACCTCCCACTGCCAAAGGGCCCAGGGTCAAAATCGTCCCCAGTTGAGAACCTCTGAGTCAGAGCAAGCTGGCAACAAAAACCAACTCCATGTTAAGCGTCCTTGCCGAGAAATGCAACTGCCACTCTCTGCTGGTGCTCTAAACCTGTCTTCCTCTCTTCTCCAGGCCTCTCACCAGCCCACAAACTAGGAAAAATCGCATTGTATTCACTATCTAGAGTGAGGGAAGTAAGCAATTAGTGCAACCTGTCTTAAAAAAATGTTTCCTGATTTTTTTCAATGAAAAAGATGTGCCCTGAGGGAATTCTCTGGTGGTCCAGGGATCAGGACTCAGCACTTTCACTGCCATGGCTTGGGGTTCAATACCTGGTCAGAGGACTAAGATCCTACAAGCTTCCCAGCACAGCAAAAAAAAAAAAAAGTGCATGTTTATTAGATGGTTGCTGCCAAAAGACATGCCTCAAATCTACCCCACTTCAAAAGCGACCGTTTCTACACAATCTCATTCATCACAGCACTATTCGCAATGGTCAGGAAGGAGGAACACCCCAGCAGCCATCAACAAACAAATGGATAAAAACTGGTGTAGACACACAAGGGAGCGTTATTCAGCCTTCAAAGAAAGAAAAGTCTGGCACGTGATACAACACGGATGCACCATGAGGATACGACACTAAGTGAAACCTGCTAGTCACAACAGGACAAATACCATATGACTCCACTCATGAGGTTCTTAGAAGAGCCAAATTCAGAGAGACAGAAAGCAGAGTGGTTCTAGATAAAAACTGGTGTGGACACACAAGGGAGCGTTATTCAGCCTTCAAAGAAAGAAAAGTCTGGCACGTGATACAACACGGATGCACCATGAGGATACGACACTAAGTGAAACCTGCTAGTCACAACAGGACAAATACCATATGACTCCACTCATGAGGTTCTTAGAAGAGCCAAATTCAGAGAGACAGAAAGCAGAGTGGTTCTCAGGGGCTGGAGTTATGGGCGAACTGGGAGCTTTTGTTCACTGGGTACAGAGTTTCAGTTCTGCAGGATGAAAAAAGTTGTAGAGATGGGTACAGTTGCAGTAGCCACACAAGTGAATGTACTTCACACTACTGAACTGTACACTTAGAAATGGTTAAGATGGTAAATTTTATGCTATAGGCTTTTTACCACTTTAAAAAAAAAGAGTGTACATTCATTCTGGAGTCAGACTGGGTCCAAATACTGGCAAAATGCCCAATGAGGCACCGGCTCATTGTAATTGCTCGGTAAACATTAGTAGCTGACTATTGCTGTCCAGTCATTCAGTCACGTCTAACCCTTTTTAATCCCATGGACTGCAGCACGCCAGGCTTCCCTGTCCTTCACTCTCTCTCAGACTTTGCACAACTCATGCCTACTCTGAGTCAGTGATGCCATCCAACCATCTCATCTTCTGTAGTCCCCTTTGCCTCCTGTCTTCAATCTTTCCCAGCATCAGGGTCTTTTCCAATGAGTCAGCCCTTTTTGCATCAGGTGGCCAAAGTACTGGAGCTTCAGCTTTAGCATCTGTCTTTCCAATGAATATTCAGCATTGATTTCCTTTAGGATTGGCTGATTTGATCTCTTTGCAGTCCAAGGGACTCTCAAGAGTCTTCTTCAGAACAATTCAAAAGCATCAATTCTTCAGCGCTCAGCCTTCTTTATCGTCCAACTCTCACATCCACACATAACTATTGGAAAAACCATAGCTTTGACTATACGGCCCTTCATCGGCAAAGGTAGCTGACTGTAAGTTACTGTTATAACTAAAATTAAATCAAGTCAGTGTGCATGTTTATCAGGAGCATGGTTTACAGTTATATGTGACTTTGGTGATTGGGAAGGCAGTCATAAAGAAAGTCTGGTTAAAAGAAAAAACACTGTTTCTGGGACTAAAATAATCTTACTAATTGAGTATCATTAAATACAAAATAAGTTGATCTCTTTCCCCTCAAAATCAGGTTCTCTCCTATGGATTTATCTTGTCGCTTACTTATCCAGGTTCCTTCTGTATTTACTTTCTCAAACCTTGAAAAATGTTAAACAATTTAAAATATTTCTAAATTTGTAATACAAACATAGACACTTTTTCCAAAATGATCAACTATCCATTCTATATGTTACTTTATATGAAAGTCTGTTTCTCATTACTGACATCAGCAATTACTTGACAAGTCCTACACTGTCTGTAACTCTGACAATCATTCACTGCCTTCCGACAATATCTACTCAGAATGGACCCCAACTTTAATAGTTGTATTTGTGTGAAGGACAATTAACAGAGAAAAATAACAAAATGAAACAGAAAAGTGAATAAGAGAAACACAAAAGAAAATGAGTAAGAGAAAACCAATCTGTCCACTTTTGGTGACAAGCAAAAAGTATATTAGAGTCTAGGTTCTTAGCCCAGAGATGAGCTCACCAGTCTTTACGACAGAAAATGGGTATTCATTCAGCAAGAATTAGAATGAAAGAAAAGTAGAAATGATGAAAGCAGACGAGGATTTATGAACTGTCCAACCTGCATGGGATTAATCTTCACTGAGCGTTCGAAGCACTCCACGCATTCTTTGAACTCCCTGCTTCGCAGGTGGAGGAGGCCTTTGGAGCGCTGGGCTCGAGCGCTGCGGTGTCGAGACAACTCCCAGGCCTGGTCATAGTAAGAGTGGTCTCGAAGGACATCTCCGAGCAAGCAGTATAGACTTGGCGTTTCCTTTTTCTCCAGCTCTTGCCTCAGGATTTCTTCTGCCTAGAGATAACAACAAAAATAAATAAATTGCTGAACAGTGATCAATGCCTATTTTTCAGCACATTATACAGTCTTTTGTGTCACATGACCCAAACTTTTATTTTCAAAGTTTGAGATGATCTGCTTATTTCATGCATCTAGGACACAGGCTGAAAAAAAAGAAACAACAGAATATAAATATGGTACAAAGTAACTGAGGAACAAAAAGTATAAGGTGGGGCTTCCCTGACACGGGTTCAATCCCTGGTCTGGGAAGATCCCACATTTCCCGGAGCAACGAAGCCTGTGTGCCACAACTACTGAAGCCTCAAAACCTGTGCTCCACAACAAAGAAGCCACCACAATAAGAAGCCTGAGCGCCGTCACTAGAGAAAGCCCTCACACAGCAACGAAGACCCAGCACAGCCATAGATAAAAATAATTAAAAAAAAAAAAAAGAAGAGGTGAACATGCTCTGCTGGCATGTGAATCCTCCAGGAAAGGCATCAAAGAGAAATGACTTCATGATACTGGGGGGTATCATTCAGCTCCCCGTTTTCCCACTCCCTTGTTTCAGCTGTCACCACTGTGACCATTTGTTAAAGCAGAACCTTTAAATCACCTCCACTCAACAGGAGTGAATAGTATGTTTTCCCTTTTTTTAAAATGCTTTGCTCAGGGAGCCTGGGATTGCTGAAAAATTTATAAAAGAAGGAAGACTGTACAATTTAATAGGCATTGTTAAACACCTGCCTCTTAATCAAACTACACTTTGCCTNGTTTTCCCTTTTTTTAAAATGCTTTGCTCAGGGAGCCTGGGATTGCTGAAAAATTTATAAAAGAAGAAAGACTGTACAATTTAATAGGCATTGTTAAACACCTGCCTCTTAATCAAACTACACTTTGCCTCACAGATAAAATCTGCCAACACAAGACCTATCTGCTTCCAGACAGTCCATTCACTTTAGAAATTACAGACCATCCTCAATACACAGCTTGGGCATTAGTCTCATGTGTCCACAATTTGGATTCTCCTTGTCACAAGCTAACTCAGGACTTGTTACAACATCTTACTCAATTCCCCCACCCCTGTCCAATTCTGATTAATTTCGACAGACAGCAAGAAGCAGGGTGTTAGCTCTACTTTCCATGCTCATACAAATAGCTTCACATAAACAGCAGTGGGGTCGCCAAACACGTCAAGAAAGCCATGGGCGTGGCTAGAGGGTAAAGCCATCCAGGAAGCCAGCCTCTGGTAGCTAAAAGGGTGGATCAGACCCTGCCTACCTGGAGTGGCTGGCAATCTTAAAGTCTGTGTATTTTATTTTCAACATATCTGGAATTCTTGGGCAGTCTACTTTTTGCGAGATTTTTTAAAAGATAGCTGTGTTTCTCAAGGTGTCTTTGGATGCTATCTCTTGTGTTTTTGATACAGCACAGGCTATGCAGGTCTTTTAGGCCTAGTCTGAAAATGAAACTAGAATTCATAAAACAGATTCTATGGGAAAACAGTTCTAAGTCCTAAACAGACAAAATAAAAATGAAGTTTTCAAATATTAATTCATGTAATTCCTTTATTCACAGATAATACAATAGCTATTAATGTATCTAACTGTAATTCTATATTCAATAAATTGATTTTTCAATACATTTCAATATATTTTATATTCTCTCTCTATATATATATGTATTCAGCCAAATTGTGCGTAACAGACTGTACCAACAGCAGGATTTTTACTACCTTACAGTGTAGTTGAAAGCATTTCTTTTGGCAGCATGGCACTGAAATTTTATACCCACACTCCCTCACTTCTGCTTTAAACTGTTAAGAGTGGATTCTGCAGTCCGCAATTAAATAATGACCATTACAGCAACTGGCTACAGAAGTGATTATAGTCAATACACTCCTGAAAGAAGTGGAACTCAGGGCCTGGTGATCTGATCTGGTTAGATTTGAAAACAATGGGGATCCAGTGATTATGACAGGGTTTAACATCAGTAGTCCATGACATTCGGTGATGAAGAGGCTGCTTAAATTATATCCGCAATGATTTGGAGTGAAGAACCTATCTGATCAAGGCTTTCGCGGTTTCGGCGACAGGACACTGTGAGGGAGCACAGGACTGTTCCTAAGAGCGCTGGAAGCACAGAAAAGAAAACGACACTTGGTTTTAAATCTGCAAGGTCAGAGAGCCAGGCGATTTCCTGAAAGAATTCCTTTTCCCAATAGCTGCCAAGCTGGTACAGCCAAAAGTCAGATGCAAGGGCTGCTCTTGTAGGATTGTTGAATTATGATATAGAGTGAATTCAGTTTCACAAGTTCTATATAAAAGTCAGGGCATTTGATGGGGTTAACCAAATATGCTTTGTTGTTGTTCGGTCGCTCAGTTGTGTCTGACTCTCTGCAATCCCATGGACTGCAGCACACCAGGTTTCCCTGTCCTTTGCTATCTCCCAGAGTGTGCTCAAACTCATGCCCATTGAGTTGATAATGCCATCCGCCCTCATCTTCTGTCACCCCCTTCTTCTCCTGCCTTCCATCTTTAGCCATTCATTTTGTTTCCTCTATTGCCTCTTGGCTTTTGATCATTTAATTTTCATGATTGCTCTAGGGCTACTCATGTGCATCTTTAATTTATCTAAGTTCATTTAGACTTAATATTGTATCATCTCACCCTTCTCATGTCACAAGCTGTCTTCCTAAATTTCTATTCCATAGAAACAATGAGAGATAAAAGACTGCTATTTTTTTAAGCCACTGTATTTTGATGTGGTTTGTTACATACCAATGATAATTTTAAGTTGTTTAAAGCAAGAGGGTTACTCTAATATCAGTTACTTCATCATGGTCAGGAGAAGGGGCCACTGATTACAAAAGAGCCAGACCCAAGAATTTAAGTGGGGACATTTGTAATGACTCAGATAAGAGAAAACCTCCAAACTATGGAGTTTCCTACACCAGCAGATGCAATCCTCCTCTGTGTGACAAGACAGGTGCCACCTGTCTTACTTACCTGCTTAATGACAATGTAACAACTATACCTCAGGGAGTTACCTTGCAAGAGCATGCCAATTCTCCTAATATCCAGCAACACCCCCCACCCCACCCTGTCGCCAAACTTACAGACATATACACAAAAAGAACTGCAAGATTTTGTTACTTTCTAGAGAGAAAACCTGGAGACCATGGGAAAAAAATTCTAAGGGGGCTAGACCATAGACAAAGAGGATCGTAATTTTAAATCAGCTGAATTTAGACATTCATCAGAAGATTTTGGTTGACAGTGCTTGAGTAGCTGGGGATGGTTCCAAACTATTTGTTCAACGGTTTGACTAAAATCTAGACACAAACACAGCCAAAAATAAAGCTGAGATGACAAAAATGCCTTGGTGTAATATGAAGAAAGAATTCAACAACTCAGAAGAAAAGGCTGTTGTTAATTTATCATTTGTTACTTGTTCACTCACCCTACCTGTGTCCTCATGAGGGTCAAGAGGTTATTTCTTTCACTCTGACTTGGAGAAATACACTGTACATGAGAGTACCAGCATTTGGAAAAGTGCTATAGCAGATGTCCAGTGTAAGCTGAGAGATAAAGCTGAGAGGTCCTTCTGTTGAAATGAGCTTCCTGATTTCAATGGGAATGAATAAGCCAAGGTAGTAGAGACTTACTCATAGCACTGAACCTCTAGCTGAAAGATGACCATTTTTCTTTGTAACAGGCACAGCCAGAATGATAGGTAGAATGGTTAGACTTGCATAGATCAAAGGTGATGACCAACTGATCATGAAGGTTTTGAACCAAACTAGATAAACAGCCAACTAAGGACAAACTTGATCTTTATAAGACTTTTAAAAAACAAAAAAATCTAGGTTTGGAAACCAGATGTCTGACCTGAATAACCTCTAAAACACTGACTTTCACCCAATTCCTATCCCTGAGTCACTTCACAGACACAGAGTCTTTTATAAACATACAAATAAATAATAAGTAAGCAACCCAATACTAGTGAGAAAGGACCCTGTGATAATGTAAGAAGTATATATAATTCTTCATCCCTAGTCTTCCCCAAAAGGTAATTATAATCATTGACCAGGTAATTGTATCTTGAGGAAAAAGAAATACCTCCTCTTTTCAGGCTTGATTGGCTCTTAGTTACATTAACTCCTGAGGACTCAGATTATCACCATGTTGATTCAGGAGGTTTATGGGAGTTAGTCCATCCCACTGTAGGCCTAGTAAGTTCTGAACCCACCCAGTAGTCACTAGTTGAATAGAGGTGAAATTACACACATCCAGCAAGAAGCAGAGCCCACGGTGAGGGCTACTTTGGAATAAAGGACCAAGTGAAAGCCATTGAAGCTGTTTCTTCTCATTAAAAGAGAAATTCCAAACATATATATCTATGTAAACTACAGAAATGTGTTCCACTACCAAAAACTTGAGAAACACTGCAAAGAGTGTGTGTTTGCACGTGTGTGCAATTTAATCTGCCCATTTAAATTAAGAACACAGACGGGTCCTGGGAAATGTCATAGATTATTATAAACTAAATGTAATGGTGCCCTAATTATAGCTACTGTTTCATTTTACTGGAGTAAATCATCACAGTCCCTGACATATGCCAAGCAGGGACTGATATCAGCAAATACGCTTTTCTCTACCCAAAAACCAGACATCAAATGCAGTGGGCTTGAAGTTGCTCAGAAAGAAGTGGACTTTCCCTATCTCTCCTCAGAATTACATGGACTTATAGTGTAATTCAGTCTGCATGGACCTTGATTGTCTCACCATCCCATTAGACCTTAACAGTCTTGATGACATGCTACTAAAACACAAGAAACTAAAAAATTATGTGCCAATGTCAACCAAAATACACTCTTAACACTGTAACTTGCTATTAAGAAAATTTTCAGTTTGTAAAAATTTATTTGATATGTTCCCTATAAGGAACTCATCTATTAAAACAACATATGTAAAATAAATATTTGTATTTTATTATTTCTAGTTATTTTTGTTCTTACATCCTCTCAGAATGCTTCACTATCTGAACCTCTTTTGAAGAAGCTATAGTTTTCCCTCAAATCAGAAATTATTCATTATCTATGTAACATAATCTCTAAAATACTCTGGGCCTGGGAATTCTCTGGCAGTCCAGTAAATTTGATCCCTTGTTGGGGAACTAAGATCCCACATGCCAAGCAGTGTAGTCAAAAAAAGATAAATACAATACAATGCAATACTCTGGACCTATTAGAATTTGGCACTTTCTTTTATGTAAACTTTCAAGTAAAAGGGTTAAACCATTGCACAATCATATGTACTGGATTATGCTAAGTAGTTGCTTAATCTGGGAACTATGTTTCCTAAAATCTCTTTTCCTTCTGATTTCATGTTAGAGTCGGTGAGAAGGGAAACTTGCTAAGGATTTGAATGGCAGAAGTAAAGCAACAAACATCCTTTACTCTTGGAAGGTTGTCATGGATAAGTGCATGTCAGTCGCTCAGTCGTGTCTGACTCATGTCAACCAAAATACACTCTTAACACTGTAACTTGCTATTAAGAAAATTTTCAGTTTGTAAAAATTTATTTGATATGTTCCCTATAAGGAACTCATCTATTAAAACAACATATGTAAAATAAATATTTGTATTTTATTATTTCTAGTTATTTTTGTTCTTACATCCTCTCAGAATGCTTCACTATCTGAACCTCTTTTGAAGAAGCTATAGTTTTCCCTCAAATCAGAAATTATTCATTATCTATGTAACATAATCTCTAAAATACTCTGGGCCTGGGAATTCTCTGGCAGTCCAGTAAATTTGATCCCTTGTTGGGGAACTAAGATCCCACATGCCAAGCAGTGTAGTCAAAAAAAGATAAATACAATACAATGCAATACTCTGGACCTATTAGAATTTGGCACTTTCTTTTATGTAAACTTTCAAGTAAAAGGGTTAAACCATTGCACAATCATATGTACTGGATTATGCTAAGTAGTTGCTTAATCTGGGAACTATGTTTCCTAAAATCTCTTTTCCTTCTGATTTCATGTTAGAGTCGGTGAGAAGGGAAACTTGCTAAGGATTTGAATGGCAGAAGTAAAGCAACAAACATCCTTTACTCTTGGAAGGTTGTCAGGGATAAGTGCATGTCAGTCGCTCAGTCGTGTCTGACTCTTTGCGACCCCAAGGACTGTAGCCTGCCGGGCTCCTGCTGTCCATGGAACTCTCCAGGCAAGAATACCGGAGTGAGTTGCCATTTCCTTCTCCAGGGGATCTTCCCAAGCCAGGGATCAAAGCCAGGTCTCCGGCACTGCAGTGAGATTCTTAACCATCTGAGCCACCAGGGAAGGCCAGATCCAACAGCTTTCCACAGATCTCTCCACAAGTTCCTGATACATCTTCCCATTTCAATGGCTGGCCATTCCTGGTTTCTCAAATCTCCCTGTAAGTTCTGACTTACTTGTGCCAATGCTTCAAGTAGATGGTAAGTGATTTTTTTCCCTGATCCTCTTACTTCCTCTTTTACACCTTCACTTCCCTTCCCACAATCATGTGAGAAGAACCTAATCTTTTTAACAAACCTCTTATTCCCCCAAATACTCAAAGTGGCTCTGCTTTCATAATCAAAACCTCAGTATTATATGATCTTTTTATTCATTTTTGTCTTTTAAGTGCCTTAAGTATCCTTCCATCTGATAGTGATTCACAGATTAGTTTTATTCAGCACATTATTGAATGTATTATCTCAATCTCTATAATAATTCTGTTGGTTGGTGATTGGTTGGTGAAGTCGCTCAGTCGTGTCCGACTCTTTGCGACCCCATGGACTGTAACCTACTAGGCTTCTCCGTCCGTGGGATTCTCCAGGCAAGAATACTGGAGTGGATTGCCATTTCCTTCTCCAGGGGATCTTCCCGACCCAGGGATCGAACCCGGGTCTCCCGCACTGGAGGCAGACACTTTAACCTCTGAGCCACCAGGGGTACTAATTCTGAGAGGTGGATAATAACATGCACATTTTTAAGACAAAGAAATACAAGTTTAGACTCCTTGATCAACTGGTAAGCCCCAAACCAAAAGATAATAGCTGAAACACAGGACCTTGATTTCAGGTTCAATACTTTTCCCATTTCACATCAGTAAAAATGGTGGTGCAAGGATCTCTAAAAATTCCTTGCATCCGAAAAGCAGTAAGAAGACTGGCAAAATATTAGAATCAACTTTTTCAGAACTCTGGAAATTAATCAAAGATTTGAAATAATCAAGAGAGTGTTTATGCAAGAAAATGATCAAGTCTTATTAAGGAAAGCAAGCTTTGTGTCATTTTAATATGTACCATTCCTATTCCCTCTTCTCCAGCTCTGCACTGGCCTTGAAAACCAACAGCATGTTAGCATGGTGAAAATTAACAGCCAAGCAGTCACCAGAAGAACAAAATGGATTTGGAGCTCCTGCTGCTGCTGCTGCTAAGTCACTTCAGTCGTGTCCAACTCTGTGTGACCCCATAGATGGCAGCCCACCAGGCTCCCCCGTCCCTGGGATTCTCCAAGCAAGAACACTGGAGTGGGTTGCCATTTCCTTCTCCAATGCATGAAAGTGAAAAGTGAAAGTGAAGTCGCTCAGTCGTGTCTGACTCTCAGCGACCCCATGGACTGCAGCCCACCAGGCTCCTCCGTCCATGGGATTTTCCAGGCAAGAGTACTGGAGTGGAGTGCCATTGCCTTCTCCTTGGAGCTCCTATGAAGTCTCATTCTCAGAAAACAGTCTGGTGGTTACCTGAAGCCCACTTGCAAAGCTGTCTTTATTTAACCTAACTCTGAACTTGTCCAGTGACAAAACTTTGTCAAAGACAATTAGAGACAATTGATTAATCTTGCAGCTGCCTGAGGTGGTAAATAACACCTGGGGCAAACAATAGGCTAATCAAAACACTTAAAAGGAAAATAAGGGAATGAGATATAAATAAGGGCTTTGAAAAACTCCAACATATTGGTGGGAATCTAGAAGTTCATGCATATGTGGCGCTATGTACATGCTCAGAAAACATATGAGGTCTATGCTCTTACCTCAGGCTGACCTTCAGGCTTTGCACAAGCAGTTAATGAACGCTAAGGCAGGTGTAAATTGCCTATGTGTTGAAAGCACACCCCAACACACAGACACTCCTCCCCAAATACACACAGACACCCCTCCCCAAATAAAAAGGAAGACAACACATAATGTTAATAGTAACCAAAAAGAGAGCTGGAGTGACTATACTAAGACAAAATCCACCTAAGACAAAACTTGTTACTAGAAGGAAGAAAGGCATGTTTTCATGATACTATTCCTTCAAGAAGATACAATAGTTACAAGTCTATATTCACCTAACAACAGAGCCCCAAATTATATGAAGCGAAAATGGACAGACCTGAAGGGGAAAAAATATCTGGAGACTTCAATATTCAACTTTCAATAATGAATAGAACCATAGAGAAGATAGAAATAGAAGACTTGAACAATGCTATAAACCAACTAGACCCACCAGACATGTAAAGAAAACTCTGTCCAGTAACAGAATACACAGTCTTCTCAAGTGCACAGAGAACATTCTCCAGGAGATATACTACATGGTAAGTCACAAAACAAGTCTCAATAAATTTGAAAGTGTTGCTGTTGTTCAATCGCTCAGCTGTATCCAACTCTTTGCAACCCCATGGACTGCAGTACACCAGGCTTCCCTGTCCTTCACCATCTCCTGGAGTTCACTCAAACTTGGGTTCATTGAGTCGATCATCTCATCCTCTGTCACCTTCTTCTCCTTCTGCCGTCAATCTTTCCCAGCATCAGGGTCTTTTCTAATGAGTCTATTCTTTGCATCAAGGGCGAAGTACTGGAGCTTCAGCTTCAGCATCAGTCCTTCCAATGAATATTCAGGGTTGATTTCCTTTAGGACTGACTGGTTTGATCTCCTTGCAGTCCAAGGGACTCTCAAGAGTCTTCTCCAACACCACAGTTCAACAGCATCAATTTTTTGGCACTCAGCCTTCTTTATGGTCCAACTCTCATACCTGTACATGACTAATGAAAAAACCACAGCTTTGACAAGATGGACATTTGTTGGCATAGTAATGTCTCTGCTTTTTAATACACTGTCTAGGTTTGTCATAGATTTTCTTCCAAGGAGTAAGCATCTTTTCATTTCATGACTGCAGTCACCATCTGCAGTGATTTCAGAGCCCAAGAAAATAAAAGACTATCACAGTTTCCATTGTTTCCCCATCTATTTGCCATGAAGTGATAGGACCAGATATCATGATCTTAGTTTTGTGAATGTTCAGTTTTAAGCCAATCTTGTCACTCTGTTCTTTCACCTTCATCGAGAAGCTCTTTAATTTCTCTTCACTTTCTGCCATAAGAGTGGTGTCATCTGCATATCTAAGGTTATTGATATTTCTCCCAGCTACTGCTTCATCCAGCCTGGCATTTCACACAATGTACTCTGGATATAGGTCTGTACAGTCAAAGCTATGGTTTTTCCAGTAGTCACGTATGGACATGAGAGTTGGACCATAAATAAGGCTGAGTGCCAAAGAACTGATGCTTTTGAACTATGGTGAGAGAGTCCTTTGGACTGCAAGGAGATCAAACCAGTCAGTCCTAAAGGAAATCAATCCTGAATACTCATTGGAAGGACTGATGCTAAAGCTGAAGGTCCAATCTTTTGGCCACCTGATATGAACAGCCAACTCACTGGAAAAGACCCTGATGCTGGGAAAGAGAAAGCAGGAGAAGGGGACAACAGAGGATGAAGTGGTTGGATGGCATCACAGACTCAACTGACATGAGTCTGAGTAACCTCTGATATATGGTGAGGACAGGGAAGCCTGGTGTGCTACAGTCCATGGGGTCACAAAGAGCTGGACATGACTGAATAAATGAACAACAACTCTGCATTTATGTTAAATAAGCAGGGTGACAATATACAGCCTTGACATACCCCTTGTGTGCAACCAGGACCCAGGGAAAGGCGCAGTGACCTCCACAAAAGACTGAGCCAGACGCGCCTTTGAGTGTTTGAGTGTCTCGTGCAAAGACATGGTCGTCAGTGGCCTGCCGCTGGGACAGGGGCTCTAGCAGCAGCAGACCTGGGTGGCGCGGCATGTGGCCTAAGTTTTCTTGGAGGAAGTCACTATTAGCCCCAAAATAGAGCCGCCAGCCAGGCGACTCACAAACTGGAGAACAATTACACCAAAGAAGTTCTCACACTGTTGCTGAAGTTCTCGGCCCCACAACAGATTTCCCAACCTGGGGATCCGGCAAAGGGACTGAGAACCCCCCAGGGAATTTGACTTTGAAGGTCAGTGGGATTTGATTACAGAACTTCCACAGGACTGGGAAACAGAGACTCTTGGAGGGCACAAACAAAACCTTGTGTGCACCAGGACCCAGGAGAAAGGAGCAGTGACCCCACAAGAGACTTGAGCCAGGCTTGCCAGTGAGTGTTCAGGAGTCTCTGGCAGAGGCGTGGGTCAACAGTGGCCTGCCATGGCATCAGGGGCACTGACTGCAGCAGTCCTGGGAGGTGTGGCATGCTGGCAAAAGTCCTTTTGGAGAAGGTCACACGTATCCCCTACGCATTGTTTGGCATCAGGCCAAATTACAGGCAGGGAACACAGCCCTACCCATCAGCAGAAAATTGGAATTAAGATTTCCTGAGAATGGCCTTGCCCACTAGAGCAAGATCCAGTTTTCCCCATACCCAGTCCCTCCCATCAGGAAGCTTCCACAAACCTCTTATCCTCATCCATCAGAGGTAAGGCAGAATGAAAACCACAATCTGCAAGTGTAGAAGTCATACAAAGTATATTCTCCAACTACAGTGGGATGAAATTAGAAATCGTAACAAATAAATTTGAGAAATTCACAAATATGTGGAAATTAAACAACATACTGTCAAGTAAACAATAAGGCAAAAAAGGAATCACAGGGAAACTGTGATTTGAGATAAATGTAAACAAAACTACAGTATGCCAGAACTTATGGAATGCAGTAAAAGTGGTTTTAGAGGAAAGTTTATAATTATAAATGTCTATATATTAATAACAAATAATATTAATTCTGGGTATTTTATCTACTGGAATATGGCTCCGGAGGGCCAGAGTGGGGCAGTTTCCTACAGAAGCTAAGAAACACTAAAGCAGTGACTTAGCTTTGTCTAAATTTGTTTGTTTTTTCCTCACAGTCCTATCCCATAGTTTGTGCATGCTAAATAGCTTCATTCATGTCTGACTCTTTGTGACCCTATGGACCAAAACCCACCAGGCTCCTCTGTCCATTGGATTCTCCAAGCAAGAATACTGGAGTAGGTTGCTATGCCCTCCTCTAAGGGATCTTCCTGATTTAGAGACTGAACCCACGTCTCTTGTGTCTCCTGCACTGGCAGATGGGTTCTTTACCACTAGCACCACCTGGGAAGCCCTCCCAATCCAGGGATTGAACCCAGGTCTCCCGCGTTGAGGGCAGATTCTTTACCATCTAAGCCACCAAGGAAGCCCAAGTTAGTTGTTCAGTCATGTCTGATTCTTTGTGTCCCCGTGGACTATAGTCCCCCAGGGTCTTCTGTCCATGGGATTTCCCAAGCAAAAATACTGGAGTGGGTTGCCATTTCCTACTCCAGGGGATCTTCCTGACCTAGGGATTGAACCCAGATCTCCTGCATTACAGACAGATTCTTTACTATCTGAGCCATCAGGGAAGACACAGTTTCTTCAGATATGTCAACTATTTCTCCTTAAGAGTTTATACCTCTTGGTCCTGCCAACAAACCTAGCTTCCTCAAGGGCAATGCTTGCAGGCATGTATTTCCTTTCTTCAGTTAGTCACACTGCATTCCTCAGTCTTCCTCACTTTCTCCAAAATGTTCTATTTTCTCTTCCCTCCTCATTTATTTATTACCAAATAAAGAATGACAAAGATGTGCCCAGTGAACAAAAAGCACAAGGGCTTCTGATATCACTTCTCCAATATCGAAATGTGAGTAGGAAGAAATTTTCACAGAATGTGAAAAACTTTGGTATTTCTGGCTATGGGTTGCTACTTCCCTACTGGAAAACACAGATGTATATTCTTACATGACGTAAGAAATTTGTCATCTTAACATCTATTAAGTAGGATAAAAATACATTCCCAAACATTCAAAGGCTTACTTCAAATGGCAAATGGCTACAAAGAACCTGGGGTGCCTATAGGAACCTGCAAATCTGAAGATCATTCCCTTACCCACACCAACATATGTATCTTAAATATATCTATTTTATTTTGTAATTCCACACAACTATTAATAATGATTAATCTTCATATAACTTTATAGCAATGACTACACACAGTAAATCTCAGCATAAAATAAAATCAGCCAAGGTTATTAATTATGGCTAGAATAATACGTTCCTTACTTTATCAGGGAAATCTGTGGTGTTTAGAGCAAGGGTTACACACAAAGATGCCCAGAAATTCTTGCCAATTATTGAGAATGAATAAAGTAGGCTGGCAATTGAACATACAAAGGAACAAGCCACTCCTCGACTCTACCCAGTTAGCACAACAATGTGGAAATTTGGCCCAATGTTTCCACATCATTTGATTTTTTTAAGAGAAGCCAAGAAATCTAGATTTTTAGATGATATCACCTGAATGTGCTTACTCTGATTTTTTTTTTCAAAGCACTAGGTCAGTCAAACAAAATACCTCTTGCAACTTCAGATTTAGAAAATTAAACTCCCACCCTACAGTGGACATCATTTGCTCTTTTTCCTGCTCGGCATCCATTCTCTGATCTGATGATTAGAGAATTACTCTTCCCTGAACAGAAACAGAGGAGAGTGAAAAAGTTGGCTTAAAGCTCAATATTCAGAAAATGAAGATCATGGCATCCGGTCCCATCACTTCATGGGAAATAGATGGGCAAACAGTGGAAACAGTGGCTGACTTTATTTTTTTGGGCTCCAAAATCACTGCAGATAGTGATTGCAGCCATGAAATTAAGACGCTTACTCCTTGGAAGGGAAGCTATGACCAACGTAGATAGCATATTGAAAAGCAGAGACATTACTTTGCCAACAAAGGTCTGTCTAGTCAAGACTATTGTTTTTCCTGTGGTCATGTATGGATGTGAGAGTTGGACTGTGAAGAAGGCTGAGAAAGATCATGGCATCCGGTCCCATCACTTCATGGGAAATAGATGGGCAAACAGTGGAAACAGTGGCTGACTTTATTTTTTTGGGCTCCAAAATCACTGCAGATAGTGATTGCAGCCATGAAATTAAGACGCTTACTCCTTGGAAGGGAAGCTATGACCAATGTAGATAGCATATTGAAAAGCAGAGACATTACTTTGCCAACAAAGGTCTGTCTAGTCAAGACTATGGTTTTTCCTGTGGTCATGTATGGATGTGAGAGTTGGACTGTGAAGAAGGCTGAGTGCTGAAGAATTGATGCTTTTGAACGTGGTGTTGGAGAAGACTCTTGAGAGTCCCTTGGATGGCAAGGAGATCCAACCAGTCCATTGTGAAGGAGATCAACCCTGGGATTTCTTTGGAAGAAATGATGCTAAAGCTGAAACTCCAGTACTTTGGCCACCTCATGTGAAGAGTTGACTCATTGGAAAAGACTCTGATGCTGGGAGGGATTAGGGGCAGAAGGAGACGGGGACGACAGAGGATGAGATGGCTGGATGGCATCACTGACTCGATGGACGTGAGTCTGAGTGAACTCTGGGAGTTGGTGATGGACAGGGAGGCCTGGTGTGCTGCGATTCATGGGGTTGCAAAGAGTCGGACACGACTAAGCGACTGAACTGAACTGAACAGAAACTATTCCATGTAGTACTGAGGCAGGGCCTATCAGAGGCCAGGTCACATGCCTCAGGCTATTCAGAACTTTTCTGTGGGAACCATGGAATTGACCTGAGTCCACCAGGGTTACTAAATTCGAGCTTTCAGGGGCCTTCTTGGCTGGCTCTTGCAGAAATGACACCATCTCAGCCCCTGGATACGACTATCATTATTAGTCAACTAGAAGTTTTGGTTGCATAAACTTATAATTATAAATTCCTTTTTTTGCCTAAGCTAGTATATGTTGGATCTCTTACAACCAAAACCGTCCTAACATGTCCCTAGAAAATTCTGTTGCATAATTCATTCTATAGACTTCCAACTATAAGATCGGTGAGAACGTAGGTGCCTTTTGTCAGAAACACAGTTCAAATGCCAGTTCTCCTACTTACTAAAGGCATGACCATGAGTAAGCTCACTAATATGTTGAGTCTGTTTTTCATTTGTACATGACCTTCAAGAATTACATGCAAAATGTACCTACGATTTTGTTAGGCACACAGTAAGTGCTAAACTAATGTTTGTGTTCCTTCTCAATCCCTCTACTGGAAAACCAGATTGAAAAGCAAGAAGCTTGAGGTTTCACTCCTAGGAAGAAAGAAACTTGAAACAGCTTCTAGAAGCATTAAAATTTTCTGTAAACAATCATACTAGTTAACTCTGTACAGTTTCTCCACAGATAGCAGAACTGCTGTTGTTAAACTGTTAAATAGATGTTTATGTAACTGAGGCCAATGGGACTGGAGGAAGTGAGGTCAAAGGGAAAAAGCACTGATACTACCAGGTTAAAAAGCTGAATTCTTCCACATAAGGCTGATTTCAACCAAACATCAGGTGTTTTTTGTTTTTTATGAAAATGTGTAGCCACAGGAGGAGGCCTAGAGATCTCAGAGAAAGAATCTGTACAAGATACAAACCTAGAGGAACATTGCTTTATAGAAGGATAGCAGAGGGAAAAATATTTTGCTGGTCAAACAGAATTTGGAACCTACATATGTCTGCAGTATCAGACTATAAGCTCCTTGAAGGTAACTTTTTTTTCCCCATCTTGGAATGCCACGGCCCAGCAGATAGTAGATGCTCTATAAAGCATTGAATGAATTCAACTGAAACAGTGAAATCCCAAAGGCTTCAGATTCTACAAAGAAACATAAAAGATTCTTCCTACTGAGAACAAAGTGAGAACACCTTAAGGATGGCTGGCTGACATCAACACTGAGTGTGACTAAATTAGGACTGATCTAACAAGTCACTCCAAGCAGAGAGGTCATACAGCAGAATCTGAACTTCATAAGCCCTTCTTATCCAAGTGATCACAACTAAGAAGTTACTCTCAGGAATTCCCTGGTGGTCCAGTGGCTGAGAATCTGCCCTGCAATGTAGGGGATATGGGTTCAATCCTTGGTCCAGAAACTAAGATCCCACATGCTATGGAACAACTAAGCCCGTGAGCTACAACTACTGAGCCCTCAAGCCACAACTAGAGAGCTTGTGCCACATAATGCAATGAAGATGACTGATGACACAACTAAGACCGGGTGCCACCAAATACATATACAAATACTCACAGTAAGAGAGAAGTGACTTTGAGGACTAAAAACATCAAAGAGCAAAACTGACAGCCTGAGTTCCCTACCCTGGTAATGTAACTTTTGACCAAACAGTCCAGTGTTGAGAAGTAGCTGAGAACTTCAGATAAATACAAGCAAAAAAGTTAATATATAAATGTGAAATATATGCCACATTGGGTCTTATTTACATTTATGATGGTGCATTTTTCTACAAGCTGTTACATGGGATATTCAAGGTTTGAGGGAGGGCCCCTACCCTAAGCATACTAGGATTCTGGGAAGCACCCTGTTAGAAACAAGGCCCTAGATTAGGCATAAAGAATATGGGTGACAGCAAAGATCTCATTCAAATATGAAAGAGAAATCAAAAGCTTTACAGACAAGCAAAAGATGAGAGAATTCAGCACCACCAAGCCAGCTCTTCAACAAATGCTAAAGGATCTTCTTTAGACAGGAAACACAGAAAAGGTGTATAAACTCAAATCCAAAACAACAAAGTAAATGGCAACAGGATCATACTTATCAATAATTACCTTAAATGTAAATGGGTTGAATGCCCCAACCAAAAGACAAAGACTGGCTGAAAGGATACAAAAACTAGACCCTTATATATGCTGTCGACAAGAGACCCACCTCAAAACAAGGGACATATACAGACTGAAAGTGAAGGGCTGGGAAAAGATATTTCATGCAAATGGAGACCAAAAGAAAGTAGGAGTAGTTATATCAGATAAAATAGACTTTGAAATAAAGGCTGTGAAAAGAGACAAAGAAGGACACTACATAATGATCAAAGGATCAACCCAAGAAGAAGATATAACAATTATAAACATATATGTACCCAAGATAGAAACACCGCAATATGTAAGGCAAATGCTAACAAGTATGAAAGGGGAAATTAACAATAACACAATAACAGTGGGAGACATTAATACCTCAGTCACACTTATGGATAGATCAGCTAAACAGAAAATTAGCTAGGAAATACAAATTTTAAATGATACAATGGACCAGCTAGACCTAATTGATATCCATAGGATATTTCACCCCAATACAATGAATTTCATCTTTTTCTCAAGTGCACACGGAACCTTCTCCAGGATAGATCACATCCTGGGCCATAAATCTAGCCTTGGTAAATTCAAAAAACTTGAAATCATTACAAGTATCTTTTCTGATCACAATGCAGTAAGATTAGATGTCAACTATGAGAAACGTTGGGCTGGAAGAAGCACAAGCTGGAATCAAGATTGCCGGGAGAAATATCAATAACCTCAGATATGCAGATGACACTACCCTTATGGCAGAAAGTGAAGAGGAATTCAAAAGCCTCTTGATGAACGTGAAAGAAGAGAGTGAAAAAGTTGGCTTAAAGTTCAACATTCAGAAAACGAAGATCATGGCATCTGGTCCCATCACTTCATGGCAAATAGATGAGCAAACAGTGGAAACAGTGGCTGACTTTATTTTTTGGGGCTCCAAAATCACTGCAGATGGTGATTGCAGCCATGAAATTAAAAGACACTTACTCCTTGGAAGGAAAGTTATGATCAACCTAGATAGCATATTGAAAAGCAGAGACATTACTTTGCCAACCAAGGTCCGTCTAGTCAAGGCTATGGTTTTTCCTGTGGTCATGTATGGATGTGAGAGTTGGACTGTGAAGAAAGCTGAGTGAGCTGACTTTATTTTTTGGGGCTCCAAAATCACTGCAGATGGTGATTGCAGCCACGAAATTAAAAGACACTTACTCCTTGGAAGGAAAGTTATGATCAACCTAGATAGCATATTGAAAAGCAGAGACATTACTTTGCCAACCAAGGTCCGTCTAGTCAAGGCTATGGTTTTTCCTGTGGTCATGTATGGATGTGAGAGTTGGACTGTGAAGAAAGCTGAGTGCTGAAGAATTGATGCTTTTGATCTGTGGTGTTGGAGAAGACTCTTGAGAGTCCCTTGGACTGCAAGGATATCCAACCAGTCCATTCTAAAGGAGATCAGTCCTGGATGTTCTTTGGAAGGAATGATGCTAAAGCTGAAACTCCAGTACTCTGGCCACCTCATGTGAAGAGTTGACTCATTGGAAAAGACTCATACTGGGAGGGACTGGGGGCAGGAGGAGAAGGGGACGACAGAGGATAAGATGGCTGGATGGCATCACCGACTCGACGGACGTGAGTTTGAGTGAACTCCGGGAATTTATGATGGACAGGGAGGCATGATGTGCTGCAGTTCATGGGGTCGCAAAGAGTCGGACACGACTGAGCGACTGAACTGAACTGAACAGGGAAAAAAAACTATTAAAAATACAAACATATGGAGGCTAAACGACACACTTCTGAATAAACAACAAATCACAGAAGAAATCAAAAAAGAAATTAAAATATGCATAGAAACGAATGAAAATGAAAACACAACAACTCAAAACTTATGGGATTCAGTAAAAGCAGTGCTAAGCAGAAGGTTCATAGCAATGCAAGCTTACCTTAAGAAACAAGAGAAAAATCAAATAAATAACCTAACTACACTTAAAGCAACTAGAAAGAGAAGAAATGAAGAACCCCAGGGGTAGTAGAAGGAAAGAAATCATAAAAATTAGAGTAGAAATTAATGAAAAAGAAACAAAGGAGACCATAGCAAAATCAACAAAGCTGTTTCTTTGAGAAGATAAGTAAAATAGACAAACCAGTAGCCAGACTCATCAAGGAAAAAAGGGAGAAGAATCAAATCAACAGATTTAGAAAAGAAAATGGAGAAATCACAACAGACAACACAGAAATACAAAGGATCATAAGAGACTACTATCAGCAACTATATGCCAATAAAGCGGACAACTTGGAAGAAATGGAAAAATTCTTAGAAAAGTATAACTTTCCAAAACTGAACCAGGAAGAAATAGAAAATCTTAACAGATCCATCACAAGCATGGAAATCAAAACTGTAATCAGAAATCTTCCAGCAAACAAAAGCCCAGGACCAGACAGCTTCACAGCTGAATTCTACCAAACATTAAGAGAAGAGCTAACATCTATCCTACTCAAACTCTTCCAGAAAATTGCAGAGGAAGGTAAACTTCAAACTCATTCTACAAGGCCACCATCACCCTAATACCAAAACCAGACAAACATGTCACAAAAAAAGAAAACTACAGGCCAATTTCACTGATGAAAAATCCTTAACAAAATTCTAGAAAACAGAATCCAACAATATATTAAAAAGATCATACGTCATGACCAAGTGAGCTTTATCCCAGGGATGCAAGGATTCTTCAATATTTGCAAATCAGTCAATGTGATACACCACATTAACAAATTGAAAGATAAAAACCATATGATTATCTCAATAGATGCAGAGAAAGCCTTTGACAAAATTCAACATCCATTTATGATAAAAACTCTCCAGAAAGCAGGAATAGAAGGAACATACCTCAACATAATAAAAGCTATATATGACTAACCCACAGCAAACATTATCCTCAATGGTGAAAAACTGAAAGCATTTCCCCTAAAGTCAGGAACAAGACAAGGGTGCCCACTTTCACCACTACTATTCAACATAGTTCTGGAAGTTTTGGCCACAGCAATCAGGGCAGAAAAAGAAATAAAAGGAATCCAAATTGGAAAAGAAGAAGTAAAACTCTCACTGTTTGCAGATGACATGATCCTCTACATAGAAAATCCTAAAGACTCCACCAGAAAATTACTAGAGCTAATCAACGAATATAGTAAAGTTGCAGGATATAAAATCAACACACAGAAATCCCTTGCATTCCTATACACTAATAATGAGAAAATAGAAAAAGAAATTAAGGAAACAATTCCATTCACCATTGCAACGAAAAGAATAAAATACTTAGGAATATATCTACCTAAAGAAACTAAAGACCTATATATGGAAAACTATAAAACACTGATGAAAGAAATCAAAGAGGACACTAATAGATGGAGAAATATACCGTGTTCATGGATCGGAAGAATCAATATAGTGAAAATGAGTATACTACCCAAAGCAATCTACAGATTCAATGCAATCCCTATCAAGCTACCAGCGGTATTTTTCACAGAACTAGAACAAATAATTTCAAGATTTGTATGGAAATACAAAAAACCTCGAATAGCCAAAGCAATCTTGAGAAAGAAGAATGGAACTGGAGGAATCAACCTGCCTGACTTCAGGCTCTACTACAAAGCCACAGTCATCAAGACAGTATGGTACTGGCACAAAGACAGAAATATAGATCAATGGAACAAAATAGAAAGCCCAGAGATAAATCCACACACCTATGGACACCTTATCTTCGACAAAGGAGGCAAGAATATACAATGGAGTAAAGACAATCTCTTTAACAAGTGGTGCTGGGAAAACTGGTCAACCACTTGTAAAAGAATGAAACTAGAACACTTTCTAACACCATACACAAAAATAAACTCAAAATGGATTAAAGATCTAAACGTAAGACCAGAAACTATACAACTCCTAGAGGAAAACATAGGTAAAACACACTCTGACATAAATCACAGCAGGATCTGCCTCCCAGAGTAATGGAAATAAAAGCAAAAATAAACAAACAGGACCTAATTAAACTTAAAAGCTTTTGCACAACGAAGCAAACTATAAGCAAGGTGAAAAGACAGCCTTCAGAATGGGAGAAAATAATAGCAAACGAAGCAACTGACAAAGAATTAATCTCAAAAATATACAAGCAACGCCTGCAGCTCAATTCCAGAAAAATAAATGACCCAATCAAAAAATGGGCCAAAGAACTAAACAGACATTTCTCCAAAGAAGACATACAGATGGCTAACAAACACATGAAAAGATGCTCAACATCACTCATTATCAGAGAAATGCAAATCAACAAAGAATTAATCTCAAAAATATACAAGCAACGCCTGCAGCTCAATTCCAGAAAAATAAGTAACCCAATCAAAAAATGGGCCAAAGAACTAACCAGAAATTTCTCCAAAGACATACAGATGGCTAACAAGCACATGAAAAGATGCTTAATATCACTCATTACCAGAGAAATTCAAATCAAAACCACAATGAGGTACCATCTCACACTGGGCAGAATGGCTGCTATCAAAACAAGCAATAAATGATGGAGAGGGTGCAGAGAAAAGGGAATCCTCTTACACTGTTGGTGGGAATGCAAACTAGTACAGCCACTATGGAGAATAGTGTGGAGATTCCTTAAAAAACTGGAAATAGAATTGCCATAAGACCCAGCAATCCCACTGCTGGGCATATAGACCAAGGAAACCAGAACTGAAAGAGATACATGTACCCCAATGTTCATCGCGGCACCATTTACAATAGCCAGGACATGGAAGCAACCTAGCTGTCCATCGGCGGACGAATGGATAAGAAAGTTGTGGTACATATACACAATGGAGTATTACTCAGCCATTAAAAATAATGCATTTGAATCAGTTCTAATCAGGTGGATGAAACTGGAGTCTATTATACAGAGTGAAGTAAGCCAGAAACAAAAACACCAACACAGTATACTAATGCATATAGATGGAATTTAGAAAGATGGTAACGATGACCCTATATGAGAGACATCAAAAGAGACACAGATGTAAAGAACAGTTTTTTGGACTCTGTGGGAGAAGGCAAGGGTGGGATAATTTGAGAGAACAGCACTGAAATATGTATATTAAGTGGTACATATACACAATGGAGTATTACTCAGCCATTAAAAATAATGCATTTGAATCAGTTCTAATCAGGTGGATGAAACTGGAGTCTATTATACAGAGTGAAGTAAGCCAGAAACAAAAACACCAACACAGTATACTAATGCATATAGATGGAATTTAGAAAGATGGTAACGATGACCCTATATGAGAGACATCAAAAGAGACACAGATGTAAAGAACAGTTTTTTGGACTCTGTGGGAGAAGGCAAGGGTGGGATAATTTGAGAGAACAGCACTGAAATATGTATATTATCATATGTGAAACAGATCGCCAGCCTAGGTTTGATGCATGAGACAGGGTGCTCAGGGCTGGTGCACTGGGATGACCTTGAGGGATGGGATGGGTTCAGGATGGGGAACACGTACACCCATGGCTGATTCATGTCAATGTATGGCTAAAAGCACTACAATGTTGTAAAGTCATTAGCCTCCAATTAAAATAAATTAATTAATTTTTTAAAAAGAATATGGTTGAAAGTTCAGTTCAGTCTCTGACAAAAAGAGAAAACCTTTCAGGAAAATTATTCATACTTGAGTCAGAAGGAATTATCCAAACAAACTACCTTTCTTGGCTGTGATTTGTGCCTTGATTTTGTGAATTAAAATTGAGGAAGGAATTAAAAACTCTAATGTGTGGTAAGAGTGGCCCTCATCTGACACTGCATCTGGTCAGCGTACTGGCAGGGGTACTGGGAAACCAGCAACTCCAGGAAGCTCTTCTGGCAAAACAGCCAAGATGGGGAAATGAGTTCTAGACCCAGAGATGGTACTAACCATAACAAGTGCCTCTGAGGACGACAGAAATGACAGAATCAGGCTTAACGACTAGAAGTCTGCTCCAAAGGGACCAAAAAAAAAAAAAAGGCAGGCTAAGAATCTAAGGACATACTATTAGTCAGATCTGGCCACCTGATAATAGCTTCAGGTTTTTAAAAATGTACTTGTGCTGTGTATGTTGTGCTCAAACAACTCTGGGCATAGTCTAACCTAGTCTCGTCTCTGAAGCACAAAGGAAAAATGGTTTCTGATTGTCACTACAGTAGATGCTGGTTCTTAAGAAAAGGGAGCTAGACCACTGGAAAGGTCCTCCACTGCCCGTGACTCAGTGAATAGGATGACAAGGCAGAACTAAAAGAGCACCATAGAACCTTGGACTCTTATGGCTTCCCACACAATCCTTCTAGCAGAAAGGCACTTTCTCCCTAGCCTGCATTCTTGTTCTGTGAGCGGCAGCTGAGAGGTGAAAATTAAACAAGATGCTTCAGCTCACTGCAGTTGCTTGCTCCCCTCTTCCATGGGGTGATGCCCAGTCCTACTCACTCTCTGACAGCCAACTGTTCACTAACTGCTCTGGACGTTTATGTGTGTGACTGCACCACAGTCTGGCTTGATTTTTCAAAGGAGACCTGCCAACATAAATATCCCAGGTCCAAGATAAAACAGAATAATTAAAAACAGGCCTTGTTATCTGATTAACTGATCATCTATTCATATCACCAAGTGATATTTTCAGTGAGTGTTCTGCCTGTTTTCTTCATTCAAGTGAACACAACAGGTTTTACCTTACAAATTGACCATCAAATTTTAAAGGATTAACAACAAGGATGGGGGTGGGCAGGTGCTGGGGAAGGAGTATGGGCTTTAGAGGAAAGGCAGGTCTGAGCTGGGATTCCAAAACCTGCCACTTACTGAGGCTATGTTAAATGACAAGGACGAAATAATTCTGTAAGGAATGTAGTACATAAGAGGATCTAAAACTGTATTACATAATAACAGCATGCTCACAGTACCTTAGCATCTATGGAGCAAAAATAAAAATTCTATTTCTGTTCCTTAAAATTAAGAGGTTAAAACAAGACCAGAGAGATCTCACAATAAGTTTTTGGAGAGAGACTATACAGCGGGACTTGGAGAAGTTTCTTTCACCACATGTAGGGTCCATAAAGAGTGACCACGTGAAGATCTGCTTCAATGCAATAACTATTCTATGAACACCTACTAGTCCTTCATTCAGTAAATATAAGTGAGCTCCCCCAAGGTGCCAGGCCTGTGCTATAAATAAAATAGACCCAAGTCTGGTTCTTAAACTGCTTACAGTCGAGCAGGTGAGCTAAGTCAGCACAGGGATGATGAGAGTAGTGCTGGGTATTAGAGGCACACACCGGAGAACATCACCAGATCTCTGGGGGAGACTTCAGGGAGAGCTCCTTGGAGGAAGCAATCACCAAGGAGAAGTCTGAGGAATAAGGAGTTAGCTGATGGAGGACAAGTACTAGACAGACAACAGCATGTGTGAAGGTTCTGAGGTCAAACAACCCTGCAAAATCAACAATTGCAAGTAGTTCAGTCCTGCCAGAACTCTGGACACAACCTGGGTGAATGAGTACAAAGCGGGGACAAGGCAGAGGTAATCGAGGAGGGAGACAAGCATCAGCAATGTCAGCAGGAGTCAGATCATGAAGTGAAGAGCATCCCACTAAGAGCTCTGAGTTAATCCTAAGAACACAGCGAAGTTCCTACAGTCAGAATGACATGATTAGATCTGCCCTTTAGGAAGCTTGCTCTGACTGCAGTGTGAGAAAAGAACACGTGGGAACTCTCTTAAATTACATAAAGAAACTACCTTAGGTTAAAAAAAAAAAAAAAAACACAACTAAATGTTAAAAAGAATCTCAGCTGTTTTAGAAATAAAAGATTTGTTTGGCAAGTTAAAGGGGAAAATTTTTAAAGTCTAATGGCCACAATCATCTGCTAATATAGCATAATAAAAGATAAGGCTGTGCAGCTCAGGTAAGCCTTCTTTCCTAAGAAACAAGAGAAAACACTAGAGGTCCCAACCTAAATCTCTCCACCTCCTTCCACCCTGCCTTCTCCAGGCAACTTAACACCTGCTCAGTCTTTCTCTTTTCATTTATAGACTCAATTTGCTCAACAAAATAAAAATTCTATTATAGAAAAGCTTGGAGAAATTGCATTAAGTGTGCGAGATAGCTTTAAAAAATTAAATGCTAACAGATGACAACCAGTTCTGACCCCAAGATCAAGCAAAATTAATCTTCGCTATTTTGCCAATAGTCATTAAATAACAAGAATTTCTGTAGGTAGTTTCTAAATTAGAGTCTGAGATCTTACTAGTGGGGTGCAAACATGAGCACTAGAGCACAATAATTAGACTTAGATACTTTTCTGAATTTGTCTTTTAAAAATAAATTATGCCATTAAGCACTAAAGGCAAAGATTAAAATTTCACAAACTTCCAGCTAATTCTAAATGTGATGACAACTACTGGTATGCAATCAAATATTAAAAGAATCTCAGCTGTTTTAGAAATAAAACATTTGGTTCCAGCTTGAAGCAAAACTTTTTAGGGTCCATGATTAAAATGATTTGCAAATACAGCATGAAAAACAGGTAAGGGGTCTTTTATATGGCAAATAAAAAACTAAAATCAATCTTTAAAATCAAGATTTTTGAAGGATGTTTGGCTATAACTCACAAAAAGACTTGTGACAAAGTTAATAACTGTACATTTCTAAAAATTAAAATACACACATTTTATAGAGTGATTTAAAACACAGGAATTTATCATTACTATAAGACATTTCTTACAAGGTTTACATGCATATTTAAGAAATAATAATACCACTACTAATTTGGGGGACTTAGTCAAATACATTCTCTGAAAGGAATGGACTCATATTTTTTATTCTCCAGTAAGAACATCTCTACTTTCCATACTGACTAAAAATAACTAAATAAATTTAATATAGCAAGGTGTGCTTTGGGTATTTGGGATTCACCAACTTGCTTAATTACTTCAAAAATTTCCATATTTTTATATACAGTTATTACTTATTTCTTCACTGACCAATGGGAAGAATGATGCAATGGTAACTACATCAATGGTATCCTGGGAGTCAAGAAATAATTCACCTCCTTGTTAAACAAATATCCGAATACTACTTGTATGCCAAAGGGCACTAAATAAACACTTAAGTCCGTGAAGAAACATGATACTATATTTCATCAAATTTGAGATGCCATCAATTTTAAGACTAACTCTTAACTAATAAAGAAAAAAATGTTTTCAATTACATTATGACATAATACCTTGGATGAATCACATCAGCTTCTCATTGCTTGATATTTTTTAAATCTACTCAGAAAAATCTGGCAATTTTTCCTGCCTGCAATACACTGCTTGATATTATAAACAGCAATTTTCTTTTCTTTTATGAATCTTAATGTGAAACATGGCTTCATCTACATTGGGGTGTCTTCCTTTCTTGGCTCCCATAAAGCATTTAGTTGCTGTTTTTAAAAACTAAGTGGAACTGTGATTATTTTACCAATGGCACATGTTTACTTCACTAATGTTACATTCACATCTCTCCACTCTGTTTTGGTCCTTTACCATTTCTGTTTCAATGCCAAATCATAATGGAATCTTTTAAAAAATATTTCAAATGGCAATTAAATCCAACATATGTAGAGCTGACACTGTACATAACTCAATTGAAATGATGATACTAAATACAGCTACAACTAAAACTTGTACAAGCACAAGCAGTTTCAACCTGGCCAAATGGCCACCTGACAGCAGCTGACGGAGGCCATCACGCAGCAGATACAACCCAAATTCAAAGACAGTAAAATGCGGGGAAAAAAATATGAGTCTCAGAATCAGTAATAGCAGCAAAAAAGAGCACAAGGAAAGAGCACCATTCTATGTACTTTCCATATGTTATGCCACAAAAATCTGTCGGGTAGGTAGATTATGTGCCTCCAGATGAGAAAGCTGAGGCTTGGGGTGGGGGCGCTGAGTAACTTGCCCCAATATCACAAAGTTAGCATGTGCCGAGGCGAGTTTTTGAATTCACTATCCGCTATGCGTCTAACCACTATGTCATGTGGTCACTTAAGTTATTAATCAATAACTAGCTCTGTGACTTAACCTGAATCATTAGAGACTCCTTTCCTTATGTGGAAAAGGAAGGAACTGGAATGGATGATTATGGAGTCCCTTTCCAGGATGAAAATACTATAATTCTATAATCTTTTATAATAAAATGTTATCTGTATGGTAGCCTCTCCTTAACCCTATAAAATTCAAAGACTTTCACCATTACTGACTAGTGAAAAGAACCTAACTTTTACTACTATTCTAAAATTCACACACTTAGGAAAGGTATTAAGAAACAGACATACATGTACCACTATTTCTCTTTTTCAGGAAGATGGCAAAGGCTGACTATAGATACAAATGATCCAATTTGTGGGTTTCACTCTGCCTGTGTACCATACTTATGATAGAAATTTACCATTTAAAATTTTAGTCCAAAATTAACAAATGACTTCAATGTGTCCATTTTAACAGATATACACAGTGCACAGTCCTTTAAATATTCTGTTCATTAATGAGGGAAAAAACAACAGATTAATAACAAATGCAAATATTGCAACATTTTTCTCTCTTGGCCCAATTTAAAGAATGGAATTAAATGTGCATCACACACTTGACAACTCTTTTGCCCCAAGGTGGGGGTGGGGGAGGGGGCTGTCATAACCTTTGGATCTTCTACAGGTCGAGCTGCCCTCCCTCCTAGGTAACCTTGCTTCTGACCCACAGCCTCTGATCATCAGGCAACCTAGTGATGCTTAAAATATTTCCTAATAGTTCACTTTGAAGTTGTCTACAGAAGGAGGATTAATAAAGGAAAGAGATGAAAATGTGCAATGTCTTTAAATGTCTTTCATTATTTATTCATAAACATCAAACACTGTATCAGTCTGGGGCCTTGCTTTTTTCCTTTATAGTACACATGCAGACATAAAATAATCTGCCCCAATGGAAATCAGAGAAAACATTACAAAGATTTCTGATGAAAAAAGTGAAAAAAGGAATATAACCGAACTGTTGGCAAAAGTAGGCTTAAAAAGCAAAACAGGTAAGATGATGGCTCAAAGATGAAAGGGTCTGGCCAGAGCATAAAATTTCACTATTACATACCTTCCCATGCTGCCCAGCTCTTTCATAGCAAATGACAACATCTTCCCACATTTCTAGCTTCTCAAATATCTGAAGGGCTGAACTGGTACATCCCAACTCAAAGAGTAAACCTGCAAGTTGGCGCTAGAAAAATCAAATTAAAATAATGAACAATCCTTCGCACAGATTCACACACAGATTTCTGTTCCATTTGTAGGTATATCTAATCTGCCATTTTAAGCATCTGCTTATTGCAAAAAATGCCTAATATCTATAGGCATTTTCACCCTCTGCTGAAAAAACATATATGTTTCCTGCATGTTGAAAAACATATAGGAACTGTTCAAAATACACAATATATAAATTTTTCCCATGAATTCAGAACTTAAAACGCAAAATCTGCACTTCTTTATTATCTAAAAAGTCTATACATGACAATCTCTGTTGTAAAGCTGAGATCAAATAAGTCAATTTTTAAAACTCTGTTAAAGTGGCCCTTATCAGAAAGACAAACATAAATATTGCTGAGGATGTGAAGAAAAGAGAACTCTTGTGCACTGTTGGCAGGACTGTCAATTTGTGCAGCCAATATAGAAAACAATATGAAGACTCCTCAAGAAACTGAAAACAGAGCTACCATATGATCTAGCAATTTCACTTCCGGATATATAACTGAGGAAAACAAAAACACTAATTTATTGTAATAAGTACATTCTAAAAAATTTAGCTACCTAGTTTCCCAGTACTTGGGATAAAATGGGATAGTACTTCCCAGATAAAATGGGACAAACTGTGATAAAGTGAGTGAAGGTTGTTGCTGCTGCTGCTGCTAAGTTGCTTCAGTCGTGTCCAACTCTGTGTGACCCCACAGACGGCAGCCCATTGGGCTCCGCCATCCCTGGGATTCTCCAGGCAAGAACACTGGAGTGGGTTGCCATTTCCTTCTCCAATGCATGAAAGTGAAAAGTGAAAGTGAAGTCGCTCAGTCTGACTCAGCGACCCCATGGACTGCAGCCCACCAGGCTCCTCAGTCGATGGGATTTTCCAGGCAAGAGTGCTGGAGTGGGGTGCCATTGCCTTCTCCGGAGTGAAGGTTATGTATATTCAAAAATAAAAATAGTGTATTTTATAAGTGGTCCATCCTGCAGGAATAGAAAAACAATATTAAAAAGGTTTAAAAACTAGGTAAAACTCATGGGTAAGGTATGGTTGTAAAATTCAATACATATTTAAGAGCTAAGAAGCTAACAGACATGGAACATGCAGAACTAACAAACTCAGAATGTAAAATGAAACTATAAAATTTCATTTTATAATGAAAATTACATCTTATATATATTATTAAAATATATTTTTATATATTATATAAAAATATATATTATAAAAATAAATATATATCTATTATATATATTATAAAATATATTATAAACATAAAAATAAATAAAAGTAATGGCTCAATTCTTCTGTATCCCATGAAATATAGGAGAATTTGGCTATTTTAGAATATGTGATTGGACATTTTCAAAAACTGAACATCACATGTGGGAGCTGGAATAAATCTTAATGCTCATATAGTAAGGAGTTCAATCTTTCTAAAAGTGACAAAGTTATGGCATCTAAGCTGATACGGCTAACTAGGAGTAAAGATGAATATGTTTTGTAATAAACTGTGCTGTTATTTCCTGATCTTTAAAAATAATATATAAAGATATGCTTACTCCCAAGAAATAAAACTGATTTAATTTCTTAATGAAAGAGGATGTTTATCTAACTGCTCAAAGATCCCAAAATCCACAGCTTCCTAAGCAGATAAAATAAACAGTGAGCCTATTTGAACAGTATTTAATTTTCCTAATGTTTCTGTTCAGAAAGTAACAGCTACACCCTCAACAGACATGTTTTGTCATAATAATAGCTCAGAGTTTGATTTGTTTATACACCACAAACTACATAGTACAAAGACAAAGCACTTAACAAATTTCACAGATCGGGGTTAAAAACATGCCAAAAAGTTCCAATTGCTAACACCTTTCTGATGAAGAATCTATCCTTTTGAGATGATATGAAAAAATTTTTTGTGCCTGTTTTATTGAGATGTCTTCAATAGATGAAGTGAATCCCAATGTATAATAGACCCTCTCGTTTACCCTGAGCTTACGAATATACTAGGGACTTCCCTGGTGGCTCAGATGGTAAAGCGTCTGTCTACAATGCAGGAGACCCGGGTTCAATCCCTGGGTTGGGAAGATCCCCTGGAGAAGGAAATGGCAATCCACTCCAGTTACTATTGCCTGGAAAATCCCATGAACAGAGGAGCCTGGTAAGCCACAGTCCACTGGGTCGCAAAGAGTTGGACACGACTGAGTGACTTCACTTATGAATATACTAATAACCTACTCTAAGAAATCTTATGAAGATTCTGAGTCACTGAATTGTGGGTTGGCATTTATAATTCTAAGTCACTACGTACGTGCATAATCCACAAGAAATGACAGGAAGCTGGTTAAAATGACAATGGTTACCAAATCATCGAGAAATTTCTGGCTGGCATTATTTGACTCCATTTAGCTTCTCTGTTGGAGAAGGCAATGGCACCCCACTCCAGTACTCTTGCTTGGAAAATCCCATGGACGGAGGAGCCTGGAAGGCTACAGTCCATGGGGTCGCTGAGGGTCGGACACGACTGAGCGACTTCACTTTCACTTTTCACTTTCATGCATTGGAGAAGGAAATGGCAACCCATTCCAGTGTTCTTGCCTGGAGAATCCCAGGGACGGGGGAGCCTGGTGGGCTGCCGTCTCGGGGGTCGCACAGAGTCGGACACGACTGAAGTGACTTAGTAGCAGCAGCAGCAGCAGCTTCTCTGTGCCTTAGCTTTCACATTTGTAATTCAGGATTATTTCACAAAATTGTTGCAAAAAAATAAGATAATGTGTGTGAAAGGCAGAAAAAAGTGTGTGCTTCACAATAAATGTGCAGTAAAAGCTGGCTGTTATTCTCTGGAATAATTACAACCCAATGAAGATAAAGGAAAGGAGACAAACTAAAGTTGGAAAACTAGAGATGCTCATGAACTGCTGTGTCATCAGCACTGGAAAAGTGTAGTTATTGATAACTGCCCTGGGCCGCCATTTTTTTCCCAAGGATTAAGAAACCAGAATTATATATTAAGACACCAGACCACGTGTCTAAGTTGTCTTCAGTGAATAAAATTTTACAAAATAGAGGAATGACACCTGTAACACAGGGGAACCCACAGGGCAAGAGCTAAACTAGGGCAAGAGCTAAACTAGGTGTTCTCATGTCTTTAGAAAGAGGAAAGTAGTTAAGGGCATTTCACATTATCAACTAGCAAATGCTTTATTTTACCATTTGTAAACGATTTGCTTAAAAGGTTCATTCTTTAGCAGAAAATCCTTACAGGGCTTTTAAACATAAAAAGTTATTTTGAAAATGAAGACTTCTGTGGCTCTATTATTTAATTTTAAGAATTCTATTTAACCTAGTTTACATGCTTTTCAATGTTTTAAAAGTCTAGTATCACTTCATTCAAATAGCAGTTTGAAGTAACTGGCAATCCCCAGCTACTTTTTCTTTTCCTTGAAATATTAGAAAACACCAACATAAATTTACAGTCATTTTTTCCTAATGCATTTATCTTTCAAAAGGGAAGTGTTTTCCACGCCCAATGACAACAACGAAAATACCTGAATGGCCCAATGAGGTGGCACTTGACAGCAGTAAAAAATCTTCAGACGTTCCAGTACAGACGTAGTCTTATCTTCAAATTGGTCTGCAAGAGCCTTAAGAGCACGTATCATAATCAGAATCTATATGAGTAATGACTTTGTAATATGAACAAGATTTTTGTTGCAAAAGTTTTACAAATAGACATATAAACAATAAAGAATACAAGTTAGTTCCTTTGATAAAGTGTTGGGATGTGTGAATATTTTCTTGAATTTCCTTAAATGTTAAAAAAATAAATTATTCAACATTTATGTAATTCATACATTAAAAACATAATAAGAAAAAAAAATTTTTAATGAGGTTTCCTATAGCAGTTCTTTCAAAGAACTAGCCTTATTAATCCATCTTTTTATTTTTTGTTTTCTAAGAAGAACTGTTTTTAGCATATCTATTTCACAACCATACTGTCACTGTGACAATGGCACTTTCTAATGTAAATCAGAGATAAATTACACGAAGAATCTCATTTAAGAATATTTTCTCAGGAATAAAATGAAGTCAAAGGGTGTCTATTTGATCACAGAGGGCGAAGTCTCTTACTCTTCAGCAACAGAGCCAACCATAAGGCAGGACACTCATTCATTCAAGACCAGTGAACAACTTCAACCTGCGTGCACTGAGGAAGCCCTCTGCTGGGCTCAAATACCTGCACTTTGTACTGGATAACTGAACCTGCAGAACCTACAGAGGGCAGGCCAACAAGACAAAGATGGCTGACTCTAAGAAGGGGACCAAGGCCAAATGCAAAGCTAAAGGCTGCCACTAACTGGTGGTCACAAGACGAGCATCACCAGACCTCACATATTCAGCATCAAAATGAATGCAGACACTCTGGAGTCCTAGAAAACACACGGACAGCGGTCTCATTACCATGGTCATCTTTACCTGACTCTTCATTTGTCATCTAGCACATATACATGCTTTCTCTGTTTTACACTGAGCACTTTGAACTGTGCGTTATTACGACCTTTTCTGCATAATGCAGCACTCGAGTTTTCTCTTTTTGGCAACTGACTAGGTTTCACAGGCCTGTCTTACAAAGATTACATGGCAACAATAAGGCAATTTTAATGCACATATTATGATTATGTAGGAACATTCAAACAACTAGGGTCATGGCATCCAGTCCCTTCACTTCATGGCAACTGGATGGGATAACAATGAAAAACAGTGAGATACTTTATTTTCTAGGGCTCCAAAATCACTTTGGACTGTAACTGCAGCCATGAAATTAAAAGACGCTTGTTCCTTGGAAGAAAAGCTATAACAAACCTAGATAGTGCATTTATAAGCAGAGACATCACTTTGCCAACAAAGGTCCGTCTAGTCAAAGCTTTTGTTTTTCCAGTAGTCCTGTATGGATGTTAGAGTTGGACCATAAGAAGGCTGAGCGCCAAAGAATTGATGCTTCTGAACTGTGTTGTTGGAGAAGACTCTTAAGAGTCCCTTGGACTGCAAGGAGATCAAACTAATCAATCCTAAAGGAAATCAGTCCTGAATATTCACTGGAGGGGCTGACGCTGAAGTTGAAACTACAATACTTTGGCCACCTGATATGAAGAGTTGACTCACTGGTAAAGACCCTGATGCTGGGAAAGACTGAGGGCATGAAAAAAGGGACGACAGAGGATAAGATGGTTGGATGGCATCATCAACTCAATGGACCTAAGTTTGAGCAAACTCTGGGAGATAGTGAAGGACAGAGGAGCCTGGTGTGCAGCAGTCTACAGGGAAGAGTTGGACATGACTGAGCAACTGAACAAGGAGAGCATCCATGTATTTGAGAATGGTGAAGCACTGTGTTGGCAATTTACTTTCTCAACCTTCAGGATACAAAAGACAGTTGGTCCTGTACTTAGAACTTTTCTGTAAGCTTGAAATTTTTTTAAGTTTTAATGAAATTAGTTTTTAAAATAGAAAAAAAAAAAAAAAAAGAGGTAGTAAATCCAAACTTCCTCGTAAAAGGACAAGAATCTAACAAATCTCACTATTAGTAAAAGGAGACCAGTTTCTGAGTAGGGGAACTTCTCCTCAGCTGGGGAAAATAGGAAGTTCTCTATATTATATGAGGTGGAAGATATATTTGTTAGTCTAAGAAGATCCTGCCGAACGAGAAAACACTCATTGCATCACTTCTTTGACAACCCAAGATGCCATTCAATCAAATCAGTCAGAACAAATTGAGTCATAACCAGACTCCTAAAACCATCTTGGTCAAAATATTTTTAAAGTTTTCTGGCCTTACTTCAGAGAAATTTAATAACAAAAAGGTTGCATACTTCTGCCCAAAGCTATTTAGTTGGAGGAAAGAGAGAAGAAAAACTTCTGGCTGAGTACATATGGTTACAATACATAAATAAAAGGCTCATTGAATTACTTCATTAAGGGGGCAAATTTTTCTTTTTATCAAATTCTTTTTCTTCCTTTGGAAAGAAAAAAATAAATAATGCTTATTTAATAAGCACAGAGGACAAGATGGTTGGATGGCATCACCGATCCAATGGACATGAGTTTTAAGCAAGCTCCGGGAGATGGGGAAGGACAGGGAAGCCTGGTGTGCTGCAGGCCATGGGGTCACAAAGAGTCAGACACAACCGAGTGACTGAACAACAACAACAATTTAATAATTAAATGCCAAAAGCAACATCCCAACACTTACTTTTATGAAGTCTTAGTTACATCTAAAACAGATTTTCAAATGAAACACATGCGTTTGTGGCAATCTAGCTAAAACATATTAAGCAGTGCTCAATAAACATTTCCCAATTTATTAATAAACAGATTTACTGGCAACCCACTCCAGTATTCTTGCCTGGGAAATCCCATGAACTGAGAAGACTGGCAGGCTACAGACCATGGGGTCAGAAAAGAATCGGACACAACTGTAGTGACTTAGCATGCACATTATGTATTTCAAATACTCTCAGACACTTTTAATTGACCTCATAGTGCTCCTGATACTCTCAGACACTCTCCAAAATAGCAAAGACCACTGTAGAGAGTAGAGGACCAACATTTATTTGAATTTGATATCACAAGTAAGTTCCTGAACAAGTACAACCACATTTTGTAAGAATTCAAATAGACCATGTGTGTGATAAAGATTAAAAACAGAAGTATAACCTATTTTCACTCCTGCATAGAATATACTTCTTTCTACCTTAAATATGACAACCACCAACAAAGCCAAGAACATTAAGTTGTCTAGTTCCTCTACTGAATTCAAAGTACTCTCTTATTTACTGCTGCTGCTGCTGCTAAATCGCTTCAGTCGTGTCCGACTCTGTGCAACCCCAGAGATGGCAGCCCACCAGGCTCCCCCGTCCCTCGGATTCTCCAGGTAAGAACAGTGGAGTGGGTTGCCATTTCCTTCTCCAATGCATGAAAGTGAAAAGTGAAAGTGAAGTCACTCAGTCGTGTCCGACTCCTTGCGACCCCCTGGACTGCAGCCCACCAGGCTCCTTTGTCCATGGGATTTTACAGGCAAGAGTACTGGAGTGGGGTGCCATTGCCTTCTCTGCTCTTATTTACTAATTCACTACAAATACAGGAACTTAGTCACAGTTCATCTCTAGGGTTTTCAGAGCAGGATTATTTATAGTGACTCATTCTGAAATAATTCAATTATAGTCAAGTGGACTGGAGTCTTTTACAGGAAAAAGTGTAGATAAGGGAGGTGGCCTGAATTCTGTTCTAGGTCTACCCACAAGTCAAATCACTTAAGCACAAAGGCCCTCATCTACCACATGATTTTCTAAACGATCTTTTGCACTTCAGACACTCTGAGCATATGCCTTTATCAAGAGTATTTTGGGCCTTCCTTGGTGGCTCAGTCGTGAAGAATTCACCTGCCATTGCAGGAGACACAGGTTCTATCCTTCGTCCAGGATGATCCCACAAGCCACAGAGCAACAAAGCCCAAGTGTCACAACTCTTGAGCCTGTGCTCCAGAGCCCGGGAACCACAAGTGCTGAGCCCACGTGTCGCAATGACTGAAGCCCGTGTGCTCTAGAGCCTGTGCTCCACAAGAGAAGCCACTGCAATAACAAGCCCGTGCACCACGACTAGACAGCAGCCCCAGCTTGCTGCAACCAGAGAAAAGCTTGCAGAGCAACAAAGACCCAGCACAGTCAAAAATTTAAAACATTTTAAGAAAGAGTATTTTGTCGAATTTCCAGCATTTGAAAAGGTTGTCAGTCTCAGGCACCATTAGCCAAACACAGGTATCAGGTTTATTCCCCAGGGACAAACCATACCCAAGTAGTCCGAAAGACAAAGGCAAGACGCTAAGTCCTAGGAGACTGGGACTGCTGAATGGGAAGCCTGAGTTTCTACTGTTAATGAGTGTGTGTGAATGTGGACAGAAACAGGGAGCTCAGAGACAAATAGGTACCTTGCAAGCTTTCACAAATTCCCAGAAATCGAGGTAAATGACCTCTAAAGCAGTGTCCTACTCTTTCACTTGCCATTTTCTCTCTCCAGTTTCTAAATTTCATGTATTTCACACCTGAAAGTCATCGACACTTGGTCATAAGCTAAAATTGGCATGAGAAGTTGGTTTTTAAGAAAAGATAGTAACATCAAAAATGGAGAGCAAAAGAGAAACACAAATACACCCTAAACCAATCATTAAGAGTTGAAAGCAAGCAGACTGTACACAAGGAGGGTGAGAGAGAGATGTGGATAAACAAGAAATATGATGAGAAAAGAGTAAGGAAGAGTCTAGCTTAAACTAGACTGAGAGGTTGGGGGTGGGGTGGGGGTGGCGCGATAAGAGAATCAGGTGACAGAAAATCCAGGTTCAACTGCTGGGACACACCAAAGACAACTTCATTCATGATGCATAAACTGTTACATGACACTGTTTCCAAGTTTTAAGACTCCTTTTAATGTCTTTTTCTCCCCAAACTCCACCTCAAAGCATTTATACTTTCAGTGTTGAGACAATGTACCTGTGCATACAGCTTCTCTGATCCCAGACAATAACAACTCTTGAGTCTTCCAGAAACCAGTACCAGAGATCAGAGGACACTGCTAAGGAACAGGGAATAAAAGAGTAAATCCCCACAAAACAATGATGGGCCCTCTGTTTTCAGCAGAGAAAGAACTTCCCTCCAAAAAAAACTAGAGAAAACCAAGACTACATTTTAAAATTACCACATGGAGAATGATTTAGGACAATTTTGAAGGACAATTCAGAACAAGGTCTGGTATGATTTAGACTATTTATGTGTTCATATCTAAAAGTATGGCACACATATCTTTGAAAAAACAGAGCTAGTCCCTAAGGACCTATACTTTCACTGAAGGCTATTCTTTCTTGCTTGCATGATATCTAAGTGCTTATCAGCTTTCTGAAGAGCCAAGTCAAAATTAGCTGATAATCTAAAAGGTATGATTGATCACATGCCAAATCACCTTGCTTTTTTGTGCAATCTGTGTATGCATGCATATGTCTAGGAGGGTGAGATTTATTATAAAAATCTGTACTTAATCAAATATATCCAACAGTTGGGTTGAACAGTTCTCTCTGACAGGAGTCTGCAGTCATTCAATTGTGACTCACAAACAGTTGTGGTCAAGTTAACTGCTACCTCAAACTTCCAAGCCTAAGAAAACTTCCAATAGGAACAAGGAGAATGAGAATCAAAACCTATTAACACATCTACTATCAACATCATCATTAAACCTATTGTTAACCCAGTTTTACCTCATGCATAGGGAACCACAGCTCAGAGAGATTAAAAAAACGGCTTGCCCGAAGTTTAATTTTTTCTTTTTGGCTGTTGTTTTTAGTTTTTTGGCTGTGCAGCACAGCATACAGGACCTTAGTTTCCCTGATCAGACTCCCTGCATTGGAAGCGTTGAGTTTTAGCCTATGGACCACCAGGGAAGCCCCTGTGCTCAAAGTTTAAAGCTATGAAATCAGAGCCTGTCTGATTTCAAACACTATACTGACAGCTTCATCAAAACCATAACCTCCTAATTTAAGTGGAAATGGTCAGATCTGTGAAAATAAAAAGCTGCTTCTCACTAGAAAATATTGAAAACTCTTAACGGTTTCCCCCCACTTAATCCCATAATAAGCGAGTCAGGGTCAGGAGATCTGACCAAGATTTCTACTTCCTGTTTCAAAGACTTTCTTGTGTTGGCTGGTAGGAACTGGGTCTACTAAGGGGGCTGCTGCTGCTACTGCTGCTGCTAAGTCGCTTCAGTCGTGTCCGACTCTGTGCGACCCCATAGACGGCAGCCCACCAGGCTCCCCCATTCCTGGGATAATCTAGGCAAGAACACTGGAGTGGGTTGCCATTTCCTTCCCCAATGCATGAAAGTGAAAAGTGAAAGTGAAGTCGCTCAGTCGTGTCCGACTCTTAGCGACCCCATGGACTGCAGCCTACCAGGTTCCTCCATCCATGGGATTTTCCAGGGAAGAGTACTGGAGTGGGGTGCCATTGTAAGGGGGGCTAGGAGAGTCTAGATGTCTTTTTTATGATTCCAGACTAAAGAGATGAACATAAAGAGGAAGTCTTCAAGGAAATGCAGACAAAGCTCTTGGAGCATTCCCCTTAGTCACACCTCAGCAGTTAATCTTTCCGGTGTCAGGACCTTTTTGAACTCTTATAAATTACTGAGGGACTATAAAGAGCTTTTGTTTATGTGGGCTATAATGTATCAATATTTATCATATTAGAAATTAAAACTGAGTTTTAATGTTAAGTTCATTCTAAAATAAAATAATGACTCCATTACATTAACTTACATGTTTTATGAAAAATAACTATTTTTTCCCAAAAAATAAAATCATAGAAAGTTTAGCAAAATCTGGGACTCTCATGGTAGTCCAGTGGTTAGGACTTTCCACTTCCACTGCCGAGGGCCTGGGTTCGATCCCTCGTTAGGGAACTTAGATCCTGCAACCCAACTGGTGCAGTCAAAAAGAAAAGAAAAAACAATTGGCAATGACTTACACTTTTGCAACTCTATTCAATGTCTGGCCTAATAGATGACAGCTGGATTCTCATACCTGCTTCTGTAGTCAATCTGTTGCAATATGATGTTTTGGTTGAAATTTATGAAGAAAATTTGACCTTACACAGATTGGTAGTTGGAAAAGGGAAAAGTATTTTAATAGCTTTTTAAGTTAATTTTGAATATTAATCTTTGATACTACATAAAAATTCAACAGGTGGTTAGCTTCTTAGAGTCATCTGCAATGTGGAATTTGAAATCCTACCAATGAAAGTTTTCCTGTTACATTAAATATTATAGTAAATCCACTGATCTAAATTTAAAAAAATCATAAAACAAACCCACTCACTGATATGTCTTGAACTTTGGGTCTTTTACCCATGCTTGATTTTTCACATCATGCATTGGTCATTTTGGAAAAATGTGCAGATTTGCAAATGTCTACATATTTCATATAATATTAAAAATTACATGCACTAATATTATCAGCAAGCTCATATAAAAACTCTCATCCCAGTAACTGAAGCAATGGGAAGCGGTCAGGTTTATAACTAAAGATACAAGACTTCCAAAAGTTTCATTTTTTTTCTTCAAGCTCAAAATTTTATCACTGGTAACAAATAGAAGTGATAAGCTCACTTCATTCATTTTTGAGAAAATTTCGGCCATAATACCCAAGTCTGAATACCCATAGTCTGTCAGTGGTTCTTCAAAGTAAAAACAATGTTCCATGGGAAAAGCTCCATATTGTCACCCTGCTTATTTAACTCATATGCAGAGTATATCATGCAAAATGCCAAGCTGGATGAAACACAAGCTGGAATGAATATTGCCTGGAGAAATATCAATAACCTCAGATATGCAGATGACACCACCCTTATGGCAGAAAGCTAAGAGGAATTAAAGAGCCTCTTGATGAAGTGAAAGAGGAGAGTGAAAAAGCTGGCTTAAAACTCAACATTTAAAAAATGAAGATCACAGCATCCAGTTCCATCACTTCATGGCAAATAGATATGGAAACAATGGAAATAGTGACAGATTTCCAGTTTCTTGGACTCCAAAATCACTTTGGACAGTGACTGCAGCCATAAAATTAGATGTTTGCTCCTTGGAAGAAAAGCTATGACAAACCTAAACAGCATATTCAAAAGCAGAGACATTACTTTGCCGACAAAGGTCCATATAGTCAAAGCTATGGTTTTTTCAAGGAGTTATGTACAGATGTGAGAGTTGGACCACAAGGCTAAGCACTGAAGAATTGATGCTTTCGGACTGTGGTGCTGGAGAAGACTCTTGAAGAGTCCCTTGGATACCAAGGAGATCAAACCAGTCAATCCTAAAGGAAATCAACCCTGACTCTTCACTGAAAGGACTGATGCTGAAGCTCCAATACTCTGGCCACCTGATGCAAAAATCAGACTCATTGGAAAAGACCCTGATGCTGGGAAAGATTGAAGGTGGGAGGAGAAGGGGAAGACAGAGGATGAGATGATTGGATGGCATCACCGACTCAATGGACATGAGTTTGAGCAAACTCTGGGAGATAGTGAAGGACAGGGAAGGCCTGGTTTTCTGCAGTTCATGGGGTTGCAGTCAGACAGGACTTAGTGACTAAACAACAACAACGGGAAAAGCAGTTTGCTCAGGTTTTCTTGGAATAACCACTGCACTTCACACAGCACAAATGTTTTGCAAGTACCTCCCAGTTTACCACATAAAATATTTAAAAGCAAACTGTCAAGGATAAAGATTTAATAAAATAATATTGACTGCTTTATCAAAGATAATCATAAACAAAACTGTCTTTTTTTTTTTTAAAGCTACAAATGCGTGGCTATGAAGCACAGGCTGACTGAGAGCACAGTGTGGAGTCCCGACCATGATTCTGGTGAAGGGGCCAACAGTTTGACCCTCCATTGCTTCTGTAGATTCAGTTTCAACATAGTGACAAAGTAAAACAGTATTTTAGTATTGTTGCGAAAGGACTTCCCAGGTGATCCGGTGGTAAATAATCAGTTTGCCAAGCAGGAGACATGGGTTCAATCCCTGTGTCAGCGAAATCCCTTGGAGAAGAAAATGACAACCTACTCCAGTATTCTTGCCTGGAGAATTCCCATGGACAGAGGAGCTTGGCGGGCTACAGGCCATGTGGTCACAAAAGAATCAGACATGATTTAGTGACTACACAACACCAATGTTGCTGTGAAGATAGTTGTGACCTGTGGATTCTCTGAAAGGTCTTAAGGAGCCTCAGGGCTCCACAATCACCCTCTGAGAACTGGGAGATGCACCATCTCGCGTGCCGTTCCCCGGCCCTGCCCACTTCCAACTTTCTCCCAAAACTTCTCCGGGAGACCTTCTTGGTAGTTCTCCTTCACTATCTTGTCTTATAAGTTCAGTGAGAAAAGTCAGTCTATTTATAGTCTGAAAGTAGGGTAAGAGTGCAAAGAATATTTATTATTAAAACCTAAGTGAATGTTCTAAATTCCTAGTATCATCCTTTCTAAGTTAAAGCAGTCAAATCTAACAATAGTTACACCTACTTTCCTGAGCAGTCTCTGTCAGATGCAGAGCACCCGTTCCTCGGTGAGCTCAATCTGGCTCCAGTCTATGGCCCTCGGTAACACACACCTCTAAGGTTCCTTCCAGGTCTCAGTCCCCTGTTAAATTACAATGCTGGCCTCCAGGCCTTGACAAATGCCCCTTTAGTCTCTGTTCTGTATGGACCTGAGTACGAGACTGGAAAACATCTGGAGCTACTAAAGATGAACAGCCGGTCTCAGCCAGGAGCAGGTTCTTCCAAAGACGACCATAATCACCACCCTCACAGGACCCTCAATTTCTGTGGGCTGGGCTAAAAAGCTATATTTTAATAAGCACCTTGCAAGTGGTTCATATGTTCAGGCAAGTTTGGGGAAAGTTGCACAAGGCTCTTAAGATGTACACAGGGTGCTGTCCCAGGGGAAACCAATGTGTCAGTTCAACCAACACAATCTGATTCTGTCAAAGAATCTTGAGTGCCCCAGCTGGAATCTGACTGAAGTGAGCATTTAGTGCCTTTAGACATGTGGTGGACATTATTCACCCAACTAGTAAGTTCCTCTGCTACTCTTGAGTTTTCACTCTTCTGTAACTTTCTAGATTTTAAAAAATTTTTTTACTATCAACAATATTTAATCGCTTCTCCCTTCTGTTACCTCACTTATCTATGAACCAACTGTCGCCTATTTTTTATTAATCTAGTATTATGAAACTCACACCCTGGTTCGGCCCGCCAGCCTCCCTCTGGGCAGCATCCTCTCTTGGCCTTAGCCTTGGCCTGTTTCACTCAGCCACATGCACATTCTGTTCCCACACAGGACCACATCTCGATATTATGGGCACTCCACGTTCCCCTCCTCTCACCTAAATTGTACATCCTGAGACGCTGAGTTCTGCTACCAAGCCTTGTTCACAAAAGCCTCGGTTCACTTCTTCCTGTCTAAGCTGGTTCAACCCCCTTCCTCCAGATGATGCCAAGTCTTTCACAGATGGGTGCAACATGGTCAATCAAAGCATGGACTTTGAAACCCAAGGCAGACCTGGTTTGAATTCCAGTCCAGCTATTAGATCTTGCATAACTCATTTAAATTTTCTGTGCTTTACTATCTTCATCAATAAAAATATAAGTAGCACCTACTTCCTAGGATTATCTAGCACCTGGCATCTGAGTCATCAGTAAATGGCAGTAACTATACACAGCTCTGAACAAAGAATAGTAACTACAATGATTCCAATAAAATTAAAGCACAGCCACAGTCACAGGAGCAAGTTCTGGTATGTTTTTCAGTAACTTTCAAATGCTACGTGTGGTTATTAATGCAGGTGAAGTACAGAGCTAGAATGGAAGACAACATTTCTTATCTCAGATATCTGAAAAGCTCCATGGCAGGACACAGCACACTAACCATGAAGCACTGTCATTACCCCAATGTTTTTAGATCTTCCGGGCAGTAATGATTGCTTTCCGTGAGCTGTGAAGGACTGGACAGCTTTATTTTCTTGTACCCAGACTTCCCCTCTTTAAAGTGAGGATAATAGTAACAGTTAACATTCACTGAGGGTTTTCTATGTGCCAGGCACTATTTCAAGCATTAAATGAAGTCATTTAACCCTTTGGTATCTGAATGACGGCTCTCTTCATCCTCCAGGTGAGGAAGTGAAGCATAGGTTAGAGGGCTCAGCCTTGGCCACAGTACATGATCTCTCTTCCTCTTAGACTGTGAGGGCTACAGACAACAAAATTTGGTGCTTTTCTGACAACAGACATTCTGACACTGAAGCAGGCAGAGAAAAGCATAGAAACAGGAAAAGAGAGAAAGACCTGATGATCTGTTTGAGCCGTGAATCCAACTATCTCTGGGACTGGAATACCTCTAGACTTCCCAGCTATAAAAGCCAACAAATATCCCTTTTCATAGCAAGTTTGAATTGGGCTTTTGTCCCTTAAGTTTCCTTACCAAGACCTGTTCTTAAATTGTACTGAAGTAGAAGTATAAAGAGTCTTGAAAAGCTCTGAGCTTCAATCTGTCCTCTATAAGCACCACGCATTTAGGAAGAGGATATTCAAAATAAGTATACAGGTTGAACACAATTTCTCAAATTTTGAAGCCACACCCTCTTGGTGGGCAAACCAAACATGACCAAGGTCAGCCTGAACTACTAGATCACATCCCCACGCCACCTCCCTTCCTCAGTCAGTGGCTCCATAATGGCAGCCATATATTTTCCATCCACACAAACAGTCACATATCAAGGTCAATACTGAGCCTGCCAAGCATAACACATGTGGACGTACTTTCATGAAGAAGATATGTGAAAACATAACACAGCACAGCACATTCCGACACTAAAACATGGCGGCAAAGACTGGAATGTAGAACAAATGGCCATCCTGTAAGACAGACGATACACATTCTGCTCGAGTTCCCATAGACTAGTGAACATATTTCCAGTTAATTCATGGACTCCAGTCTCTTATCACTTCTAATCACTTCAGAGGGTAGTTGCAGTTTATCATTGTTTAGGAAACCCTATAAGAAAAACTGACATTCCTTTATCTCTTTTCCCTTAAAAAATACAACCAACCAAACCGTGAATTACTACCCGCCAAGACCACGACCTTACCCTCAGTGTGACCACAACTGCTCTGTTCTTGTTACCTTTGGCGCTAGGCTGAAGATCTGGACTGCAGTGATACTAGGAAGGCCGGGCTCTACAACTCAGACTGCTGAAGTGCCAGATGAGAATATAACCTTCAATTCAGCTAACTCTTAATTATTCCTGCTGATGACTAAACAATTCAAAATGGATTTTTTTTTTTTTTTTGGCTCATACATGGTTTAGCGTCATAGTGGGATGAGGAAAAAGCTGAATGATGACAGAGAAATAAGTACTTTATATACTCTGTTGGTAAAAAGCAGGGTATAAATAAATACAACACTCGGCATTCAACAAACATCCACCAAGTGCCTATTCTGAATATACAAAATAAGTAAGACACAGAATCAGACCCCTCAAGAAGCTCACATTCTAGCTGTGATGATGGAAAGATTTTCAAATAAAATTTAGTAAATGCTAAAATACAGTATCAAGAACAGATGCTCTAAAAATACTCAAAGTTGTGAAATCTCAATTATCTTCTACCATTAAGAAAGTCAAATTGCAGCATGAATAGTCTCCAGTGACAGAAAACTGCTACAATCTCAAACTCCCAGAAATTCAAGGGTGAAGGAAAAGATTCCTGCCATGAAATCATCTTCAGAGGCACAACCACCTGCAAAGGGGCAGATTTAAATTTAAATTAACTGGTTTAAGAGATAACTGGGTAATTAAAATTCATCAGCAAAACTATTTTAATAATGAACATAAAGTAACCTAACATTAATCCTCAACAACTGAGCTGAGTTTATCTAACATTAATATGAATGTTATCAGACAAGGATGACTTCTGGTTTACCTAAGTTTTTTTTTTTTTTGGTTTGAACAAAAGTTAGATGTATGTACGTAGAGCTTCCCTGGTGGTTCAGATGGTAAAGAATCTATCTGCAATGCAGGAGACCCGGGTTTGATGCCTGGATCAGGAAGACTCCCCTGGAGAAGGGAATGGCTACCTGCTTTGGTATTCTTACCTGGAGAATTCCATGGACAGAGGAGCCTGGTGGGGATCCATGGAGTTGCAAACAATTGGACATGACTGAGCAACTGACACTTTCTCTTTCACTTTGAACATATGAGGTTTCAATTAATTTGCCTCATATTTGGATTATATGTATAATATATTGCTTTTACCACACTAAAGCAAAGAAGGAAAAGATGTGCTCTCATGATAAAGAAGGGAGAAGGGAATGGCAACCCACTCCAGTATTCTTGCCTGGAGAATCCCATGGACAGAGGAGCCTGGCAGGCTACAGTCCATGGTGTCACAAGAGTCGGACATGACTTAGCGACTGAACCACCACCACCTAAAGTGGTCTTCCTTGGTGGCTCAGACTGCAAAGAATCCTCCTGTTAAATGCAGGAGACCAAGCTTCGATCCTTGGGTCAGAAAGATCCCCTGGAAAAGGGAACAGAAACCCACTTTTAGTTGGAGTTTCAATATCAGACTCTCAAAATTAATAGAATGAATAGACAGAGCTTTCAGGGTAGTAAATGCACCCAAGTTCTAGGAGGGCGGGGTACCCTAAGCTCTACAAAGACAGAAGCTCCTCTGCGCAGGACCCTTCCAAACCTTGCCCCCAAACCTCTTCATTCAGTTGCTCATTTATATCCTTTATAATAAATCGGGAATAGTAATTAAGTGTCTCCCTGAATTTTGTGAGCCATTCTAGCAAATGATCAAACCTGAGATGAGAAGGAGGTCATGAAAACTCCTAGTTTATAGCCATTCAGTCAGAAGTATTAGACTTGAAATCAGAATTAGAAAAGGGAGGCAGTCTTATTGGACTAAGCCCTTCATGTATGGGGTTTGTACTAACTCCACATAGTGTCAGAACGAATTAAGTTGTAGGACACCCAATTGATGTCCACAGGGAAGTGAAGACATACTTGGTGTGGAAACAGCCACACACTTGGTGTCAGAAGTGTTGAGCAGAGGAACAGCTTTCCTTTAGAGAGGTTAAACACCAGAGTCACAGAGCTCAGTACACAGCTGGGCTTTGGAGTCAAGCAAATTCTACAACAACACTCTCAAACAATAAAATGTGTTTGAGTAAAATGAAAGCCATCTCATTATTTTATACTCATAATAAACATGCATGGTTATTCATAACAATAAGGAGCTGGAAAACTAACAAGAATTGCAATTTTAATTCTTACCTGTGTCTGCCTCATTGCTCGGTCCACTCGGCGTGTGCTTCCTCTCTCAAGTTTTGTTCGGAGGATCAAAGCTGATGTCTGAATGGCCCAGAACTTGGGTTGTGAAAGTAAACACTGATGGGGAGGGGGAAAAAAAAGACCACAAAAGAAATGGATAAACTGGATAATCCACTCTGAATATAACAAAATTAATATATCAGGATACAGTTGAGTGACGATTTGAAAATCATCTCAGCGAAAAATAAAAGACAACACGTGCTTTCAAATGTTTTTGGAAAAGAATGTGTTCTTTTGAGCAGAATCATTACTTAACTGAGCTGACCTGTTCAACTGATTAAATTCCTTAAGGAATGAATCAGAATTATTTCCAGATAATCAAAACAGTAAATGAAATAAATCATACCATAATACATCTTTTTTATCTCATAAGTTATACAAATGTTAAAGACCATACTTCTCAAATTTGAAATAAATTTTTAAAAATTATCCAAACTCACAAATGAAAACAAATAATTAGAAATCTAGTACCTTTTCACTTAAAAAAATACCTTAATCTCCTGATGCAAAAGCACATCAAAGTTTAAGGAAACCATCCTAACATTTTTGAGAACGCTTTCTAGTCCTGGTTAGGGTAGAGAATCTCTGATTTTAATTAAATGTTATCCTAGAGGGACATCTTAAGAAAGACTGGCTTATAAGAAAATCATGAATATGCACATACTGAAACCTAGACCCAGAGAAAGCTGTGACCACCATCTGTTCAGAGAGTACAGTAGAAACCACTGAAAGTGAAGTCGCTCAGTCGTGTCCGATTCTTTGTGACCCCACGGACTGTAGCCTACAGGCTCCTTCGTCCATGGGATTTTCCAGGCAAGAATACTGGAGTGGGGTGCCATTTCCTTCTCCAGGAGATCTTCCTGACCCAGGGATTGAACCCAGGTCTCCCACATTGTAGGCAGACGCTTTACCATCTGAGCCACCAGCGGCTATCTGTCCACAAATGCATGGGGTGAGGGTGAGTGAGTTCTGGGTGCACAAGAACAGGGGAAAAATGTATCCTGATACAGTAGGGACTGCTCAGTATAATGAACACAATTTAAGCTCTTTGCTGATGACATGGAAACCAACAGTGACCCTGAGTGATCATTCCCCAACAATAACTTACAGTGAAGGTTGCTTCGAAGAAAGGCAAAAGGTTAATTGTCTGACAGTTCACTACATCCTTATTTACCTATTTATAAAAATCAGATTAAAAAAAAATCCTAGTTAACTAGAGTCCAATGAATCATTCAAAACCTAGCTGTGCATTAGAAGAAGCTTTTGGTATTTCAAAAGGTAAATCAGACCTCTGAGAGCAGGATCTGAGCATCAGTGTTTTTTAAAACACTCTCCAGATAATTCTAAGACATAGCCAAATTGAAGAATTATGAAGCTAAGCTAATACAAGCGCTGTTTAGTCGCTAAGTAGTGTCCAACTCTTTTGCGACCCCATGGAGTGTAGCCTGCCAGGCTCCTCTATCCATGGGACTCTCCAGGCAAGAATACTGGAGTAGGCTGCCTTTCCTTCTCCAGGGGATCTTCCTGATGTAGGAAATGAACTCTTGTCTCCTGCATTGGCAGGCAGATTCCTTACCGAGCCACCAGGGAAGCAACACAATTATTTGTTTTTTTGGTTAAAAGCACTAATAACTCCAAATTCTCATTAAAAGTTAGCAATAAGTCTTTCAATGGAGTATAAACTCTATCACAGTCTCTCCAACTCTTTACTGTACCATGAATGGCCAGCCCACTTTCATCATTTCTATTATTTGCCTGGCTCCTATGGGTACTGGAATTTTCAACTCCAAATCTAGGCCTACTTTCTTATAATAAAAAAGAGAATAGATTAGGTTACATGCTCAATGTCACACCTTCATTAGTAGCAAAAGCTGATTCTAATACTTTTGGGGTCTCTTGATTCCCAAAAACACCACCTTTTTTTTTTGGCATAAGCTGCAACCATTTTCACTTGGTAACTGAAACACAGTTGAGACAATATTTTTTCAGTTTCAGGAGTACTACATGATGATTTGACATTTACATACATTATAAAGGGATCACCCCAAGAAGTCCAGTAAGCATCTTTCCCCATACAAAGACATTATATCCCCACGACTTATTTATTATATAGCTGGAGGTCTGTAACTGTTAATCTCCTTTACCTATTTTGCCCACCCCACCTCACTTTCTGGCAGTCACCTGTTTCTTCTCTGAATCTATGAGTCTGCTTTGTTTTGTTTGCGCTTTGTTTTTTAGGGTCACTATATAAGTGAGGTCAAGTAGTCCTTCTTGTCTGACTTATAATACCCTCTAGATCCATCCATGCTGTTGGAAATAGCAAGATGTCACCTTTTTTGGCCGCAGAACCTTTGTATTATTTTCTCAACACTTTCTCCAAGAAGTGGATGACAGTACCCAGGAAACACTGGTAGAGCAATGTAAGTAGAGCATTCAGTGGGGAAAAAAAAAACAACAAAACTTTAGGAAACTGCTATATTAAAGGGAAGTAGAAGGAATAAACAAAAAATATACAAATAAGGAAGAAAGAGAATCAGAAGAACTCATTCTTACTGAAGTGTGTTCATTCATTAATTCACTTGAGCACTTACTCTGCACAAGGCAATGTGCTCAAGGGCCCAGGGACAAAGCAGTAAGCAAGACAAACAAGGTCCCTGCCCTCAGAGAATGTCATTCTAATGCAATGACTATTAGGTAATCTTACTCTTCTATTAATATAACTAAGTTCAAAACAAAGAATGAAACTTTTTTCAGTAAGTAAATCTGCATAGTGATTCTCCTACCCACAGTGGGTGACCTTTTTTCTCTTCATTTTATTAAAGGGACTGTCTCTGTAACCTCATGACATCATGGAAGAGCATTGAGGAAAAGACTGTAAAACAGGGCAGATCATCTCACGTCAGCCAGAGCTTGATCAGAATCCCAGGGAGGTGATTAGCTGGGAAGTCACCTCACCTCTTGGGATCTCAATTTTCATCTCTCTAAAATAGGAACAGTAATTCCCATCTCTCACAAACTTGTGAGGATTACGAACAATAAGCATAAATAGGTGATGCTTAACAAGCCTCTGAGAGTACCTGCTGAAAAACACATCCCCTACCACCGGGATTTCTCCTCCTACAAAGCTCTCTCTCACCCTCAGAAGAAAGGCACCATCCAGAGTGGGCACAGGTGATGGCCCTAACCATTGGCAACTCCCAAAATAGGGGACCCAGGCATACTTAGTATTTTCAGCTGAAGGACCCTGAGCAAACAGCTGAAGCAGGAAGACCACTCTGACCTTCACCTCTGAAATAGGTCATGAAACTCTGTGAGAGGTGTCCACCCTCTCATACCCAGAGGAAAGGAGTATTCTTATCTCTGAAGACAAAGGGATGCTGAGAATCCCAACAAGCCTTCCTAAGTCTCCCCCAGTTTACAGTCCTTACCTTTGCCCTATCATATTCCTCCATGACTGCCCACACTTCGTCAAACCCAGCAGGTGCTTAGTCGTCAGTCATGTCCAACTCTCTGCGACCCCATGGACTGTAGCCCTCCAGGCTCCTCTGTCCATGGGGATTCTCCAGGCCAGAATACTAGAGTGGGTTGCTATGCCCTCCTCCAGGGGATCTTCGCGACCCAGGGATCAAACCCAGGTCTCCCGCATTGCAGGCAGATTCTTTACCATCTGAGCCACCAGGCATAAAATACTCAAACTGAACTGTTTCTTCAGGTCTTATAACGTTATGAAGGCTCCCATGTCGCACAAAACCTATATTAAGTAAATGTGTGTGCTTTTTTCCTGTTAATCTTTGTCAGTTTAATTTTCAGACCCAGCCTGGGACCCTAAGAAGGCTGAGGAAAACTCTCAGCTCCCAGCCACACAGTCACTTTACTAATAACATCAAGGGGCAGACCAGTGCAGGCGGTAGGCTTGTCAGTTAAATTCCAGCTTTAAAAGATTTGTACACCAAAGCGGGGGTGGGGGGATATTTGCCTCAGGAAAACTACCAACTCAGACTGTTTTCTATGCTGGCATGAGAACAAGAGTTTGCCTGAGACTTTAATGTGAGGGTCAAGCAAAACATTCTCACTAAACGCTGAAAGTAAAACGCAATCTGAAAAACAGACATTTGAAAAGCTTCAAAGAAAGAACTGGCTGGATAATGGTATCACTGAAGAATGCATTTATCTTACGTTTGGCTGGGAGATGTCTGACTCGGGAAAGTCTTTCTAAAGGAAGTAATTGCAGATAGGCTTTGTTTAATATTTCTTACAAAACACTGCTGCCCACAAGGGAAGATTCAATCAGAATATGGGATACACAAAAAGAAAATTAAACAGGTGATACGTGCTTTAATGCTCTGTCTAGCTGCAGAATGTTCATTTTATTGCTGAATAATATTTCACTGCAATATGTAATCTATTTAACCATTATACTGCCAATGGATATTTAGGTATTTTTCAATCTGGGAACTACCAGATGTCCAATGAATATTCTCATGTGCTATCAGAATGTGCCATCATGAACATTCTAAAACAGGTTCTTTAGCTTAACATGTATTTCTGTTAGACATGCATAATGCTTAGGAGTGAAACTGCTAGGTCAGAGTATTGAGCTTTCATGAATACTCCAATTTTCTGACAGGTTTTCTACTTTACACTCTTATTGGAAACATTAGAGTTCTTGTTGCTTCACAACCTTGCAACACTCAACACTGTTTTTTTGTATTTTAGCCATTCTGGGGAATATTTAGTAGTATTCCATATGGTTAACTTGTATGTCTATAACAAATTCACATTTCTCTAATGATTAACAAAGTTGAGCACCTTTTAACATGTTAATAACCATTTTAGTCCTCTCTTATAAGTTCCTACTGAAGTCCTTTGCCTCTTGTTTTCTACTGGGTTGTCAAAATTTTTCTTGATAATTTATTAAATATTCTTATTTTTTGGACACAAGCCCTCTGTCTTTTTGTTGGAGGAGGGTGATAGATTACTATTCTTATTTGACAAATACTTACACAACACATACTTGTGTTGGCAAGGCACTGGTCTAAGTGCCTTACAGATATTAATGGCATCTTTTAATTTTTAAAAAGTGCTAAATATTAATATAACCTAGTTTATCATTTTTGTTTTATGGTTAGAGCTTTATTATTTTTGACTGTCCTAAAGTCTCAAAGATGTTCTTCTATAGTTTCCTCTTAAAAACTTTACTGTTCTGCTTTTCACTTCAACATATTCAATCTGGAATTGATTTTTGTATATTTAGTATGATATAGGGGTTAAGATAGACTGTCTCCATACAAATACAAATCATCTAGTACCATTTATTGAAAAGCCTACCCCTTCCCCACTGCACTGCGGTGCCAACTTTGACACAAGTCAGATGAACCCCGTATGTATAGCTCTGTTTTTTGGACTCTCTGTTCCACTGGTTAGTTTTTATTTCCTCATGTCAAAATGTCTTAATTCAGTGTTTTTCAAACTTTAAAGTGCACAAGAATAATCTAGGGAGATTGTTAAAACACAGACTCCTTGGCCCCAACCCCAAAGACTAGGCTTCAATAGGGTGTAAAGTGAAGCAGGAGAAATTCCATTTCTAACAAGCTCCCAGGTGATGCTAATGCTGCCAGTCCAAGAACCACTACATGTTAAGCTGTCTTAATTGATACAGTTTTATAATAAGTCTTGGTATCTGCCAACCTACATACTCCAAGTCAGTTCTTCATGACTCCCTTAGCTATTCTTAGCCCTTTGCATTTCCATGTGAATTTTAAAGTCAGCTTGAGTTCCACAAAATCAAAAGAACAGCAGCAGCAGCAGCAAAGCAAACAATAACAACAAAAATCAAGGCACTGGGATTCTGTTAGGGATTGCATTGATAACGGAGGTTAATTTGAGAAGACCTGAAATTTCAATATTGAGTACTGTGTATGAACTGTATATCCCATGAATATATATATACTGTATATCCCATGAATACTGTATATCCCTCCATTTATTTAGGTCCTTATCAATTTCTCTTAATAATGTCCTGTTGCTGTTGTTCAGTCGCTCAGCTGTGTCCAACTCTTGTGACCCTATGGACAGCAGTACGCTGGGTTTCCCTGTCCTTCACCATCCCGAGTTTGCTTAAACTTATGTCCATTGAATCAGTGACGGCATCCAATCATCTCAACCTCTATTGTCCTCTTCTCCTCCCGCCTTTAACGTTTCCAACCATCAGGGTCTTTTCAAATGAGTTAGCTCTTCACATCAGGTGGCCAAAGTATTGGAGCTTCAGTATCAGTCCTTCCAATGAATATTCAGGGTTGATTTCCTTTAGGACTGACTGGTTTAATCTCCTTGCAGTCCAAGGGATTCTCAAGGGTCTTCACCACACCAAAGCTCAAAAGCATCAATTCTTCAGTGCTCAGCCTTCCTTATGGTCCAACTCTCACATCCATATATGACTACTGGAAAAACCATAGCTTTGACTATACAGACCTTTGTAGGCAAGTAATGTCTTTGCTTTTTAATATGTTGTCTAGGTTTGTCATTGCTTTTCTTCCAAGGAGCAAGCATCTTAATTTTATGGCAACAGTCACCATCTGCAGTGATTTTAGAGCCCAAGAAAATAAAGTCTTCCCCTGTTTCTATTGTTTCCCCATCTATTTGCCATGAGGTGATGAGACCAGATGCCATGATCTTAGTTTTTTGAATGTTGAGTTTTAAGCCAGCTTTTCACTCTCCTCTTTCATCTTTATCAAGAAGCTCTTTAATTTTTTTAATGGCGGTAAGATATATGTAACATAAAATGTACCTTCTTGATCATCTTTGAGTGTACAGTTTAATTATATATATCCACATAGTTGTACAACTAATCTCTAGATTTCTTCTCATCTTGCAACTGACACTCTATACCCATTAAACATTGCCCCATTGTCCACACCCCACCCAGGTGCAACCGCCATGCTACTTTCTGTTTCTGTGATTTTCACTACTCTAGGTACTTCATACAAAATGGAATCATGCAGTTGCAAGTGCTGTCTTTTACAAGTTCATTTATTTTTACCTGGAATTTATTAACTAAAGCAATCTGATGAAATACTGCCTCACTAAATTGAGTACTATCTAAAAATACAGTAAAAATCATAAAGAAATTTGGTGTGTTCAACCAGAAGCAATTTGAGAATCAGGACAACGCTACAGAACACTGTGCCATTTGCAAACAAACCTGTATGTAAGATGGAATTTCCACCACTTTAACACACCAGGGCAGAGGTCAGAAACCCCCTAAAAAGTGTATGGTAACATCTGTGTGTCTCGTAAAAGTTCTCTCACTGCTCACATCTCACTGACCAAAACCTCCAAAAGGTGATTCATTGAGCCAGTAGGCTTTTACAAGTGTATAACTTTTCATATACATTTTAATATTTCTATTGCTGCTGTAAAAGTTGAAATAAACTCATTTATAGTTAGAATGTTTTATAAGTTAAAGAATCAATCCACTTCACCAACTGTTGATAAGGAGTGTAACAAGATACCTTGAGAACAAAAAGGAGCAGGCTCTGCATGCCTCAGCAGGAGTTTTTCACTGAGATATGCCACCTGAGCTGATGCTTGGGGTCAGATTTTAAAAAGGAGCTTTAATTATCTACCATCTGAGGAAATGCCATTACCTGAAATGAAAGTCAATGTGTAAAGTGTTATTACACTTTACCTCACACTAAAAAGTAAAATTTAATACTATGACATGTTATGTATAGTCAGGCATGATTTTATTTAGCTCACAATTTCCCACCCTATGCAACTCTGCCCTCACTCCCAGAAAAGTAGCAAAAAAATTCTATAACACCATCAAAGAGGACCTGGAGTGTTGTTTCTATAAAAAACAATTTCCTTTCATTCTTATCACTGAACATTTCAAACATTCTTCTTCCAGAGGTCACTAGGACCCTTTTACAGGACAGCCAGCCAGTCTGTTCCTTTAAATATGAAGGAGCTTTCCAGATAGTTGCTTTTTCCACATATAAATCAAAGCAACTCAGATCTCTCCTGTGAGTGTGGCTATACTAAAGCCAAATCAAATGATGCCCACCCAGGTCAGGCTGACCTTATAAAAGCAAGGATCAAAGAAACACAAGCAGAATTATTCCCCCTTCTTAATGAGCAATTTAAAAGAGCATTCATTTGTTAAAATCAGTACCAAATGACAGTAAGCTTAAATTCCAAATGTAGTCTATAAATTCCTCCCAGTAGACAAAGAACAGTGGTACAAACACTCTGTCCTTGCTCTGCAGACCATTTCAAAATCAGAGCTATTTTCCCCTCAAGTCCTACTACTGCTCTAAACCAACCTCCCAACAAAGCCACAGGCTCACCTGTTTCCTTGCCTTTGCACACGTTATCACTCCATCTAGATCCCCTCTGTCTTTCAAGGCCTCTCTAATCCTCTCTGAGGTAACAAAGCCTTTTTTGACTGCCCTGTTCCAAATATTTTCTTATTTTCTAAACAGTTAGGGATTTATCTGTGCTATCAATGTAATTTAAATTGCCTGGTATTGTTAATTACATTTTTGTAAGTTTATCGGATCTTGGCTAAATTAAAAATTCCATGAAGCCAAGTCTTATGTTTTATACCTTTATTTCTTCCACAGCATGCTTGGCAAATCCTGAGATTCTGGATTCCTGCTATTACAATGCTCTCAAAGCTCTTGTCTCCACTCTGCAAATTTTAATATACAAAGCAGACACCAGGGAGATCAAGCTGGTAGTCATTCAGTTGCCTCAAAAAAGAAAGATCTCCTGCATTCTGGAGATGCTATTTCATCAGCAATGCCCGATGTACCTTTCACACGGTCATGAAAAGCAGATATACTTAAACCATACAAATTATTTTTGAACTGAATTTTTCATCCTTTAACACAATGTTAATTCATAATGTAAGATGGCCTAACACTTTTAGCTTCAATGATGGCCAAAAGCAGAAGCACAAAACCATGAGTTTGAATAAGACTCCTCCATATCGAATGTATTACCATCTTAACTATAATCCCCTTATATCTCTCCTATCTGGGGACTGGAAGACCCACTGAAGTAAGGTTTTTCCTTCACATTATATTTCCTTCACATTACTGATTCTGCCTCTCACCACCCTAATAAACAACAGTAAAATTCACTTTAAAAATAAAATGTACACAATGATGTCAGTGCTGTCTATTCCTTAAAATGGTTCATCAAATAATATTTAAATTATCTTGCTATTGTGCAGAATGGTTTTTAGACTTTATTTTTTATTATTTGACACACAAAGAAGATTAAGCATAACTAAAATGCAAGTTATAGAGTATACTATAAACACATGTGAATCTTGAGACTGTTTTTTTAGCTTATCATTACATTTATAAAATTCATATACTGCAGTTTATCATTCACCTGTTGATGGACATTTGTATTGTTTCCAGTTTTAAGCTCTTACAAATTAAACAGCTATGAACATTTGTGTATATTTTTGTGCAGCCATACGTTTTCATTTCACATAGATAAATACTGAAGGTGGAATTGATGATTAACTGCATGAGAAAATGCCAAACTGTTCCAAAGTGGTGGTGCCATTTTATGTCACATTACATTTACCATGTATGAGGATTTCAACTACCTCACATGGTAACATACCTTTTAAGTAGTAGACAGCTGTATATTGTTGTGGTTTTAATTTGCATTTTCCCAATGACTAGTGATATTAACCATCTTAGCTTCTCTTGACGGGTCATTCGTTTATCCCAATGTCATCAGGTAGTATTTTTCTTTTTTCCATAGTTTATAATTGTTATCTGCAGACAAATGCTTCCAAAGAACTTACTTGGCCATCACAGAAGCACTCCAAAAAATTTTAGAATCAGCCTGTCAATTTCTAAGAAAAACAAAAGGTTGTTGGGGGCAGGGGGGTAACCTGGATTTTGATTGCTATTGGATTTGTAATTCTGGAAGACTTGTCAATTCAACAATATTAAGCCTTTCAATCCATGAACATGGTAAGTCTCTCCATTTATTTAAATTTCTTCAATTTCTTAAAGCAATATTTGTCATTTTAGTGTACAGGACTTACAATTTAGTCAAATTCATCACTAAATATTTGATATTTTATACTATTGTGTGTGGTTTTAAAATTACTTTCCCAATTATTACTGCTAATATATACAAACATAACTGACTTCTTTATATTGACCTTGTATTCTCAGATGTTGCTTATTAATTCTAGTAGCTTTCATGTCTATTCTTTAGGGTTTCCCATGTAAAGAACTGTGTTGTCTATGCATAATGATAATTTTGTATATTTCTTTCCAATCTGCACTCCCTTTGTATCTATTTCATATCTTATTCCACTAGGCGGGATTTTTGGTTCAAAGAAGTGCCACTTTCCTGACCTTAGAGGAAAAAAATTGTTTTTCATCAATGATGATTTTAACTCTAGATTTTTCATAGAAACCTTTTATCAGATTGATGATATTCTCTTCTACTCAGAGTTTACTAAGTTTTTTTATAATGAAAGAGTATTGAATTTTTCCAAATGCTGAAATAATATAATGAGATAATCATTCAGTGTTTCTCCTTTACTGTATTAAAAGATGAACTTCAATGACTACTTAATGTTAAACCAATTTTGCATGCCTGAGATAAAAACTATTTGGTCATGATTAATCATCCTTTTTGTTCTTCACTCACTCAGTCGTGTCTGACTCTTTGCAACCCCATGGACGGCAGTACACCAGGCTTTCCTGTCCTTCACCATCTCCCGCAGCTTGCGCAAACTCAAGTCCACTGAGTCAGTGATGCCATCCAACCAACTTGTCCTCTGTCATCCCCTTGTCCTTCTGCCTTCAACCTTTCTCAGCATCAGGGTCTTTTCCAATGAGTCGGTGCTTCACATTTGGTGGCCAAAGTATTGGAGCTTCAGCCTCAGCATCAGTCCCTCCAGTGAATATTCAGGATTGACTTCCTTTAGGATTGACTCGGAGAAGGCAATGGCACCCCACTCTAGTACTCTTGCCTGGAAAATCCCATGGATAGAGGAGCCTGGATCGCTAAGAGTTGGACACGACTGAGCAACTTCACTTTCACCTTTCACTTTTATGCATTGGAGAAGGAAATGGCAACCCACTACAGTGTTCTTGCCTGGAGAATCCCAAGGACGGGGGAGCCTGGTGGGCTGACGTCTCTGGGGTCGCACAGAGCTGGACACAACTGAAGTGGCTTAGCAGCAGCTTAGCAGCAGTTTAGCAGCAACAGGATTGACTGATCTAACTTCCTTGCAGTTCAAGGGACTCTCAAGAGTCTTCTCCAACACTACAGTTTCAAAGCATCAATTCTTCAGCACTCAGCCTTCACTATGGTCCAACTCTCACATCCATACTTGACTGCTGGAAAAACCACAGCTTTGACTAGATGGACCTTTGTAGGCAAGTAATGTCTTCGCTCTTTAATATGCTTTCTAGGCTTGTCATTGCTTTTCTTCCAAGTAGAAAGCACCTTTTAATTTCATGGCTGAAATCACAATCTGCAGTGATTTTGAAGCTCAAGATAATAAAGTTGTTCACTCTTTTCATTGTTTCCCCATCTACTTGCCATGAAGTGATGGGACCAGATGCCATGATCTTAGTTTTTTGAATGTTGAATTGTAAGCCAGCTTTTCCACTCTCCTCTTTCAGCTTCAACAAGAGACTCTTCAGTTTCTCTTCACTTTCTGCTTAAGGGTGGTGTCATCTGCATATCTAAGGTTATTGATATTTCTCCCTGCCATCTTGATTCTGGCTTGTGCTTCATCCAACCTGGCATTTTGGATGATGTACTGTCCATATCAGTTAAATAAGCAAGGTGACAATATACAGCCTTGACGTACTCCTTTCACAATTTTGAACCAGTTCGTTTTTCATTTCTGGTACTGTTGCTTCTTGACATGCATACAGATTTTGCAGGAGGAAGGTAAGGTGGTCTGGTATTCCTATCTCTTTAAGAATTTTCCAGAGTTTGTTGGAATCCACACAGTCAAAGGCTTTAGCATAGTCAATGAAGCAGCAGTAGATGTTTTTTCTGGAATTCTCTAGCTTTTTCTATGATCCAATGGGTCATTGGTTATTTGAACTCTGGTTGCTCTGCCTTTGCTAAATTCAGCTTGTACATCTGGAAGTTCTCGATTCACATACTGATATTGCTGAAGCCTAGCTTGAAGGATTTTGAGCACTACCTTGTTAGCATGTGAAATGAGTGCAATTGTGCAGTAGTTTGAACACTGCTTGGCATTGCCCTTCTTTGGGACCGGACTGAAAACTGACCTTTTCCAGTCCTGTGGCCACTGCTGAGTTTTCCAAATTTCCTGGCATAGTGAGTGCAGCACTTTCACAGCATCATCTTTCAGGATTTGAAAGAGCTCAACTGGAATACCATCACCTCCACTAGCTTTGTTCGTAGTGATGGTTCCTAAGGTCCACTTGACTTCACGCTCCAGGATGTCTGGCTCTAGGTGAGTGATCAAACCATCATGGTTATCTGGGTCATTAACATCTTTTTTGTATAGTTCTTCTGTGTATTCTTGCCACCTCTTCTTAATATCTTCTGCTTCTGTTAGGTCCATTTCTGTCCTTTATTATGTCCATCTTTGCAAGAAATTTTCCCTTGGTATCTCTAATTTTCTTGAAGAGATCTCTAGTCTTGCACATTCTATTGTTTTCCTGTTTCTCTATATTGTTCAGTTCAGAAAGCTTTCTTATCTCTCCTCGCAATTCTTTGGAACTCTGAATTCAGAGGTGCATATCTTTCCTTTTCTCCTTTGCCTTTCACATCTCTTCTTTTCTCAGCTGTAAAGCCTCCTCAGACAACCATTTTGCTTTTTTGAATTTCTTTTGCTTTGAGGTGGTTTTGATCATCGCCTCCTATACAATGCTATGAACCTCTGTCCACAGTTCTTCAGGCATTCGATCAGATCTAATCCCTTGAATCTATTTGTCACCTCCACTATATAAATGTAAGGGATTTGATTTAGGTTATACCTGAAAAGCCTAGTAGTTTTCCCTACTTTTCTTCAATTTAAGTCTGACTTTGGCAATAAGAAGTTCATGATCTGAGCCACAGTCAGCTCCTAGTCTTGTTTTTGTTGACTGTATAGAGCTTCTCCATCTTCTGCTGCAGAGAATATAATCAATCTGATTTCAGTGTTGACCATCTGGTGATGTCCATGTGTAGAGTCTTCTCTTGTGTTTTGGAAGAGAGTGTTTGCTATGACCAGTGCATTCTCTTGGCAAAACTCTGTTAGCCTTTGCCCTGCTTCTTTCTGTACTCCAAGGCCAAACTTGCCTGTTACTCCAAGTATCTCTTGACTTCCTACTTTTGCATTCCAGTCTCCTATGAAGAAAAGGACATCTTTTTTTGGTGTTAGTTCTAGAAGGTATTGTAGTTCTTCATAGAACCATTCAGCTTCAGCTTCTTCAACATTAGTGGTTGAAGCACAGACCTGGATTACTGTGATACTGAATGGTTTGCCTTGGAAACGAACCAAGATCATTCTGTTGCTTTTGAGACTGCATTTAAGTACTGCATTTAGGATTCTTTTGTTGACAATGAGGGCTACTCCATTTCTTCTAAGGGACTCTTGCCCACAGTAGTAGATATAATGGTCATCTGAATTAAATTTGCCCATTCTGGTCCATTTTACTTCACTGATTCCTAACATGTTGATGTTCACTCTTGCAATCTCCCATTTGACCACTTCCAATTTACCTTGATTCATGGACCTAACATTCCAGGTTCCTCTGCAATACTGTTCTTTACAGCATCAGACTTTACTTTCACCACCAGACGCATCCAAAACTGGGCTGTTACTGCTTTGGCTCAACCTCTTCATTCCTGCTACAGCTATTTCTCCGCTCTTCTTCAGTAGCATATTAGGCACCTACCAACCTGGGGAGTTCATCTTTCAGTGTTATCTTTCTGCCTTTTCATAATGTTCATGGGGTTCTCATGGCAAGAATGCTAAAGTGGTTTGCCATTCTCTTCTCCAGTGGACCATGTTTTGTCAGAAGGTGGGTCATCATCAGAAAATTGGATTAAAGTTTATCCTTTTTATACACTGCTATTTCATATATTTTGCCCCAGATCTGTGGTTGTTTACAAGTGTTCACATCCAGTACGTTACTCCAACATGGCTAGAAATAAGGCCACTAATAACCATTAAGCTTAAGCCATGGTTAACTGTGAAGAAAGTTGTCCAGCAGTTACCAGAGTAGATGATGGTAAGAAGAGAGTCATGTAAGATCCCACAAATCCTATTACTCATTCTTTCTCTGTCTATTCTTGAAATAAGATACATACAAGTAACCTAGTTTAACTCCAGTCAAAAAATATTTTTGAAGCCTTTGTTTAAAAATAGTTTACCAACAAACTGAAACAAAGCATACCCATCTCCTGCTTCTCTAAAAGCTACCAAGTTATCACCCAGATATAGCTACAAGGCCCATGATCAGAACACCTGTTAAATTAAAATGCATGAGTAACACCTGAGGGGACAAGTATTCAAACCAGAAAGGAAATCAAAATCCTGGGTTACCCTGCTTAATACAGACAGACACGTCATCATGTAACATGAGGACAAACTATCAGAAGTATCATGGTTATCTTGCAGTTACATCACCTATCTTAAAAAATTAAAATTAAGAAATAAGCATACCCTAAAGCTCCTCTTGATGAAAGTGAAAGAGGAGAGTGAAAAAGTTGGACTAAAGAGCAACATTCAGAAAACTAAGATCATGGCATCTGGTCCCATCACTTCATGGCCAATAGATGGGCAAACAGTGGAAACAGTGGCTGACTTTATTTTTTGGGGCACCAAAATCATTGCAGATGGTGATTGCAGCCATGAAATTAAAAGACGCTTACTCCTTAGAAGTAAAGTTATGACCAACCTAGATAGCATATTGAAAAGCAGAGACATTACTTTGCCAACAAAGGTCTGTCTAGTCAAGGCTATGGTTTTTCCAGTGGTCATGTATGGATGTGAGAGTTGGACTGTGAAGAAAGCTGAGTGCTGAAGAACTGATGCTTTTGAACTGTGGTGTTAGAGAAAACTCTTGAGAGTCCCTTGGACTGTAAGGATATCCAAACAGTCCATTCTAAAGGAGATCAGTCCTGGGTGTTCATTGGAAGGACTGATGTTGAGGCTGAAACTCCAATACTTTGGCCACCTCATGTGAAGAGTTGACTCATTGGAAAAGACCTTGCTGCTGGGAGGGATTGAGGGCAGGAGGAGAAGGGACGACAGAGGATGAGATGGCTGGATGGCATCACCGACTCAATGGACATGAGTTTGAGTAAACTCCGGGAGTTGGTGATGGACAGGGAGGCCTGGCATGTTGCGATTCATGGGGTAGCAAAGAGCTGGACATGACTGAGCGACTGGACTGAACTGAACTGAATACCCTAAAAGAAAAAAAAGAATCATTTTTATTTGTAAAAAAATGGCTAGCAAACTTTTGAGTTCACAGTTAAGTGATTATTAAATAGCTTTAAAATTAATAGCAGAAAGAGAAAATATATACAACATAATGTATAACTTCTAAAGGTCTTTTTCCGTTTTTCATTGACAGAGTCCTTGGGGTTTCAGGCAGACAGTCAGAAGGCAGGCTGCCAGTATCAATTCACACTTCAGCAAAACTTTTGCCAATGAAAACTGAAACACCTGTATGAATTAACTAAATTGTTCCCATTTTCAACAATGAAAGGAAATTAAAAGCATTACTGAATGTCACTGACTTGGCTCATCTGAAAGGAAATAACGTAGATAACACAGCTAATTTTAAATTATCAAGCCAATACAACATAAATGGCTCTTTAGAACAATGTGGGTTATTTTTACTATGACTCATTCAGTTTTCCTGAAATGTGAGGAAAGAATGTCTCGGAATAGCATTACATAATGACAATGTTAATAAAAAAAGGAAAGTGTACCTCTTAGGACAATCTTCTGCCACTGCTGAATTAAAACCTTTTCCCAGTGCATCTCACTCATACCTCAACATGCTACACCAACTTGGAAACACTGGCAAAAATTCTTCCAGAAAAGAGATTTCACCACTATTTTAGTAAACTTTAGGACAGTTGATGAAAACTGAACAAAATTCAGGACCAATAAGCCACTCATTTGGTTCCTAAGTATTTATCAGATGTCTACTAACTGTGGTTCCTGTCCCTCCAAGTGCTCACAATCCTCTGGTAGGGGTAGTGAAATTTCTACTGGACTTGCTCTCCTGTTGACAGAGAGAGACACCTCACAGACTTAGGAGTTCACTACTCCAGACCCCAGGCACCATGCTGCAGCCAGAGTAGGGAGAGGGATGCTCAGGAAAAGGACGTGGCTTCTCTCCTCTCTATTCCCTTCTCTTCCACATCTACAGCCAGTTCCAAACAGCCCTTATCCACTTAGGAATTCCCCTTCCTTGAAAACAGTCCTAAGCTCCTACAAACCACCGACCAGATAACCTGCCTCACCACTGAGTGCTATGGGGGCATGAGGTTCTATCTACCCACTCTGAAGAATTTTCATACACATTCTGTAATTTGATCCTAAGAACAAGTTTTCAGAGCCGAGGGAGGGACACATGCCCTCCCTCATTTTACAGAAGAGAAAGATGAGAAGGACACACCAGGTGTCAATTGTATAATGGGTTGTCATACTACCTACACCGGAGAACTAAGTGGAGTAGTGCAGCTCTGGTTCCTGGTTCAGTAGACTTCATTCATTCCCGTATTCTGCATACTTCTCTTGAGCAAGAACTATGAGTAAAGCTTTGTAGCGGGCCTTGTAGAAGACCCAGAGAAGGACAGAGACCGTCCCTACATCTGGAAGTTTAGAGTCTTACAGGGAAGATAAGACATACACATAAATAATTACAGTGAGCCCAAATATGATCTTTGTTAAAAGAGAATTCAGAAGCAAGGTAGCAGCTAAAAGTGGTCCCTCTTGCCTCAGACACTCCTCAGCGATTATACAGGATATAAATAAAGGATATTTATGTACAGGATATACAGTTATTTAGGATTTAAATTTTAGTGAAATTATTGAAACCAGGGGCCATTTACAATTCACCTTATTATCTGCTTCAGAATCATGCACAGGAAGGGCGGAAAGACTGAATGACAAAAGGAGAGCTGACTTGGGTTTTTCTGGAGTATTCTGTATGCTTCACTTGGGACAAGGAATGGAATGGGTGTTACACAGCCCAAAGTATGCATGGGCCTCCTCAGAGCTCTCCTCACGCTTAAGTTCCTTGCCTTCCTTCTCATCAATTAAAAATTTATTTGGCATTAACCAACTCATCTCTTCGAAAGTGTTAGGACTGGCACTATTGAACACTTTCACTGAACAGTTTTTCATGAAATAGACATCAGTTCTCAGGTCAGTGCTGACTTGGAGGAGATCTAGAGGAGAAGAGCAAAACAAACATGTATCATAAAGCCCTGGGGGAAAACATAAAACCAGAGAATACAACCTTCACTGCAAGCTAGGAGGGCTGAGCTACCTACCAGCAGAGGCTCCTAGAGGTAATTACTTCAGCAGGATTGTACCTCACTTTACAGAGGAACAAGAACAGGGAAAGAGAAAGAAAATGAAGGGAGGAATTCTCTGGTGGTCCCAGAGTCCCTAAGACTCTGCGCTCCCAATGCAGGGGACCTGGGTTTGATCCCTAATCAGGGAACTAGATCCCATATGCCACAACTCAAGATCCAGCACAGCTACATATACAAATGTATTTAATGAAAAAAAGCTGGGGGGCGGGGGTGGGGGGGAAGGACAGAAAAAGGATTAGAAAAGAAGAAATATATCACATCCACAAAAAGCACTAAAAACTAAGTTAACTGCTTGAATGTGACAAGAGTACTTTCATGTCATTTCAGGTTAACTGTGGATTATCTATATTCCACAATAATGTGCTTATGAAGCCAATCTCAAGAAGATGTTTCTGCTGACCACCTTCCCATGAGAGGCCAACAGGAACACTTCCTATCAGAGGCTGCATCCTGTTTACCTCTGTCATTAGAATGAGCCCAACCACCCAGGCCATCACTTACCATCTACACACCAGTGACTGTCCCCATCCAGCTCTGTACTTCCCGACACTGACTCAAGACTCCCACCACACCAGACCCCATGTGTCCTTCCTGGTGCCTCACATCAGGAAGACTCGTGTTCAACATCACCTTCCCATGAAGATGCTCCCCTGCCATCTCGCCTAAAACAGCCACCCCTCACACATTCTTACTCCGCTACACTGTTTTCTGTTTACAATGAGTACTTCTATCAGATATCTGTCTTTGTCTACCATATATTTCCCTCACAAGAAGGTAAACTGATGACAATTCCAAGAGGGAAAAGGCTGCTATATCCTCAATAACCAGCACAAGGCCTTAAGTTTTAAGGCGTGTGTTAAGTATTCAATCTATGTTGAACAAGTAAATAAGAGGTGCATAATATTTTTTTAAATATATCTTTTAAAAAAGGTTTAACATTTTACTTGTCAAATTCCTTACCATTTATGTAACAACTAATTAGGGACATTCCACACAGTTACCTAAACACACATATGCTATAATGAAAATCAGCAAATTTCTAACAATACTGAAGTGGAAAACTACAACAGGCACTCAGAAGATTAACATCAACCAGTTCTCAAACTGTATGTAGGGCATAGTAACTTGCAAAATTTATTTTACAGCACAAAGTAAGCTAGCCTTTCTTTCTACCAGATAAAAGTACTTTAGTTCTGCCTTATCTGAAAAATAACAAAGGAAGAAAACACCAGAATTCTAACTTGATCCCTAACTATGATAATAAAAATGCCTTTGAAAAAATGATGTATCTTGAGCAACTTGGGTTCATTAAAGACGTGTGTATCTCTGTATCTATAAAGCTAAAGATACCAACTGCCCTCTTGTTCTGTGGCCTTCCTCTTCTGAAAAGCCTTCTTTGATAGCAAACCCTCAAACATCTATTCTCCTATCTTTCCTTTTCACGGCCATTTTTTCCAACTGTGGTCTTTATCTATCAACTTTATTTTCTCACACACCATTCTCTCCTTATTTCTCTGCAGTGAGGTGACTACCCAGCTATTTCACCAAACTTGTCATAGAGATAAGCAATGCACTCCAGCCATCAAATTCCTCCTGACTGCTCTCCACCGCTGAACGCTGACAAGTGCCCCTTCCTCTCGACACTGTCTCCTGCCTGAGCCTTCATAAACTAGGCAATCTGGTTTCTGCCCCTCACTCTCTGAACCCCTCGGTCACACCCTATCCATGAAGCATCACCCTCAAATTTTAACCTAAAGAGTTGTACATTACACTGCTTTGGAGTAAAGATTCATCTCTTGCTCTGTCACTTCATTTACTCAGTCAACAAGTATTTATCGAGCACATATTATGTGCAAGATACTGGACTTGGCCCTGCAAACAAAGATCAAACAAAGAACAGGAAATATTTATTCGCTGCCCTTAAATTCAAGCAAGTACAAACAAAAATGCTAATGTCTGTAGAGAACAGACCAGCAGACACAGTGGGGAAAGGAAAGGGTGGGACAAATTGAGAGAGTAGCACTGAAACATATACATTATTATATGTAAAACAGCCAGCCAGTAGGGATTTGCTGCGATGCAGGGAGCTCAAACCCAGGGCTCTCTGACCCCCGGAGGTGGGATGGAGGAGGAGGCAGGAGGGAGGCAGCATGTGTATGCCTATGGCTGAGTCATGTTGATGTATGGCAGAAACCAATACAACAGTGTAAAGCAATTATCTTCCAATTATAAAGAAAAATTTTTAAATGCTTATGTCTAAATCAGCATCAAGATATATGCAGCTTGGAAACTAAATAATAAGCTTTTTTTTCTGCCTTAATTTCCTTAGGTGACAGTATTTCAACGAGCAATCTGAGGCAAGAACATACCAGAGGCAAAATAATTTACAAGGAAAAAAAAGAAACAGAAAGGAAAAAGACATTACTCACTGATGTAAATGCCAGCAGTTCCTCTTCAGTTAACTTATGCACTGGATTATTCTTTTGGCAATCTGTGCTTTAAATTTAAAAAATTAATAAAAGCAAATCAATTCCAGAATGCATGTCATAATGAATGAAATACAATTTTTAAAGAGGCAAGTAAACTATATTCATATATTTGAAAGCACATTCAGTTCAGTTCAGTTGCTCAGTCGTGTCCAACTCTTTGTGACCCCATGAACCACAGCACACCAGGCCTCCCTGTCCATCACCAACTCCCAGAGTCCACCCAAACCCATGTCCATCGAGTTGATGATGCCATCCAACCATCTCATCCTCTGTCATCCCCTTCTCCTCTTGCCCTCAATCTTTCCCAGCATCAGGATCTTTTCCAATGAATCAGATCTTCCCATCAGGTGGCCAAAGTATTGGAGTTCCAGCCTCAACATCAGTCCTTCCAATGAACACCCAGGACTGATCTCCTTTAGAATGGACTGGTTGGATCTCCTTGCAGTCCAAGGGACTCTCAAGAGTCTTCTCCAACACCACAGTTCAAAAGCATCAATTCTTCGGTGCTCAGCTTTCTTTACAGTCCAACTCTCACATCCATACATGACCACTGGAAAAACCATAGCCTTGACTAGATGGACCTTTGTTGGCAAAGTAATATCTCTGCTTTTGAATATGCTGTCTAGGTTGGTCATAACTTTCCTTCCAAGAAGTAAGCATCTTTTAATTTCATGGCTGCAATTGCAATCTACAGTGATTTTGCAGCCCAGAAAAATAAAGTCAGCCACTGTTTCCCCATATCCAGTTACCCCATCTATCTGCCATGATTGATGGTACCGGATGCCATGATCTTAGTTTTCTGAATGTTGATCTTTAAGTCAACTTTTTCACTCTCCTCACATATTATAATATTATTTACAAATGTAGAGATGACTGTGCCAAAGATAAGCATAAAAGTAATAAAATGCTAACAAGTAAATGTGGTGGTGTACTAAATGTTAACACTATTTTATAAGAAAAAAAAAATCTAATCTGTGCCATTCCACAAAGAAAATGAAAGTAATTAATATGGCACCAATTCCTATTTATTAAGCTCATGCAAAAAAAAAAAACAAAACACATTACTATCACCATGAGACAGGCAAAAATTAAGAAGTTCTCAAAGAGGCAGAACAATGGGAATTCTTAGATATTGCTGATCCAAGTATGAATAATTTTAGAAAACAATTCAGCACTGTCTTATAAAGTGAACATTCACATATCCTAACCTCAGTAATTCCAGCCTAGATATAGAGCCCACAGAAATTCAATGGCTGTACCGGGAAGCATACACACAAATATCCATAGTAATATTGTGTGTAACAGGAAAAATCTGTTAACAATCCAATGTCCAAAAAGGAAATCAATACACTGTAAAATATCCAACAGAACACTACACTGCAAAGTAAACTGCAGCTATATGTAGTAACGTGGATGAGTCACATAAAGACACTGGTGAGAGAAAAAAACAAATCACAGAAGACTACATACAGTAACATACCACTTTCATAAAGCTGAAAGACAAATGAAATAATTGTCTGAAAAGTATAAAAGACATGTGAGTAAATATATTTTTTGAAAAGGAAAGAAAATGACAAAGACAAAATTTAGGACACTGATTACCTTTTAAGACAAGAACCTTTTAAGACAAGAAGGAAGATGAGATGGGAAAGAAGCACACAGACTGAGCTAGTGGTATTTGCAATCTTCAAGTTCTTAAACTAGGAGGTGGATTTGTGTTATCATTACATTATATAACTTATGTTTATATATTATATAAGTTATTTTGTATGTACATATTATTTGTATTAAGAATGAAAATAAAATTCAAAATTGTGTTCCACCTGCTGGGATGCTATAAGAACCACAAAACTTCCCTTCCCTGATACCCTTGCTAACAGTGCAGAATGTGTATTTATTTTTGGCTGTGCTAGGTCATCACTGCTATGCAGGCTTCTCTCTAGGTGCAGGGAACAGCTGCCAGCCTCTAGTTGTGAGGCATGGGGCTCTCACTCAGTGGCATCTCTTGCTGGGGAGCACAGGCTCTAGGGAGTATCAGGGAGCTTCAGCAGTTGCAGCATGTTGGCTCGGTAGTTGCGGTTCCCAGAATCTAGCTCTAGTGCACAGATCAGGAGTTGTGGCCCATGGACTTAGTAGCTCCATGGCATGTGGGATCTTCCCGATCCAGGGATCGAACCTGTGTCTCCTGCACTGGCAGCTGGGTGCTTTACCACTGAGCCACCAAGAAAGTCCCAGAATGTGAATTTAATCATATATATATTTTTTTAATACAGTAGAACCTATGTGTGGTAAAAATCACAACTGTAAAAATTAGACAATGCAGAGTACATCATTCGAAACACTGGGCTGGAGGAAGCACAGGGTGGAATCAAGATTGCCAGGAGAAATATCAATAACCTCAGATATGCAGATGACACCACCCGTATGGCAGAAAGTGAAGAGGAACTAAAGAGCTTCTTGATGAAAGTGAAAGAGGAGAGCGAAAAACATGACTTAAAGCTCAACATTCAGAAAACGAAGATCATCGCATCTGGTCCCATCACTTCATGGCAAATAGATGGGGAAACAGTGGAAACAGTGGCTGACTTTATTTTTCTGGGTCCCAAGATCACTGCAGATGCCAACTGTAGCCATGAAATTAAAAGACGCTTGCTCCTTGGAAGGAAAGTTATGACCAACCTAGACAGCATATTCAAAAGCAGAGACATTACTTTGTCAACAAAGGTCCATCTAATCAAGGCTATGGTTTTTCCAGTGGTCATGTATGGATGTGAGAGTTGGACTATAAAGAAAGATGAGCACCAAAAAATTGATGCTTTTGAACTGTGGTGTTGGAGAAGACTCTTGAGAGTCCCTTGGACTGCAAAGAGATACAACCAGTCCATCCTAAAGGAAATCAGTCCTGGATATTCATTGGAAGGACTGATGCTGAAGCTGAAACTCCAATACTTTGGCCACCTGATGCGAAGATCTGATTCATTTGAAAAGACCCTGATGCTGGGAAAGATTGAGGGCAGGAGGAGAAGGGGACGACAGAGGATGAGATGGTTGGATGGCATCACCGACTCAATGGACATGGGTTTGGGTGAACTCCAGGAGTTGGTGATGGACAGGGAGGCCTGGTGTATTGTGGTTCATGGGTTGCAGAGAGTCAGACACTACTGAGCAACTGAACTGAACTGAAATGAATCAGACAAAATTCAAGTTGAGGGTAATCCTACAGAATAACTGGCTTATAAATTTCCAAAGTGTCAAGATCATAAAAATCAAGCAAAAATGAAGAACTATTCCAAACTGACAGAAAGAATACAAACATAAATGTAACACATATGTTCTAGACTGGATCCTGTCCTATAAAAGGAGATTGGGACAACTGGCAAAACTTGAATGAGGTCTGAGTACAAAGTGATAGTAAAGCATGAGTGCTAATTTCCTGATTTTTATAAATGTATTATGGCTATGCACAGAAGCTCCCTTGTTTGTTGAAGACACACACTAAAGTATTTAGCGGTGACAGAATATCATGTCAAAAACTCATTCTCAAAAAAGTCTTTGCAATGCCTTGCCCTTGCAACCTTTGCCCAAATTTGAAATTACTTTAAAACATAAGATGATGATTTGGGAGAAGGGCATTGAAACATGTTAATATCATATATGAAACAAATAACCAGTCCAGGTTCGACGCATGATACTGGATGCTTGGGGCTGGTGCACTGAGACGACCCAGAGGGATGGTACGGGGAGGGAGGAGGGAGGGGGGGTTCAGGATGGGGAACACGTGTATACCTGTGGCAGATTCATGTAGATGTATGGCAAAACCAATACAATATTGTAAAGTAATTAACCTCCAATTAAAATAAATTTATATTAAAAAACAAATAAAAAAAACATAAAATGAAAAACTATTTCTACCACACATAAGGTTCTACTGTATTAAAAATTCTATCCTCTGAATGTATATATCCTCAAAGCAAAGCAGTCACCTCTCCTAAATATTTCATTAAGATTCTATTCAGGTAGCCTTTCCTTTCTACAGGGGATCTTCCCAACCCAGCGATTGAACCCAGGTATCCTGCTTTGCAGGCAAATTCTTTACCAGCTGAGCCACAAGGGAAGACCAGCCAAGGCTAACAGAAGGAATTTTCTTTATGAAGAAAAGAAATGGATAAGTATACCAACTTACAGGAGATTCCTAATCTCTAACCCTTTCATTGGTTGCCCAACTCTTCTCTATTTTCATAACCGTTACAAGACTCCTTATTCATCCCAAACTCTGGGGACCTTCTTGAACAAAGATTTCCCCAACACAAGAGAATCAATATGCAAGAAATTCAAGGTGGCCAAGTAAGTCATTAACTTACCAGATTCCAAGGATAACAGCAAGCTCTTCAGCACATAGATCAGGCATCTGAAACTGTTCACAATCTGCTAACTTTATCTCATTTAGAACAGTATCATCATTGAGCTCAAGATTCTGGTGGAATACCAAAGAAAATATTTAAAACAAAAACTAAGTTTGATTTATTCAATAGACTATATGCAACAGACTGCTGGGTAGGATAACATTTTTTGTTTAAGATTTTACAGTGTCTATACATGGTCAATAGGCTGTTCTCCTTGTGAAACACATATATGGGGACAATTTACTGTGTAGAAATGGAGGACATGCCATCTATATATGCCAGGAATGCACTGACACCGTCAATAATAGGGAATAACTGCTATTCCCTGTTTGATTGAGCCTAGTAGGCAAAAGCTTCTCTACTGATATTCAGATCTTTCTAATTGGTTTCTAAATCATAATCTGAAAAATCGATTCCCAGCTCTGTTTCTCAAGAAGATCTAGAATAGGAAAAGAAAAAACCAATTGAAAAAGAAGCCTGAAGAATTAGAGAACTTGGCAGAGTACCTGATTTCAAGAACAACTACAAAGCCAACACAGTGCTGTATTAACATGAAGACAGAAATGTAGATGAAAGGAAGAGAACAGAGTCCAAAATTTCAGACCCATATTATATGGTCAACTGATTTTCAACAAGGTGCCTAGATGACTCAACAAAGGAAAGTTGTTTCAATAAATGATGTTAGAAGAACTGTATATCCACTTGGGAAAAAAAAAAGCTCTGCTCAGATCTCATACCATACACAAGAATTAAAGCAAAATGAATCACAGACCTTACTGTAAAAGCTGACACTAAAAAACTTCTAAGAAAGAAATCATAGGAGAAAAGACTTGCAACTATGGGGTAGGCAGACAGTCTTTAATTAGGATACAAAAAAACTTGAACCATCAAATAAAAACTTCTGCTCTTTGAAAACACTGTTAAGAAAGTGAAAAGTCAAGCTGCAGACTGAGAAAACATACTCACCAAACAAATATCTGGGAAAAGGCTTGTAATCAAAGTACGGAATTACAGCTTAATAAGAAGATAAAAAACTCAACATAAATATGAAGTTTACAAAAGACCTTTCACAAAAGGTTGGCTGATCAGCAAACAAAGAGATCCTCAATAACAGTAGTCCACATGAAAATACTAATTAAAATCAGAATGAACTACTAGTACACGTACATAAAACAGATAAAATTTAAAAGACTGACAATCCCAATTGTTGCCAAGGATCTGGGACAATTCAAGCTTTCATACACTGCTGGTAGCAACGTAAAATGGTACAACCAAGAAAATAGTTTGCTAGTTTCTTATAATAAACATATTTACCATATGAGCTCTCAGTTCCACTCCTTTGTAGTTATCTATTAAAAACAAAAACATATGTCCACCCAAAGATATATATATGTGTGTGTGTGTTCACAGTAGTTTTATCTGTAATAACCCAAAACTGGAAACAACCCAAATGTCTGTCAACAGGTAAATAAATTAAAAAGAAAAATTATGCTATACGCATTTAATGAAATTCTAATCAGCAATAAAAAGAAAATACTGACACATACAACCACACAGACATATCTCAACTCAAAAACATCACGCTGAGCAAAAGAGGCCAGATAGAAAAGAGGACATACTTACTGTAGGATTCTAGTCACATAAAATTCTAGAAAAGGCAAACTATAGTCACAGAAAGCAAGTCAATGATTATTTAGGGCCAGAGAAGGTGTGGAATTAACTGCAAAGCAGGGCAAGATGGAATTTTCTAGGGTAATGAAATGTATCTTGACTGCAATGGTTGGGTACATGTATTTTTCAAATCCCATCCAACTATATAAGTAAAATTTTTCTATGTGTAAGTTATATCTCAATAAAATAGATTTTTAAAAATTAATCATCAAAAGATAGTAAAATCACAATGAGAAATCACTACACACAACTCACAAAAATGGCAAAAATTTTTAAACTGGTAATACCAAGCACCAGCAAGGCTGCAGAGCAACTAATGCTCTCATATACTGAGGGTGCGGATGTGAAATAGTACAGCGACTTTGGAAAACAGTTTGACCGTTTCTCTCGTTAAAAATATACAAGCCATTCTAATCCTTGGCATTTATCTGTGAAAATTAAAAACATACATTCACATGAAGACTTACGCATGAATGTTCCGAACAGCTTTATTCGTAATAGCCAAAAACTAGAAACCTCTCAGCTGTCTACCAACAGAATGGATAAACACACTGTGGCTTATCCATACAAGGAAATAATAAATACCCAGCAATAAACAGGAGCTAATTGTTGGTATTAAAACAAGGATGAATCTCAAAACACTATGCTAAGTGAAAGAAACCAGACACAGAATAGTCATACTATCTGATTCCATTTATTTTAAAGTCTATGGAAAAAGACCAGCTCTAATCTGTGACAGAAAGCAGGGAGGGAAAGTGACTGACTGCAAAGAAGTATGGGTGACTTTTCTGCCTAATGGAAATGGCTCTGTATTTTGATTACAGTGTGGTTATGTGGGTCTATTTGTTAAAACTCACCAAACTGGACACTTAAAATAGGTGTATTTTATTTCATGTAAATTATTCCTCAATAAAATCGATTTAATTTTTTCTTCCAATTCAATAAAAGTAGCTTAAACTAGGAAGACTAAACTGTAGGCCTAGCTCTGTTTTTAATGTTTTGGGAAAAGAATACAGTCTTCAACAACTCCTGACAGGAGGAACACAGAACTCCAGGTGGCTAGGCATTGAGAAAGTGCCTCTTCTTCCCTGGCCTGTACAACTTCAAAAGGGTGGCCTATTAGGCACACAGTGCACCCTGGTGGCCAACCATTTTCAACATACGCTTTTCAGAATTTTTTTTTAAACCTACATATGTAATTTTAAATTTTCTAACAGCTATACTTTAAAAAATAAATAAAAGCGATTTAACCTAGTATGTCAGGAGAAGGCAATGGCACCCCACTCCAGTACTTCTGCCTGGAAAATCCCAGGGACGGGGGAGCCTGGTGGGTTTCCATCTATGGGGTCACACAGAGTTGGACACGACTGAAGTGACTTAGCAGCAGCAGCAGCAACCTAGTATGTCAAAAATATTATCCCTGTAACATTCATTAATAGAAAATTATTAATTAGATACTATACACTCTTTCATACAGTTTATGAAACCTAGGACATCTTTTACACTTCAGCACATCTAAGTTTGGACCAAGCAACTTTAGAGTGATTAATAGTCATATGTGGCTACAACACTGGACAGTGAAGCACTACAGTATTCAAAATTCCCACCTTTTCACATCCTGATAGGGATGTATCAACCTACTTAATGATAGCCAATGTTTGTGGAATGTCTTTATAGATATAATCTGATCCCTTTAAAAAGTGGGATGTGGGAGAAAACAAACAAGGAAGCTAAAAATATAATAACCTTCCCAGGTTCTCAATCCGGCTAGACAATAAAGATATGACAAGGACCCAAGTTTCCACCTCCCAGCAAGGACTTCCCCAACTCCCCCAGAGAAGACCTGAGACAGGTCAGCCTTAGCAAAAGAGCATCATTTATTTGTCAGCTACAGATGAGTGATCAAAACAACTTCGATCTTCATTCAAGATTCTCTGTGTTCCTATTTAGCACTTTTTGAAATTAAAACCGGTCGGCTGCAGCACCTACTTGCCTATATGTTCTACACATTGCAAATTTAAAAGATGGCTCTACTTTAGACTCATGCCAACCTCGTAATATTCTAGTGAACCATAAAATTAGCTACAGGGATTTCCCTGGAGGTCCAGGGGTTAAAACTCTGAACTCCCAACACAGTGGACATGGGTTCAACCTCTGGTCAGGGAACTAAGATCGCACATGCCTCTTGACATGGCCAAAAACAAACAAACAAAAAAAAAAAAC
>SJYT01045305.1:78201-96605 GCA_006410635.1 Cephalophus harveyi
AGAAGTATACATGCACACATAAATAAACAATGATGGATTTCTGAATTAAATTCTTAGATTGCAGAACTAACTCTCTTTCACTGATGCTGTGCTTTGGCCTAAACACCAGGTCTATGGTAGTTAAATTAAGACTCAGGAAGGGACTTGGGTTACATCACAAAGTTGAGGAGGGGCTTCCCTGGTGGTCCGGCAGTTAAGAATCTGCCTGCCAATGCAGGGGACACAGGTTCGATCCCGGGTCCAGAAAGATCCCACACGTTGAGGTACAATTAAGCCCATGGGCCACAACTACCGAGTCCACGTGCCTAAGGCCTGTGCTCTGCAATAAAAGAAGCTACGATGATGAGAAGCCTGTGCACTGCAACGGAGAGCAGTCCCCACTTGACACAACTAGAGAAAGCCCATAGACAACTAAGACCCAGAGCAGCCAAAAATAAATCTTTAAAAATAAATGAATAAAAGCCAGTGTGCTAAAAAAAAAAAAAAAAAAAAAGCTGCAGGAGGAGGGTCTGGTATATACAAGGAGCAAAGACAGGATGGGAGCGGATACCACAGTTCCCTGACCAGCAGCCACACAGTGGTACAAACACTCCTTCAGCCATGGTTCTCCCACTGCAGGAGAGACAGGCTGTCCCTCTGTGTGGTCTCATCCCTGAGTTTCTCCATCTTTCCCTTCTTCCCTTCCTTCTTCTCTTAAGAATCCATAGCTGTCCCTGCTCACCAGCCCCCCAAATATCACAAAAACAAACAGAACACTTGGAGCAAGCCCAGGAAGTATGTAAGATCTCATCAAAGACATTCCTCAGGACGCCTATTGCTGCCACTCTTCTTTCCCACCTCCCTAGCCCCTGCTCTTGGCATTATCTTCAGTACAGTTAGAATTTTTGTGCTCAATGCACCAAGCAAATTTGTTTACAGGCTCTAGAATGAAAAGTGGGAAAACACAGGCTTCAAGGACAGTAACATCAACCAAATTACAAGCAGAAATGTTGGTCTGGGGTCTCTGGGATAAGTAAATATAAATGCTAATAGCCTTCACAGAAGCAGATGGAAAGCCTGTTGAGTGGATAAACTAACCAAAAACTATAAATTTAAGCTACAAGAGAATGTATTACCCAAGTCAGAAACACATACTATGGCAGAAACCAGCCCAATAACAGAGTAGCTGAAGACAGATCAGAAAACTTGTAAAAAGGAATTCTGATCATCTGTTTACATATTTAGAAGAAGCATAAGAAATGTCAAGGCTCTTAATAATTGAGAATATCAACAGAAGGCAAAAAATAGGGTAGCCACTAGAAAAATTAGTTTCTACTCAGTCTGCCTTTTTGATTTTTTTCAGGGCAGTAACATATAAGTTACTGCATTATTAATTCATACTTACCGAAATCTAGAAGAGAAACAACAGTTTATCTCTGAGGATAAAAACGACTTTAAAATGGGTTCTGTTTTAGATTCTTTTTAACATCCAGCCACCTTGTAAAAGCTCAAGAAGGGTCCAAAAAAGCCTCTTCCCACTCCATCCGGTGTTTCTACGAAACTTCCCTATGGAAACTATTAGACTTGGATGCTAATTTAAACAGCTTATGATCCTACTCACCTTGGTTAAATATTCCTGAGGAGTGGGTGCTGGAGTGAATTCACAATTTGAAAAAACAGTTTCTTCCCTTCTTACATCTAGAATAAGTTGTGCGACATAATTTTCCTGGAACCGTGTCCTTTTTCCTAAAGCACCTGAAAATACATATATTAAATTATACTTAGTAACTTGCCAACCAGAATACCATACAATCATAAACAGTAACCCACTCCAGTACTCTTGCCTGGAAAATCCCATGGATGGAGGAGCCTGGTAGGCTGCAGTCCATGAGGTCGCTGAGCGTCGGAGACGACTGAGCGTCTTCCTTTTCCCTTTGCACTTTCATGCATTGGAGAAGGAAATGGCAACCCACTCCAGTGTTCTTGCCTGGAGAATCCCAGGGACGGGGAGCCTGGTGGGCTGCCATCTATGGGGTCTCACAGAGTCGGACACGACTGAAGCGACTTAGCAGCAGCAGTACTTTCAGAGTGCTTTAGAGCTTATGAGGTATTTTCCCCATTTCAAATAAGAGAAACCTGAAGCCCCATGATGACTTTAAAGTGACTTATAAAATTATAAAGCCAGGAAGCTATAGGCCCAGAACTCAAATTTCTGCCACTAGAAATTCCCCATACTTACCTTTGCATTAAACTACCTCCCTTCTCAAAAAAGAATGCATTCAACATAACAGGGAGAAGAAATACTCTCCTCTCCATACAACAGATGAAAAAGTGTTAAGTTCTGAAGTATAGTCTCGCTTGCTCAAGATTACATGGTTTTTAGTATCAGAGCCAGAGCTTAAAGCCAGGGTCTGCAGATTCTAAATCCCAGTCTTTCTATTACATTATCTGGCTCCATATAAGGCCAAATATTGTTTTTACTTTGTATCTGAAATAGTTAGCTGCAGAACAGCTTTAAGAGAGGCACAAGCTCTAACATCTATTCTCTGGTGAGAGTCAGATTATAAAGACTCTTGATTACAAAGATCAGTCTAAGAAGTCTGGATTTCATCCTGTGATGAGTCTGGCTCTATGTTAAACAACAACCACTGAAACATGTTATACTAAAAATAGCTACTGAGATGGTCTAGCATAGCTTACTTTTTTATAGTAAGGCGAGAGCTGAATGGAAAAAAAAATTATAATCTGATTCTCATTTTATATTTGTGAGCACATTTGTATTTTTAAGCTTTTCAATCTTAACTTGGAAAAAAAACATGAAGAACTAACTAGTAACTATATCAACTGTTAAAGCTGACTATGCTGAGTACCATGATACTAGTTTTATAAATGATCCCCCCAAAAAGTCTATTAGGATCAAAATAATTTCTAAAACTAACTTCACAACTTATATTGAAAGTGTTAGTTGCTCAGCTGTGTCTGACTCTTTACGACCCCAGAGACTGTAGCCCGCCAGGCTCCCCGTCCATGGAATTCTCTAGGCAAGAATACTGGAGTGGATAGCCATTCTTTAGATCCATTCCAGGGATCTTTCCAACCCAGGAATCAAACTGGGGTCTCCTGCACCACAGGCAGATTCTCTATCGTCTGAGTCACCAGGAATCCATATTACATATAATTATATCTCAAATATAAGACTCCAAGTTACACATGGCCATTATTCCCAGAGTTATAAGTTAGATATTTAATAATTTTCCCCATACAAACAATGTAATATAAATGTGGCTAATATTCCAGACTAGGCCAGTAAGTTATATTTACCTCATAACGTATCTTAAGGATTTTACTGACAGGACTACCTCAATGAGCACAGAGTTTAGGGACTAAAAATGGGCCTCAAAGATCACCTAGACCCAACCTAGAGAGGACAAACAGGTTCAATCATTTCATCATTCACAGATTGTTGTTTCAACACTCACACAGCCCAGGTTCAACAGGTGTAAATGGTGTGACCAATTGCTGATGTTTAAATTTCATGAATGTTTTCAATAAAGAACGTCAATATTTTTAGGCTAGGGACAAGGAGATACATTAAAAGAAAACAATGTTTCTTGCTTGGTACTCAGAAGAAACACAGATTTTAGGAAAAATTCTGTAATTTATTTGTTCATCCAACAAATGTTTATTGAGTGCCTACTATATGCCAGGCAGTATTCTAAGACAGTGAAGAAGCATCTAAACAAAAGTCAAAAAATTTCTGTTCTTAAGGAATACAAGAAAGGCAAGATAGAAGCTACAGGTGGGTATCTGCAGAAAAGGGCAAGGTAAGAAGCCAAATTACACTTGAGAATCTGGAGGGGTCTTGGGAAGCCCACAATCACAACTAGGTGGGCAAGGTTCATTTGCGTACTGCCTAGCTATCATACATTACCAAAATGTCTAACCAGATTAGAAAATAAGTGAGCATTTGCAGGAATAAAGAAAATATTGCTTCAATTTTGTTCTAAACCTATTAACTCTTTAAATAAAATCTTAAAAACATATTTTTGTAAAGCAACCAAGAGGACACAGATAATCAAATACCACCATAAAATATAGCCAAACCATCAATGTATATACTAGTTTTATCATACATCAATTATCCACAAAAGGTTAAAAATCTTACCTGTCAAATCAATTTGTAATCTGCAGATGTCTTTAGCAATACTGAACTGATCTTTTGCTTTTTTATATTCATAATAATATAAATATATATATAATAATCAAATACCACCATAAAATACAGCCACACCATCAATGTATATACTAGTTTTATCATACATCAATTATCCACAAAAGGTTAAAAATCTTACCTGTCAAATCAATTTGTAATCTGCAGATGTCTTTAGCAATACTGAACTGATCTTTTGCTTTTTTATATTCATAATAATATAAATATATATATGCACATTCCAGATGGAACTGAACAGCCAAACATCGACCTGAATCATCCACAAACAGATCCTTTAGCTTCATCACTGTAAGACAAAAGATGAGACGTTGAAAAGTAGTCAATATCTTGTAATAACCTATGACAGAAAATAATTTCAAAAATGATTTATGTATATTTGAATAATGAAATCACCTTGCTGTGTACTTGAAAGATTTTAAGTCAACTATACTTCAATAAAATATATATATATTTTTTAAAGTATGAGAATAAAAATATATTAGTAAGTAAAACATTTAGGCCATAATATGTAAAATAAATATATTACATAGTTCCTACTCTTGAAGAATTTCAAGTCTGGAAAGTGAGGAACATGTACTCTAATAGTTCATAGCAAGCACTGTCTGAGCACTTATATGTTCCAACCTAGAAGCTAAGGACATTACATACGTTATCTCCTTTACTCCACACAGTCCTAAGAGATATCATTCATGACCCTGCTCTTTCTTATTTAGAGTGTTTGTCTTAATCATGCCACCCAAAATATAGCAATACAGGTGATGATACAACATACCAAGTCAATCTGCAAAGAGTTAAACAACACGAAAATCTAATGAAGAGGATATCAATATACAGTTTTCCACATAAAGAATGTAGAATTTCTCCCTTAAAAGGAGAAACAGATGTGTATCTGGATATATCTGAGACAATATGAGTATCAAGTAGAAAATGAGTAAGTATTGGCTTAGCAGTCTTATTGTATTTTTCCGAACACCTCAGATGAAAAGATGGGAGTATAATAGCCTAATAACAAAGTATCTCTAAGAAGATGACTTTCAAAATAAAATATATATATATAATAAAAGGGCTACTGGCATACACCAAGGGGGTGTCCGACAGGTCACCTCGTCCATCCCTCTACAATGTCCCTGACAAACTGTCCCTCACAATGTCTCCAGTAACAGGATCAGCATTTCACAAAGTAATTCATATGAACAGAAGGATGGTGGATGATAGAAGATATACTTACAATGTCCAAAGACTGAGAATCCGCTTTCTACTATTCAAGCTGAAAGGAAAGTGATATCGACTGACACCTACTCTGCTCCGCACTAGGTATTTTACATGTCGTGGTAATTCACACAATGATGTCTTTAGGGCTGACATCAACCTCATTTAACTCATGAGAAAACTGAGCTTAGTCAGCTTACTGACTAGTCACCTCGGCTGAGAAGTGGTAAAGCCAAAATCAGAATCCAAACTTGTTGGGAAAAGCGGAAGAGGGAGTTGGCAGAGGAATGACCAAGGTGTAGAGGTGATGTTGCAAAATGTAATCTATACATTTTCTCACCAAGTAATCCGACAGAAACCTATTGCTAAGAAACAGACACCCTTTATCTTATCATGAAGTGAAAATAAAATGAGTCTGAAAAAAACTGTTTTTTATATACTGCCAGTCCTTTAAAGAGATTCTTAACTCAAAGAAGCTAAATCAAGATGCACATGTCTTACTTTAAAAGGCAGGCAGGCATCCAAACACGAACCTCTCACTGTGAAAATCCTTCAGTAGATTTCCTCCATGCAAACCAAACTCAAGAAAACCTGGAACTGGGCTCTCCTGGTGGCTCAATGGTAAAGAATCCAACTGTTAATGCAGGAGATGCAGGTTCAATCCCTGATCCAGGACGATCCCACATGCTGTGGAGCAACTAAGCCTGTGCTCCACAACTACTGAGCCTGTGCTTTGACGCCCAGGAGCTGCAACTACTGAGCCCGCATGCCCACAACTCCTGAAGCCCACGTGCCCTAAGCCTGTGCTCCACAGCAAGAGAAGCCACCACAATGAGAAGCCTGCACACCAAAACTAGAGTGTAGTCTCCACTTGCCAGCAATGAACAAGAAAAAGCCAGCACAGCAACGAAGACCCAGTATACCCAAATAAATAAATAAACTCTTTTTAAAAAGAGGCAGGTGGAGGTGCAGGGAGAATAGGGTAGAAGGAAAATAGAGACAGATGGGAAACTTCTCTGAACAGACCTTGTTACAGAGTTTTGACTCTGGAATCCTGTAATTATTTTACATATCAAAAAATAAATCAGAAAGAAAAAAGCAATCCCTAAAAACTGAAAAACAAATGGAAAACTAAAACCCTATATAACAAGTTGGTGACAAAGAGTAATTGCAAATGACTTAGAGCACAGTATATATATTCTTAATGTAATATATTGAAAGGACAAAGACAGTTGCAAAGACTTCTTGAGCCTTATTCAGTGGTCTTACTATTAGTTGGCATGCTGGCGCTGCTCTCAAATTTTTTATACATGCGACAAAGCAAGTCATCACACTTATATTGTTTGGCACAAGATTTTCAGTTTAAAAAAAGGACACACATATGAAATCAAAGATATTGACACAATTCAAGGTTAAATTTTTTTAATCATATTATTTCTTTCCTAGTATCATACTGTTGAAATACCCTAGTTTTTAACTAACTTTTATACCTGAAAGTCTCCATGATTATCTTTCTCTTTAAAAACTGTCTTGACTATTTTTACACACTTTTTCTTCCAGAATCAACTGGCAAGTTCTCTCTTCAAAATGTTTGTAACTGCACTAATTGTAATTTCACAATTGGCATCTTGACAATAGTGATCATCCTATTCAAGACAACAGTATGCCTTTAACATTTTTTTAGTAAAGTTGTACACTTGACTTCATTTTGGTTTTGAAGATTTTAAGAAATTCCTGGGTTAAATATTTTTTACCTTTTCTTTGAAATATAATTGACGTATAACATATCATTAGTTTCAGGTGTACAACATGATTCAATATATGAATATACTACAAAATGATCACCACAGTAAGCCTAGTTAACATCCATCACCACATATAGTTACAATTTTTTTTCTGGTGATGAGAACTTTTAAGATCCACTCTCTCAGCAATTCTCAAATATACAATACAGATTTATTCATTATAGTCACTATGCTGTGTATGTAAGGTGAAATTTTTCAACAGCTTTACTGAGATGATTCATACACACAGTCCACCAATCTGAAGTGTGCGATTCAATGGCTTTTCGTATATTCCAAGAAATGTGCGACCATCACCATAGTCAACTCTAAAACATTTTTATCACCTCAAAAATAAATCCTGAACCCTTTAGTTATCACTCTCTTCCCCTCATCCCTCCCATAGCCCTAAACACCACTAATCTACTTTCTGATCCTAACTTTACCTATCCTGGACATTTCATATAAAGGAATTATTTATCATGTGGTCTTTCATATCTGGTTTCTATAATTTAGTATGATGTTTTCAAGGTTCACTTGTGCTGAAGTATGCATCACACTTCATTTCTGTTTATGGCTAAAAAATAGTACAACAGAAACCACTGTATGAATATACAGTATTTTGTTTACCCATAAATCAGTTGATGGACATGTCCATCTTTTAGCTATTATGAATAATGCTGTTATAAACATTCATATACAAAATTCTGGGTGGACCTATGTTTTCATTTCTCTTGGGTATATATACCAAGGAACTGCTCATCAATGATAAATATATGATGATTCTATACTTAAGAAACTGCCAAACTGTATTCCAAAATGGTTATACCATGTTATATTTCCACCAGCAGTGTTCCAACTTTTCCACATCCTCAACAATATGATTATCTCACTTTTTTAAAATTACAGCTATCCATGTGGGTGTAAATTGATATCTTATTGTAGTTTTGATTCTCATCATCCTGATGACTGATAGCAAATGTTTTCTCATGTACTTATTGGTCATTAGAATGTCTTCTCTAGCTAAATATCTATTTATATCCTTTGCACATTTTTTAATTGGGTTATTTGTCTTTTATATTACTGAGTTGTCAGAGTTCTTTATATATTCTAGATACAAGTTCCTTATCAGATATATGATTTGCAAATATTTTCTTCCACTCTATGGCCTGTCTTTTCACTTTCTTGATAGTGTCCTTTGAAACACACAAGTTTTGAAAATCTTCTGAATAGATCTTGTTACAGGTTCATACTCTTGCTATGAAGTCCAACTTTACTATTTTTTTGTTGTTGTTGCTCATGCTTTTGGTGTCATATCTAAGAATCTACTGTCAAATCTGAAGTCATAAAGATTTACCCCTATATTTTCTCCTAAGAGTCTTAAGAGTTTTAGCTCTTACACTAGGATTCTAATCCTTTTTTATTTAACTTTTCTATATAGTGTAAGGTAAGGGTCCAATTTCATTCTTCTGCATATGGTTACTTAGCTGTCCCAGCACATTTGCTAAAAAGACTATTCTTTTCCCATTGAAATATTTTATATGTAAAGCAAATAATTACGTTAACATTGTTATTAACAAGATTTTCAGTTTAGGAAAAACATACAAATATCAATAATAAACACTTTGAACAGTTAAATTTTAATTGGAGCTCTTTGGTCAGGGTTAGGGACTTGACAGGGATTCAACCAATGTGTTTGTTAAGAATGGTCTCAAAAAAGGGCCTCAGCTGGCTGCTTGCCTAAGTCTGAAACATGTGTTATGCGTTCCCAAAACCAGGCCTGGTGACTTGACCAAAGGCTCAGGCAGCATGTTTGCAAGGTCCACAGCTCACCCAGAGAGTCTGCTCGAGATCAGTCAGAGGCTAGAGTAGTGTTTGTGGGGACTGGGGTCTCAACTGGTGTGCTCAAAAGGGCCAGGGACTCAACCAACATTCAAAAGAGCCAGGTCAAGGATTAAGCTGTGGGTTCCCCAAGGTCAGGGCCAAGGGAACAGCCTGAGCGTAGAGACTGACTGTGTACAGGAAGACTGCACACACACTCATAATGAGGTTAATGGGAGCCTGGTTTTTCACTGTCAAAGAAAGGAGTTAGAAATCTGGAAGACAGAAGACTAAAATAAATTATGTGATATTGGATTGGAATTGGAGATGATGCAATTCATGGTTTTTAATACATAGATAAATATAGAAATAGACACAGATGTACATGTGTACTTACATATACACATACACATACTTCCCAGCTATGGCTATTGAAAGACTTTAAAAGGAACCAGAGCTCCTTGGAGAAATTACTGATTCCAGGGCCAGAGCAAAGTAATACAAAATAAGGAAGGCTAAAGCATCTTCTTATGTCAGAAAATAAAGAAGCACTCAAAGATATGTTGAAAGGGCACAGAAGCCAACTTGAACAAGCCTCAACTGGCCAAATGTGGGACATTATGAACGCCAAATTGTAATCCACTGAATGAATTTGGAATCTGTGAGTGCACACTAATGTCAATATATAAATGCATAAATTTAAAGTTTACTGAGGAATAGGAGACTTATATGGTATTTAAATACATCACCATACAACAATTAATTATAAATAGTGATAACCAAAAACTGGAAGCAATCAAATTTCCATCAACAGATAAAAGAACAAACAAATTATGGTATTTCCATATAATGGTACACTACTTAGCAATTAAAAAGAATTAACTATTGCTATAGGTGACAATATAGATGAATCAAAATAATTCTGCTGAGTCAAAGAAACCCAGCTAAACACACACACACACACACACACACAAAGTGTGAGACTATATGAAATCTCTTTTATAAAATTCAAGGAAATGCAGACTAATATGTAGTAACAGAAAGCAGATCAGTGGTGGCCTGAGAGGCTGAAGGAGAGATCAGGAAGGGTGTCAGAGGATGGGATTCCCAACAAGCACGAGGAAGTTTTGGGGAACAAAGTATATGTTTATTATCTCAATTTTGATGATGGTTTCACAGGAGTAAATACATGTCCAAACTTTACAAATTGACATTTTAAGTATGTCAGGTGTATTGTATGTCAATTATATCTCAATAAAGCTGTTTCAGAAACAAAAAATGTACAGAGAAAATGGGTAACTCTAAGGAAGAAGACTGACAGATACCATCTTAATCAAGTAACTAAAGTTAGTATCACCAGTAATGAGACCAACTGAAATTGTGTGCCACCTGGTAGGATGCAGTGTGAATAACACAGCACAATTCCTGTGATAGATCTACGCTGAAAGACATTAAAGAGATACTACAACTAAATGTAACACTAGGTTCTGGACTGGATCATGTTGCTATAAAGGATGCCTTGGGCACAACTGGCTAATCTTGAATAGCAGTAATTAGATATTAGTATTTAATCAATGTTAATTTCCTAACATTGGTGGTTGTATTGTGATTGTACAGGAAAATGCCTTTGTAGGAAAAACATCCTAAAATGTGCAGGAGTGATGGGGCATCAATTCAACGACTTATTTGACACAGTTTCAGAGGAAAAAAAAAGTTCTTTATACTAGCAACTTTTCTAGAGATTTATGTTTCAAAAAAAATTTAAGTCCAAAATATTAGCAATTAAAGAAAAAATTAAGAACATATCGTGCCTTTCCTAAACAGATTAAATTTTAGAGTTCTCACATAACCCTGGTTGATGAGTTGTTCTTTACAAAAGAATTCTAGGGGGAAAAAAAAAGAATGACTGAATTATAAAATCACTAGGTAAGCACTTACAATGTATAGACAGATAGCACCTTCACAGCCAAATGCAGTCACCTAAGTAAAAATGCCAGCCGAATGGAAACTTCGTAGGATTCTTGATAGCAGGATGGAGGGTGTCCATCATAAGCCATGAAGACCAGGGAGGCACACAGCCATAGGGAAGTGCCAGCCTACTCCAACTCATTTCCTCAAAAAAAATTTAAAAATCCTCTTCTCCCTGACCTCCATATTTCCCAAGCTTGTCTCCAACTGTCACCCCTCTGGTTTTTCCATCCTCCTCCTGCCACTCACCCCTTTCCAACTTTCCCTTCTCCATCCTACAATTCTAATCAGTATCTACTGAATTCTTTTACATGCTTAGAATTGGACTAGATCCTACAGCAAAGTTAAGCCCTGTGCTCCCCTAAAAAGAAAATGGAAGAAGCACTAGGACGAAGAGACACATAATCATTATTCAATATACAGTGAATTTGATTTGAAACTGGGTGGAACGGGCCATAAATACCATAGGGGGAAAATCCGTAAGGCTGAGATAGTTGAACAAACCTGGTCAGAGAGCTAGGCCTTGAAAGATGGGTAGAATTCGGTTATAATTCTACCTCTAGGCTGTAAGGGTCACAGAAAAAGGGTCCACTTGTGTCTTGTTCACTGCTATTGAAGCCTAGCACTTGTCATAGCTGGTGCTCAATAAATATCCTAAGAGTGGGCAAATATTTAGAAACTCTGATAGCTATTGCCAACAACACAGAACTCCAATTTCCTATCCACCTAGCTCCTGTCAACCTGCTGCAACATCACGTGACACACAACTCCCAACACTGTCCAGCCATTCCAAACTGTTTATTGGAAATCCCCAATACACAAAGATGTCTCGAGTCTCTGTGCCTCTCTTTGTACATGTTACATGCCCTTTCCAACTACCTAATGAATTGTTTCTCGTTCTTCAAGAATCAGTTCAAGTATCAGCCACTTTGCAAAGCCTTCTCTGGTCTCAATTTTAGACTAATCATATCCTTTCTTTCATTCCTTCCTCTTTTTTTCTAACTGAAATATAGCTGATGTACAATATTATGTCAGCTTCAAGTGTACAACATAGTGATTTGACATTTGTGTAACATTTGTATACATTATGAATGATCACCACGCTAGCCTAATAACCATCTGTCCCCATACAAAATTATTACAATATTGTTGACCACACTCCTTATGCTGCATTAAGTCTCCATGGCTTACTTATTTTATAACTGGAGGTTTGCCCCTCTTAATCCCCTTTACCTATACTGCCCCTCCCACCTTCCTTTCCTCTGGAAATCACCTATTTGTTTTCTATATCTATGAGTTGGTTTTCATTGTTCTGTTTGCTTTTTAGATTCCCTAAGTAAATGAGACATTACTTTGCCGACTAAGGTCCGTCTAGTCAAGGCTATGGTTTTTCCTGTGGTCATGTATGGATGTGAGAGTTGGACTGTGAAGAAGGCTGAGTGCCGAAGAATTGATGCTTTTGAACTGTGGTGTTGGAGAAGACTCTTGAGAGTCCCTTGGACTGCAGGGAGATCCAACCAGTCCATTCTGAAGGAGATCAGCCCTGGGATTTCTTTGGAAGGAATAATGCTAAAGCTGAAACTCCAGTACTTTGGCCACCTCATGCGAAGAGTTGACTCACTGGAAAAGACTCTGATGCTGGGAGGGATTGGGGGCAGGAGGAGAAGGGGATGACCGAGGATGAGATGGCTGGATGGCATCACAGACTCGATGGACGTGAGTCTGAGTGAACTCCGGGAGATGGTGATGAACAGGGAGGCCTGGCGTGCTGCGATTCATGGGGTCGCAAAGAGTCGGACACGATTGAGTGACTGAACTGAACTGAACTGAAGTAAGTGAGATCACACAATTTTTGCCTTTCTCTGATTTATTTCACTTAGCATGATGCCCTAAAGGCCCATCCATATCGTCACGAATAGCAAGGCTTCGTTTTTTTCAAATGGCTGTCATTCCCTTCTTTTTGTGCCCTTTTCTTCTTGTATTTTAGCCTCCATCCCACTGAGTTCAATGATAATCCCAGCAACTACCAATGACCAGATCACAGTGAGAAACTTTAAAAAAATTTTTAATTAACTTTCAAATTACACATGAAATACAAAGTCAAAAATAAAACTGAGAATAATTAAAGATTTTCCTAATTTAAAAAAATGACCTGATGAAATCGGTATGTAAAAATAATCATCTAGGGACTTCCCTGATGTCCAGTGTCTGAGACTTCCACATTCCTCATGCAGGGGGCCTGCGGTTCAATCCCTGGTCAGGGAACTAGATCCTACATGCCTCAACTAAGACCTGGTGCAGCCAAATAACAGGTAAACAACACAAACAAACAAAAAACAACAACAGTCCAGTACTGCTGTACAAGGAGAAGAAAGGAAGGCCAAGAAAGAGCCTACAAGTCAGGTGCAACCCTTAGACTCGAAGTGATAGTGAGAACACCCTTCAGGAGCTGCAAGACTGACCATACAGAAGGAAGGATAGACCTACTCTGAAACTGTCTGTTGCTCAACATCAGTGCTATCCAATAAAACTTTCTATGATGATATTAAATACAGCTGCACTGTCCAGAATGGTAACCATTTACCATCAAGGTGGCTTCTGAGCCCTTGAAATGGGGTGAGTGAAAGTGAGACACTGAATTCTTTACTTCTTTTAATTAGCCCCATTAGGGGCTAGGCCACTGCCACTACACCGGACAGCACAGCTCCAGACAGCAGTTACGGGCAACAGGACAGCAGTTTTTTTAATTTACTAAAAGGAAGCACTCTGTAGTAATTATGGATCCCAACAAGAAGGCCCAAAGAAAGAGGACACAACTTTTATTGGTCACAATCTTTCAACAGATCCCAGCATTAAGAATCCGGCCTACAAAGACACACATCATTTTACACCTGGAAAAGACTCATAGACCATCTTTACGCAGAAAGAAACTCTTGGTTTGGAAGTAACACAAGCTCCCTGAAGTCACACAGGATGTGAGTGACAGAAGAGAAATTGAAAGTCAGATCTGAAAACTCTAGGTTCTGCTAATTATCTTGATTCTGATAATTTCATACGTATATACACATATTAAAATATCACCAATTCTACACTTGAAATATGAGTCTTCAGTTCAGTTCAGTTCACTCGCTCAGTCGTGTCTGACTCTTTGCAACCCCATGAATCGCAGCATGTCAGGCCTCCCTGTTCATCACCATCTCCTGGAGTTCACTCAGACTCACATCCATCGAGTCCGTGATGCCATCCAGCTATCTCATCCTCTGTCGTCCCCTTCTCCTCCTGCCCCCAATCCCTCCCAGCATCAGAGTCTTTTCCAATGAGTCAACTCTTCGCATGAGGTGGCCAAAGTACTGGAGTTTCAGCTTTAGCATCATTCCCTCCAAAGAAATCCTAGGGCTGATCTCCTTCACAATGGACTGGTTGGATCTCCTTGCAGTCCAAGGGACTCTCAAGAGTTTTCTCCAACACCACAGTTCAAACGCATCAATTCTTCAGCGCTCAGCCTTCTTCACAGTCCAACTCTCACATCCATAATGCTTTCAATTTTTCACCATTGAGGATAATGTTTGCTGTGAGTTTGTCATATATAGCTTTTATTATGTTGAGGTATGTTTTTAAGGAATAATAGAATTATTCACATAGCCTGTTAGCCTGAATATGCCCCCAGCTCATTCCTCATAATATTTTCTGCCAACAACTCATCTAGAAGGAGTTCACCTCTTTCAAAGATGAGCACTAGTCAGAAGGGAACCATTTCAGGATCAACAAAAGAGATACACATTCAAAAATGAAATGAATAGGAAAATAAAAAGGCAGATAATGAGCACTCATCAGAACAAAGTCATCATAAAATATTCCCAAAATAAAATAAATCCTCTATAAAATTCAAGAAAAAAGCAAATAATGAGAGAGTAAGATATAAAACATTACTTAGAGAAGTCAGATATGAGGCAGAGAGAAAAATAAAACTAGCAGGGAGATGAAGGTCAAGCTAACGTCAGTACAAAGGGCAATACACATGCTGAATACACAGCAAAGAGCATATGGGAGAATATTGAGGAAAGAGAATCAGGGGTCTTAGTGGGAGTTAATAAGAGGTTAAAGAAAGGTCAAGAGGATATAGGATAGACAAAGAATACAAAAGAGATTCAACACAAGCATAATTTGAACACCTAACGGAAAAGAGTGTACACACACATACACAACCACATACACAACCTCACACACACAAATGGTCCCTCCCAAAGCACAGAAACATCTTCAATTAAGTGGTTGGGGATTTGCGCTGAGATTCATTTTGACAAATAAATATAGGCAAATGTGTGTAATTTAGTCATTTTAAAATATGTTAAACCTTTCTTGCCTGGAGAATCCAAGAGACGGGGTCACACAGAGTCAGACACGACTGAAGCGACTTGGCAGCAGCAGACAGCATATTAAAAAGCAAAGACATCATTTTGCCAACAAAGATCCATCTAGTCAAATGGTTTTTCCAGTAGTCATGTACAGATGTGAGAGTTGGACCATAAGGAAAGCTGAGCACCAAAGAACTGATGTNTGGCAGCAGCAGACAGCATATTAAAAAGCAAAGACATCATTTTGCCAACAAAGATCCATCTAGTCAAATGGTTTTTCCAGTAGTCATGTACAGATGTGAGAGTTGGACCATAAGGAAAGCTGAGCACCAAAGAACTGATGTTTTTGAATTGTGGTGTTGGAGAAGACTCCTTAGAGTCCCTTGGACTGCAAGGAGTTCAAACCAGTCAATCCTAAAGGAAATCAATCCTGAATATTCATTGGAAGGACTGATGCTGAAGCTGAAGCTCCAATACTTTGGCCACCTGATACAAAGAGCTGACTCATTAGAAAATACTCTGAAGCTGGGAAAGATTGAAGGCAGGAGGAGAAGGGGATGACAGAGGACGAGATGGTTGGATGGCATTACTGATTCAATGAACATGAGTTTGAGCAAGCTCCGGGAGATGGTGAAGGACAGGGAAGCCCGGCATACTGCAGTACATGGGATCGCAAAGAGTCGGACACGACTGAGCAACTGAACAACAACAATGACAATAACAAGGGTCTACTGTATAGCACAGGGAACTATATTCAATATCCTGTGATAAGCCATAGTGGAAAAGAATATGCAAAAGAATGTATACGTATACATATAAAGCTGAGTCAGTGCTGTATAGCAGTAATTAACCTAACATTGTAATTTAACTATATTTCAATAAAAAATAAGTTTTAAAATGAAGTCTTTGAAAATACATTAGGAAAGAAAATGAATCTGGGTTCCTGGAAACTGGATCAGCATGATCTGATAACTGAGATGTTTGTTTTTCCATCTCCACTTGGTCCCCATCTGATCTCTGAGACTCTCTCAGAGATACCCTTCACAGCCCCCACCCATCACTGGGAAACCTCGGCTCTGATTCAGTGGAACAGAGGATAGTTGGTAGGAAGGTGAAATGTTTGATCCCTCTCTGTGATAATACCAATTCTTGCCATAAAGCTATCACTTTGTTACTAATAACATCTGATATGCATCAGTCAAGCTGACGGGTACAGAAAAGGAATAGATCTTGGTGGATGGGCTTAAAACCATGTGGTGCTTAATGAGTTGGAATGGATTTCCTTTTACCCAAAGATATTTGGGATCCACTGAAGAACTTTCAATAAATGCTGGTTAAAATTCATAAAACTGTACTCCTCAAAACAGTAAATTTGACTGTCTGTAAATTGTATCTCCATAATGCTGAAATAAAGTCTGACACTGTTTCCACTGTTTCCCCATCTATTTCCCATGGAGTGATGGGACCGGATACCATGATCTTCGTTTTCTGAATGTTGAGCTTTATGCCAACTTTTTCGCTCTCCTCTTTCACTTTCAGCAAGAGGCTTTTTAGCTCCTCCTCACTTTCTGCCATAAGGGTGGTGTCATCTGCATATCTGAGGTTACTGATATTTCTCCTGGCAATCTTGATTCCAGCTTGTGTTTCTTCCAGTCCAGCGTTTCTCATGATGTACTCTGCATATACATTAAATAAGCAGGGTGACAATATACAGCCTTGACGTACTCCTTTTCCTATTTGGAACCAGCCTGTTGTTCCATGTCCAGTTCTAACTGTTGCTTCCTGACCTGCATAGAGATTTCTCAAGAGGCAGGTCAGGTGGTCTGGTATTCCCATCTCTTTCAGAATCTTCCACAGTTTATTGTGATCCACACAGTCAAAAGCTTTGGCATAGTCAATAAAGCAGAAACAGATGTTTTTCTGGAACTCTCTTGCTTTTTCCATGATCCAGCGGATGTTGGCATTTTGATCTCTGGTTCCATGGTCTGGTATTCCGATCTTTTTCAGAATTTTCCACAGTTTATTGTGATCCACACAGTCAAAAGCTTTGGCATAGTCAATAAAGCAGAAATAGATGTTTTTCTGGAACTCTCTTGCTTTTTCCATGATCCAGCGGATGTTGGCAATTTGATCTCTGGTTCCTCTGCCTTTTCTAAAGCCAGCTTGAACATCAGGGAGTTCACGGTTCACGTATTGCTGAAGCCTGGCTTGGAGAATTTTGAGCATTACTTTACTAGCATGTGAGATGAGTGCAATTGTGTGGTAGTTTGAGCATTCTTTGGCATTGCCTTTCTTTGGAATTGGAATGAAAACTGACCTTTTCCAGTCCTGTGGCCACTGCTGAGTTTTCGTTAGGAAGCCATCAAAAATGATCTTTGAACAGGTTGGAGGACTATGAAAGTGCTTATGATTCACAGTTTATAATTCCTAGATACATATTTATAAGCTCATAATTCATAGCATAACACATATTCATACATGTATATGTGTGACATGTGGTATGTGGACAGGAATGCTGCCTGCCCTTTCAGTAAACAAAAAATGTTACCCACCAACCCAGTTTTACAAGAATCATGCCATCAGTCCTTGCAGCTGCCCAAGGAAGGTGTGCCCTGAGGGCAATTCAGGATGGAGAAAAAGAGCATTCTATGCTTTAGATACTGGCCCTAGATAGTTAAGATGCATATCTAAAGAATCATTTCAATGAGCTCAGATTCCTGCATCTTCTCAAACAGAGAAAAGTACTAAAATCATTAACTTGAGATTTCTACTCTTTGTGATTAGCAGTAATCCTTGGATTACTGACTCTTCCATGTGTCTGACTCCTCCCTTACCTCTTTGGAGCAGTTCCTCAGAGCTATCTGAGAAGCTGTCCCCAGGTTATAGTCCTCAGTAAGATCCTCCACTCTTGAGAGTCCCTTGGACTTCAAGGAGATCCAACCAGTCCATTCTGAAGGAGATCAGCCCTGGGATTTCTTTGGAAGGAATGATGCTAAAGCTGAAACTCCAGTACTTTGGCCACCTCATGCGAAGAGTTGACTCATTGGAAAAGACTCTGAT
>SJYT01045305.1:96689-107533 GCA_006410635.1 Cephalophus harveyi
GATGAGATGGCTGGATGGCATCACAGACTCGATGGACGTGAGTCTGAGTGAACTCCGGGAGTTGGTGATGGACAGGGAGGCCTGGCGTGCTGCGATTCATGGGATCGCAAAGAGTCGGACACGACTGAGCGACTGAACTGAACTGAACTGAAGATCCTCCAATAAGATTTCACTCATAACTTTTAGGCTGTGCATTTTTCTTTAGTCAACAGACACATATTTGTATATATAAATTATATACAATAAATACTTGCATTATATATGATATATATGATTCTATCATACAGATAATGATATATCATATAGATCATGGTTACCTTAAACAAATGACAAAAAAAAAAAAAAAATTTACAAACAGTAACAATGGGTGATTTTTTCTTCTACATTTCTGATGTCTTCAACATTTGCTGTGATGATCATAAATTGCATTTATAATGGAACAGATAAATTTCTATATAATTGTATTTTAAAAGGACCAAAAAAAAAAACAACTCAAGTAACCCTTGTGCAAGTAGTAACAGCTATTTTTTTAATGGCTTTAATCAACCTGTTGGAAAAAGGAGACCCTCCAGAATCAGAAACCATAGTAGGCTCACCATCAAAGTAAAGTAAAGGAGCAAGGCTATTGTTTTTAAAGCCCAACAAAAATGCCCACCAGAGAGGAAGCCCTTGGCGCCACTGAGGGGTAGGCAGGAGGGATGACTAGATACCACGTTCCCCAGGTAGGACTCTGAGGGGCTGAAACTTAACCTTCTTGAAGTGGAAGCATGTTCAGAGCAAAGAAGCAGGAGACAGCCATCAGGAAGCACTCGGGGTCTGTGCAGGGGAGCGGTGATGAAAAAGCTAAAAGGGAACTTAGGACCAGAGGTCAAACAGCACCTGTGGCATGCTGACAACCTGGGCTCTCCACACTGCCTCTCTGTACCTGTGACCTCCACCCCGCTTAGGCCACATGCTGTCACACCTGCCTGACCTGTCCTCTCTTTCCGGCTTCCAGTCCGTCCCACACACAGCTCTCAGAAGGACCTTCCAAAACACCATCTTTTAACCTACTTATTTATTTGGCTGTCAGGCCTTAGTTGCAGCAGGCAGGATATTTCATCCATGTAGCTCACGGATTCTATAGTTGTGGCACGTGGGCTCAGTTCAGCTATACAGTTTGTGGGATCTTAGTTCCCTGACCAGGGATAGAACTCGAGTCTCCTGCATTGCACAGCAGATGTTTAACCACTGGACCACCAGGGAATTCCCTTAAAAACCTTTAACAGGCTTCATGTGTCCTCTTAGTTGACCTGAGTCTTTGTTCATTGCCCTTTGAAATGCTGATTATCACATCTACCTCATGGAGACCCTACAAGGACTGGAAAAGGTAACATGTTATCTTAGGCTCGCTAACACAAGGTCACCTGGGAGTGGAGACAACTGGAAACAGCTGGGTGTGAGCAAAACATGGGTGTTCCTTGCTTCCAACCACTGCAACACAAAAGGATCTGATTTTGAGGGGATTTGAGACTGAGCAATACAGTGGAGTATCCACCAGACGGCAGATAGAATGGAAACCACAATTACAGAAAACTAACCAAACTGAGCACTTGGATCACAGGCTTATTTAACTCAATGAAACTATGAGCCATGCCATGTAGGGCCACCCAAGCTGGACAGGTCATGGTGGAGAGTTCTGACAAAACATGGTCCACTGGAGAAAGGAATGGCAAACCACTTTAGTATTCTTGTCTTGAGAACCCCATGAACAGTATGAAAAGGCAAAAAGATATGACACAAAGATGAGCTGGCTGGGTCAGTAGGTACCTAATATGCTACTGAAGATCAGTGGAGAAATAACTCCAGAAAGAATGAAGAGATGGAGCCAAAGCAAAAACAACACCCAGCTGTGGATGTGACTGGTGATGGAAGTAAAGTCTGATGCTATAAAGAACAGTATTGCATAGGAACCTGGAATGTTAGGTCCATGAGTCAAGGTAAACTGGAGTGGTCAAACAGGAGATGACAAGAGTGAACGTTGACATTTTAGGAATCAATGACAGCTGTGGATGTGACTGGTGATGGAAGTAAAGTCTGATGCTATAAAGAACAGTATTGCATAGGAACCTGGAATGTTAGGTCCATGAGTCAAGGTAAACTGGAGTGGTCAAACAGGAGATGACAAGAGTGAACGTTGACATTTTAGGAATCAATGACCTAAAATGGACCAGAATGGGTGAATTTAATTCAGATGACCATTATATCTACTACTGTGGGCAAGAAGAAATGGAGTAGCCCTCATAGTCAACAAGAGTCTGAAATGCAGTACTTGGGTGCAATCTCAAAAATGAAAGAATGATCTCTGTTCGTTTCCAAGTAAACCATTCAATATCACAGCAATCCAAGTCTATACCCCACCCACTAACGCTGAAGAAACTGAAGTTGACGGTTCTATGAAGACCTTCAAGACCTTCTAGAACTAACACCAAAAAAAAGATGACCTTTTTATCACAGGGGACTGGAAAGGAAAAGTAGAAAGTCAAGAGATACCTGGAGTAGCAGGCAAATTTAGACTTGGAATATGGAATGAAGCAGGGCAAAGACTAATAGAGTTCTGCCAAGAGAACTCACTGGTCATAGCAAACACCCTCTTCCAACAACACAAGAGAAGANTTTATCACAGGGGACTGGAAAGGAAAAGTAGAAAGTCAAGAGATACCTGGAGTAGCAGGCAAATTTAGACTTGGAATATGGAATGAAGCAGGGCAAAGACTAATAGAGTTCTGCCAAGAGAACTCACTGGTCATAGCAAACACCCTCTTCCAACAACACAAGAGAAGACGCCACATATGGACATCACCAGATGGTCAACACCAAAATCAGACTGATTATATTCTTTGTAGCCAAAGATGGAGACACTCTATACAGTCAGCAAAAACAAGACTGGGAGCTCACTGTGGCTCATATCATGAACTCCTTATTGCAAAATTCAGACTTAAATTGAAGAAAGTAGAGAAAACCACTAGATCATTCAGGTATGACCTAAATCAAATCTTTATGATTATACAGTGGAAATGACAAATAGGTTCAAGGGATTAGATCTGATAGATAGAATGTCTGAAGAACTATGGACAGAGGTTTTAACATTGTATAGGAAGCTGTGATCAAAACCATCCCCAAGAAGAAATGCAAAAAGGCAAAATGGTTGTCTGAGGAGACCTTACAAATAGCTGAGAAAAGAAGAGAAGCGAAGCACAAAGGAGAAAAGGAAAGATATACCCATCTGAATGCAGAGTTCCAAAGAATAGCAAAGAGATATAAGAAAGCCTTCCTCAGTGACCAATGCAAAGAAATAGAGGAAAACAACAGAATGGGAAAGACTCGAGATCTCTTCAAGAAAATTAGAGATACCAAGGGAACATTTCATGCAAAGATGGGCACAATAAAGAAGAGAAACAGTATGGGCCTAACAGAAGCAGAAGATACTAAGAAGTGTGCTGTGCTTAGTTGCCCAGTCAAAGAATGGGAAAGACTCGAGATCTCTTCAAGAAAATTAGAGATACCAAGGGAACATTTCATGCAAAGATGGGCACAATAAAGAAGAGAAACAGTATGGGCCTAACAGAAGCAGAAGATACTAAGAAGTGTGCTGTGCTTAGTTGCCCAGTCATGTCCAAAACTCTTTGTGACCCCATGCACTGTAGCCCACCAGGTTCCTCTATCCATGGGATTCTCCAGGCAAGAATACTGGAATAGGTTGCCATTTCCTCCTCCAAGGGATCTTCCCAACCTAGAGATCGAACCCAGGTCTTCCACATTGCAGGTGGACTCTTTACCATCTGAGCCACTGGGTAAGTCAAATATACGAAGAGGTGGCAGGAATACACAGAACTATACAAAAAAGATCTTCGTGACCCAGATAATCACGATGGTGTGATCACTCACCTAGAGCCAGACATCCTGTAGTGTGAAGTCAACTGGGCCTTAGGGAGCATCACTAAAAACAAAGCTAGTGGATGTGATGGAATTCTAGCTGAGCTATTACAAATCCTAAAAGATGATACTGCGAAAGTGCTGCACTCAATATGCCAGCACATCTGGAAAACTCAGCAGTGGCCACAGAACTAGAAAAGGTCAGTTTTCATTTCAATCCCAAAGAAAGGCAATGCCAAAGAACATTCAAACCACCGCTCAGTTGCACTCATCTCACATGCTAGCAAAGTAATGCTCAAAATTCTCCGAACCAGGCTTCAACAGTACATGAACCGTGAACTTCCACATGTTCAAGCTGGATTTAGAAAAGGTAGAGGAACCAGAGATCAAATTGCCAACATTCACTGGATCATAGAACAAGCAAGAGAATTACAGAAATACATCTACTTCTGCTTTATCGACTATGCCAAAGCCTTTGACTGTGGGGATCACAACAAACTGTGGAAAGTTCTTTAAGAGATGGGAATACCAGGCCACCCTATTTGCCTCCTGAGAAATCTGTATGCAGGTCAAGAAGCATCAGTTAGAACCTGACATGGAACAATGGACTGGTTTCAAATTGGGAAAGAAATACATCAGGCTGTGTATTTTCACCTTGCTTATTTAACTTATATGCAGAGTACATCATGCAAAATGTTAGACTGGATGAAGCCCAAGCTGGAATCAAGATTGCCAGGAGAAATATCAATAACCTCAGATATGCAGATGACACCACCCTTAGGGCAGAAAGTGAACAGGAACTAAAGGTCCTCTTGATGAAAGTGAAAGAGGAGAGTAAAAAAAGCTGGCTTAAAACTCAACATTCAAAAAACTAAGATCATGGCCTCTGGTCCCATCACTTCATGGCAAATAGGTAAACAATGAAAACAGTGACAGACTTTATTTTGGGGGGCTCAAAAATCACTGCAGACAGTGACTGCAGCCATGAAATTAAATGATGCTTGATCCTTGGAAGAAAAGCTATGACAAACCTAGACAGCATATTAAAAGGCAGAGATACTCCTTTGCCAACAAGGTCCGTCTAGTCTAATCTATGGTTTTTCTAGTAGTCATGTATAGATGTGAAAGTTGGACCATAAAGAAAGCTGAGTGCCAAAGATTTGATGCTTTTGAACTCTGGTGTTGGAGAAGACTTTTGAGAGTCCCTTGGACTGCAAGGAGATCCAACCAGTCCATCCTAAAGGAAATCAGTCCTGAATATTCATTGGAAGGACTGATGCTGAAGCTGAAACTCCAATACTTTGGCCACCTGATGCAAAGAACTGACTCATTTGAAAAGACCCTGATGCTGGGAAAGACTGAAGGCAGGAGGGAGAAGGGGACAACAGAGGATGAGATGGTTGGATGGCATCACTGACTCAATGGACGTGAGTTTGAGCAAAGTCCAGGTGTTTGGTATGGACAGGGAAGCCTGGCGTGCTGCAGTCCATGGGGTTGCAAAGAGTTGGACACGACTGAGTGACTGAACTGAACTGAATACTGTGAACCCCTATCTGCTAAGGTACCTCTGAGACCATTGGTTTCGTCAAATGCAAACAACATGTGAAAGATGTTGACTCAGACATCAATCTGGGTCCAGTCAATGGTGGCCTGACCAGCAGGGACACAGAATCAGGTCAAGTTAGATGACTCAGGCTTGAGTCCACTTTCCCCAGATGCTTTTAGAAATGGTAAGAACTTGGGAATTTCACAAGCTTTTCTGTAGTATTTACTATACTTGATCAAATCCAAGATACGTCAATCCCTGGTCAGGGAACTAGATCCCAGATGCCACAACTAAAGATCCTGCAGCCTGCAACAAAGATCAAAGATCCTGCATGCTGCAACTAAGATCTGGTACAGCCAAATAAATAAATAAATATTTTTCAAAAGAAAAGTTGTTCAAAACAAATAAATAAAGGGCCTTTTCCAGCTCCAAAGATAAGAACAGAAACTGCTCATTCTCCCAGGAGTTACAGCAGCAGAACAGAAAAACATCTCCATACAAGAAAATGTGGCCCTGGCTTCAAGGCACTGCACTCCAGAAGCAGACTGCCCTTTACCTGGTGGTTCTGTCACGGCACCATCTGGTACACGGGGTCACCAACTTTCAGGCTCCCAATTTTTTCCACCGAGTAATAGATTCCAAACAGTGGGGATGACTTGTAAATTGACTTCTCAGAAGGATCACACAGGCGGTAACTGAAAGAAGCAAAAATTCACCCTCAGGCACAAGAAGAGAATATCTAGGTGCTCTCAATGGAATTCAGCTTTCATGCTCAGCTCCTCTATAAATATCTAGCAAGCCTTTTTTAAAATGTGGACAGAGAAGTCTGGGTAAGTCAAACTTCAAATAAACCTGGTTTTTCTACAATATCCTGAGAGTCTAAACAATTTTTCTATGGTTCGGTTTGAAGTCCCAATGAAAAACTTGTACGTGTCACTTAAAATACTTTGTTTGCATGCGTACAAACATGGGAAATCAGTGCTCATGCAATCTCACAGTGGACCTGCCCTGAACTCCAGGCTTTCTGCCCCTCCACGGTTATAAGTCCAAACCTGGGATCTTTGATAAAACTGAAGACAGAGGCGCTTTGGCAGGTAGGCTGGGCTGTTACTGAGGTTAATCTTTTTAAAGGCTTGTCTAAAGAAAAAATAATCATTTCACTGGGTCTTAAAAAATAGAAAACAAAATAGAATTGCCAATCTGAAGACTTTAAGAAGTAATCTCCTCTGAAACTTAAATCCATTAGAAACACATAAAAAACAGAGGAAAGGGAAACAGAACAGAATACAACTTCCAGAAAAAGTTAATTTAAGTTTAAAAACACATTGAGAACGAAAATCGGCCAAAATTCTATAAGTAACAAAACACCCTAACTCAAAAGAAGCTCTTGAATAAACAAACACAGACAATTCATTTCATTCCCCTTTTCAACTATTTCATTATACAACTCAATTATTCTCATCCTCCTGCTACTAATTCTAATAAATAAATGAGAACTGCAAACAAGGTCTTAATTTGGAAATAGATGTGTAAAGGTTATTAAAAACTGAAGTCAGATGAAAATTTCAAAATGTGGAATCATACAATTGAACATTTGTCCAAAACTCTACAAGAGTCATCTAGGGAAAAAAAAAAAAAAGGAGGCAACAAATACTCACTGACATTAATAACAGACACAAAGAACCAGAAGGCACAAAGGAGCCCAGACAGGGCACCTGTAGCCGCCAGTGGTTCGAGGCTGGGGATAATATAAAATACACCAGACATAGAGACGTTCTACCTCTTCAGGGTCTCGAGTGGCTCCTTCCTGTCAATCACTCCAGTATCCGGGTCCACCGTGGTCATAATGCACCTGTCACACAATCACGAAGGGTCAGGGGACAGTTAAGAACCAGTGACTCTGCGACGCGCCCAGAGGTCCAGTCTCACAAGACTCCTTACCTGGGGCAAGCCAAAATCTTTTTCATTTCTACATTGCCAATGAGAAGTTCATCCCAAGTGTCCTAGGAGAAAAGGAGACGGTATCTTTTAAATTAAGGCTCCATCCAGCCTTATTCCAGCCTTATTCAGCTGGTCCTATGAAGCTAGCAGAAGAACAGAGTACAAGAGGATGCTACCAAGTACCCCAGAAAGGACTCAAAGGAAGGAGAGTGTGGGATGCAGAGTTTTGTTTTTTTGGGTTTTTTTTGGCGGCATCACGCAGCACATAAAATCTTAGTTCCCCAACCAGGGATCAAGCCCTCACTCCCTGTAAAGGAAGCTGCTGCTGCTGCTGCTGCTAAGTCACTTCAGTCGTGTCTGACTCTGTGCGACCCCATAGATGGCAGCCCACCAAGCTCCCCCGTCCCTGGGATTCTCCAGGGAAGAACAATGGAGTGGGTTGCCATTTCCTTCTCCAATGCATGAGAAGGAAAAAAGTGAAAGTGAAGTCGCTCAGTCGTGTCCAACTCTTCACAACCCCATGGACTGCAGCCCACCAGGCTCCTCCGTCCATGGGATTTTCCAGGCAAGAGTACTGGAGTGGGTTGCCATAATGGAAGCATGGGGTGTTAACCACTGGACGGACAAGGAAGTTCCAGGACGCAGTTCTTGACTGGGCCTCAGAAGCCTGCCTCTGTCAGCACAACAAAATACATCTTCTCCAGTGGCCAGTTTGCCATGAGAACCATCAAGTAACTTCAGGTCAAGTTAATGATGTATAATGAGAAGTGGAAAGCTTGCAAGACTGCCCACTCTTTCCTCTTGCTAAGCTGCAATGGAAGCCAAGTTACAATCGAACGGTTCTTTGACGAGTGGGACATGGCCCAAGAGAAGTCGGTTCTAAGATGCACCCATTCAGCACCGCCGCTGGTCCTGAGCAGCCTCAGTCAACCGCCCAGCCTTGTTTTACCAATCTTAAACCGTGGTAGGTCTGGCCAATGTCTGCCTTGGGATTTCCTTCAAACCTCATGACTGAGGGAGGAATTAATATGGTCCCATTTTTACACAAAGATACAGAGGCAGAGAAAGTTTACAAAATATTTTCAGGGTCACAGCAGCTAGGTTTGAAAACTTTTCTGATTCTGAAGCAGGGCTTTTAACCACCCAGCTTTTAACTATCCCCATGTCTATACCACTTGGTATAGGTCTATCTAGTCAAAGCTATCGGAGAAGGCAATGGCACCCCACTCCAGTACTCTTGCCTGGAAAATCCCATGGACGGAGGAGCCTGGTGGGCTGCAGTCCATGGGGTATTCTTGCCTGGAGAATCCCAGGGACAGGGGAGCCTGGTGGGCTACCGTCTATGGGGTCACACAGAGTCGGACACGACTGAAGTGACTTAGCAGCAGCAGCAGTCAAAGCTATGGTTTTTCCAGTAGTCATGTATGGATGTGAGAGTTGGACTATAAAGAAAGGTGTACACCGAAGAATTGATGCTTTTGAACTGTGGTGTTGGAGAAGACTCTTGAGAGTCCCTTGGACTACAAGGAGATTCAACCAGTCCATCCTAAAGGAGATCATTCCTGAATATTCATCGGAAGGACTGATGCTGAAGCTGAAACTCCAATACTTTGGCCACCTAATGCAAAGAACAGACTCATTGGAAAAGACCCTGATCCTGGGAAAGATTGAAGGCAGGAGGAGAAGGGGATGACAGAGGATGAGATGGCTGGATGGCATCACCGACTCAGTGGACATGAGTTTGAGTAAACTCTGGGAGTTGATGATGGACAGGGAAGCCTGTGGTGCTGCCGTCCATGGGGTCGCAAAGAGTTGGACACAACTGACCAACTGAACTGAACTGATACCACCTGGAGTAGAAAATGGTTAGCCACTGCAGTATTCCTGCACGGAGAATTTTTCATGAACAGAGGAGTCTGGTGGACTACAGATCACAGGACTGCAGAATCAGACACTACTGGGCACGCACATACATCTATCTACCTATCTATCTGTACACACGTACACAAGTATACATACATACATATAAACACATAAATATGGAGGTTGTATTAATTACAGTATATATACATACACAAAAGTGAAAGTCACTCAGTCGTGTCTGACTCTTTGCAAGCCCATGGACTATACATAGTCCATGGAATTCTCCAGGCCAGAGTACTGGAGTGGGTAGCCTTTCCTTTCTCCAGGGGATCTTCCCAACCGAGGGATCGAACCCAGGTTTCCCAAATTGCAGGCGGATTCTTTACCAGCTGAGCCACAAGGTAAACCCATAAACAAATATATATATATATACACATACATACATGCATTCACACACACACACACATATGAGGAGAATATGTTACAGGCCTCTCTTGCTGACAGGAAAGCCATCTGTAAAGCCTGAATTTCACAAGCCAATCCTTTGTCAAGACCCCAAGGGAGACAAGGGAGGCATTGGGGATAGGGCCTCACTCCAGGCTCCATACACCAATAGTGTCTATAATTAGATGTGTTAGGGGGAGCACACTGGCTGAAATCGCCCACCCTGGCCAGGCACCATAGTAACCATTTGCATGAGCTGTTTTAAGACAGGAGGTCCTGGTAAGGAACACGAAACTAATAAGCCACCACCAACCGGAAGAGTTCCGGAAAGGTCAAAAGGAGACACCGCATGTCCGGCCACCTCCCAGAATCCTTCTCTCTGGCATCCATCTTGGCTGAACAAGGTGTGCACCACCAGGAAGGACTCTGAGTCAGAATGATTGGCTAAAGACAACCCGGAAACTAATCCCATCACCATAAAACTCGAGACTGTGAGTCATGTGCAATGTGCCTCGAATATTTGTTTCCTGATCTCAACCCAAGTGAACTTTTGGAGATCATGGGTCTGAAGATTTGGTGAGAAATCCAGCCTCCAAGTGAGGCAGTGGGGCATCCGGTCCTCTCAGCTGGTGGCTCACTGCCCTGGAGACAGGAGAGACCAGTCCATCCCTGCAGGAGGCAGGGCAGAGAGGGGAATGGGGCCTCGCAGGTAACGTCCCCCCTCCCCTGCGGATGACCAGGCTGTGATCATGCTAGGGACCTCTTTCAGGTAACACTAGACCACCCCTTCCCCACCCTGAGCCTATTGGGGAGACTTAGCAAATGCACAAAAGGAAGTCCAGTGCCTAACTGGGTCTTCCCAACTGGGAAATCTCTGCAGGATATGACTGAGGTAAGGTGATTTCTGTGGATGCCTTGGGTTCCCAACTGTCATTTATGAAACTCTGTGATGTAAGAAATGAAATGTTTCCTGCCATATCAAAGAACAAGGATGTCACAACCATCAGCCCTCCAAATGTGAATTCCTGAGCCCAGAGGGTGCCCAGGAGAAACAATACCTGCTATCAGGCAGCCATCAGCCACTCCCCACGGTCAGCATTAAGGAGCTGGGAAGAGTGGGGCGTGGGGGGGGGGG
>SJYT01045305.1:107700-120471 GCA_006410635.1 Cephalophus harveyi
ATGCATTTGAAAGGAATGATTTCAATGAGCCCAGAATCTTGTTAATTTCCCATATGCAGAAAAAGGGCTAAATTCCTTAACTTGAGATATGTGTGTGTGTGTGTGTGTGTTAGTGGCTCAGTCATGTCCGACTCTTTGCAACCCCATGGACTGTAGCCCACCAAGCTTCTCTGTCCATGGGATTCTCCAGGCAAGAATACTGGAGTGGGTTGCCATTTCCTCCTGCAGGGGATCTTCCCGACCCAGGGATCGCACCCACGTCACTTATGTCCCCTGCACTGGCAGGTGGGTTCTTTACCGCTATGGCCACCTGAGATACCTGGTCTCCCTTAGTTAACAGTAATTTTTCGATGTTCAGACCAGCTGATACCAGGGGAGGCTACATATGGGCTGTCTCTTATACACATCTGTCTCCTAGGAGCAGCACCACTTGAGATGCCGTCTCTGGGGTCTGAAGTCCTAAAAATTCCCACCGAATAAAACATAATTCTCTGCTTCTAGGTTGTGACTATTTTTTTAAGTCAACAGTGGAAATTAACTCTGAGTTTCAAACAACTAATTGAGGGGTGAACTATGCAATAACTCTTGTAAAAGGCAAGGCCACCTCATATAAAATCCTTTTTGCTGTTCTTCAGTCGCTAAGTCAAGTCATGTAAAATGGAATCTCTAGAGTGGCCGGGAATTTTGACGAACAATGTTCAAATGCAACACTGCAAGACGGTCATAGCGCCTGGCTCGCCTCCTGAAGAACCGTGACCTCCCAGGGAGTGTGACCAATAATACAGCTCCCGTATCTGGAAGTGACAGGTCTCTGGCGCCCGGGCCTGGAAGGAGCTAACAAGACGACGCACTTCGCCACACGAGGGCGCTGCGGGCACAGGCATGCAAGCCCATCGGGCAGCCAGTGCAGAACCCTGCCAGCTTCCCCAGTACCTCTCCGTTCCATTTCTTTTTGCAAGTGCTGATGAATTTCATATATCAAAGCCACATAACTGTGTAAAGCCGACCTCGTGATTATCATATAAAGCGAGAAGCCTGAAAATTTCAGTTGGATTTCCTAGTTTACAAGACATTTAATCTGCTCTTAACGGGCTTCCCAGGTGACTCAGCGGTAAAGAGACACAGGTTCAGTCTCTGGATGCGAAAGATCCTCTGGAGAAAGACATGGCAACCCACTCCAGTATTTTTGCCTGGGGAAATCCCATGGACAGAGGAGCCCAGCGGGCTACAGTCCATGGGGTCGCAAAGAATTGGACACAACTGAGTGACTACACCGGAGAAAGCAACGGCAACCCACGCCAGTACTCTTGCCTGGAAAATCTCATGGATGGAGGAGCCTGGTAGGCTGCAGTCCATGGGGTCGCGGGCTGAGTGACTTCACTTTCACTTTTCACTTTCATGCATTGGAGAAGGAAATGGCAACTCACTCCAGTGTTCTTGCCTGGAGAATCCCAGGGACGGGGGAGCCTGGCGGGCTGCCGTCTATGGGGTCGCACAGAGTTGGACATCACTGAAGCGACTTAGCAGCAGCAGCAGCAGCAGCGTGACTACACGGCAGCAAAAGAGGAGCTGAAGCTCTCTGGGCTCCAGCTTCACATACTCCTGCCCCTCTTTCTCAGCCCCTGAAAGTCTCTGTGGCAAATCGTTCAAGGTACCGAGATGCAATCAAAAAACAAAGGCATAGTGAGCTCTGTAACCCCATCGACAGCTTCTTGAGGAACATGAATGTCTGACTGCTCCTCCATCCAGAACTTGGGTCTCCCTTGTGCTCATCATGTTGGCTTTTCTAAATCAAGACTAATTTCCCTGAGGTCCTTCGAGGTCCCCTAGCAAAGTGGGGATGTCATAAAAGCTCCCTGGAGGAGAACAGAGACCCCTATTTGAAAGGCATGCCATAAAGTGATGAGGGGAGCCCCTGTAGTCAACCATATGCATACAACACCGAGAGTGAACCCTAAGGCCAGCTATGGACTTTGGGTGATTATGATGTCAGTATAGATTCATCCTCGGTTAAAAAATGCCAAGTGAGTGATGCTGATACCAGGGGAGGCTACATATGGGGGGCTAGGAATAGATGGGAAATGGTCACTGAGATAAGAAGCACTGGTCAATTTTATTACTTTGTTTAATTATTTATTTGTATGTTTATTTATTTGGCTGTGTAGGGTCCCAGCTGCAGCATCAAGATCTTCTTTGTATCGTGGGGGATCTTTCGTTGCAGCTCACAGACGCTCTAGCTGTGGCACACGGGCTCAGTTGTTCCAGGGCATGTAAGGATCTTAGCTCCCCAACCAGGGATCCAACCCATGTCCCCTGCATTGCAAGGCGGATTCCTAACCACTGGAACCACCAGGGAAGTCCCAACTCTATTATTTTTTAAACTTCATTGCTCCACATTTCCAGAATTCAAGCATACCACACCGGCCCAAAGGAAACCGCTTTAAAAATAACTGCTTAATATTCTGAATTACATGGAAAAAGTACAAAGTGCTTTGGGTTCCAAAGAGTAAATATTGCACAATGCATCCTCCTATTGCTCTATGATTTTGTAATAAATAATGGCCTGAAATTTTGCACTATGCTTAGGTTTGCTGTATGTTTATTATTAGTTGGTCTATGAAATATTTAGGTGCATTATAATTTTACATTAATATTTAACAAAGTCCTGCTAACTGAAAGGGTTATAGATGGTGCCAGGTAGACAGGTTAGTGCCTCAGGCCCTTAACTCTTGGGCTTCTTGATTTAAAGGAAAATAAATCAACCCCATTAGCATCATTTTACAGTAAAGATTTTTTTAATATGCATTTCCAAAGGACTCTTCTATTCAAATAAGAATACTCTTCCTTATGTATTATTTCTGTAAGCCTATCACAAGGCAGGAAAAGAACAACAAATGGACTTGGGCATACAAGGTCACTTAACATTTTTTAAACTGAAAAAACAAGGCTCCACCCACTCAAATTGCCTAAACAAATATAATTAGGCTTACATCAGCCGTCGGTTCAATTTGACAAGTTAGAGGTGACCCAAAAAGTCTTAGTTGGCAAGTTACAGGAAAGCACAAATTCTTTAGCCAGGAATGGGAGTATCTTTTCTTCTTCTTCCTCTGGTTCAAGATTTTATACTAAAATTAATATCTTTAGTGGAGACAAATCAAGAAAAATGTATTCCCTGTAAGAAAGTGTCTCAGCAAAGAATGGGCCAGTTTTACAGGAGTCCTGTGCAAGAATTTTTGTTTCATGGACTAATTTCTGATCAGTCTTCAGCATTATTGATACTGAGTCTCATTTCATTCTGTGTTTAACAAGTATCTAATGACTCTGAACTTCTGCACCCTCTATTCATCAGCACAGAAAAACAGAACAGGGGAGAAATAGGCGGGTTTACTGGGAATGTCTCTGGAGAGGCTTGAGCCTCAAGCTCTGGACCCTTTTGAGACCCTGCACTTAATCTTGGTTTTGTTATTTTCTCCTCTTAAAGAGCCCCCTCAAATTGTATCCACTTCAGGTCACACCAAATCTGTGTTATTCCTTGGGAGAAAAACAAGTTTCTTCCATCAGGCAGCTGATGCCCAGAGAATGTCAGCACTCCTATTTCTCCTACCCCCTCTGTCACCCTTGCCCCTCACTCCTCCTAAATCAGCACTTTCCTGGGCACTGTTTGCACAAAAGTCACCTAGGATGGTACTGCCAACACAGTCACAAGCCTGATCGTAATTCTGATACAGGTTTTAGGTAAGGCGGGCTGATCTCCCTCTGGGGACGAAGCATGGCACGGATGTTTCTGCCTCAGTTTCCCTAACTTTCCAAGCACTTTCTAGAGAGTTGCCAGGGTAAAATCATGCAGCTCGCAGTATCATGCAGTTTGGTCATATTTGTTGGGTGCATGAAAATAATAATTACTTCCTCATTCAAAATCATTACCAACTCTTCCTTATCCACAATATAAAATCTAAACCCCTGGGACTTCCCTGGTAGTCTAGTGGTTAAGAGTCCACCTTGTGATGCAGAGAACATGGGCTCAATCTCTGGTTGTGGGAATTAAGATCCACATGCTATAGGGCAACTAAGCCTGTGTGCTACAACTAGAGAAAGCCCTTTGCCACAGTGAAGATCTAATGCCGCCAAAAAAAAAAAAGACTTTTTAATTTGTAAAAAATAAAATCCAACCTCCTTGGCATGGTGGCCTCTAGCAAGCTCCAGGTCCAGCCACCTCATGCCGCTTCTCCTCTTCCTGCAGCGCCCCTGTGATTCTGAAATGATCCCAGGCACCCTTGATATAACAGCCTGTGCTGCTTTTAGGCCTTCTAACTGGTGGCCTCCTTTACCCACCGTGACCCTCACTCCCCCTCACCAGCACACACAACATCACACTTCACAGCACAGCTCCTGGGTAGCTTGACCTGACCCCTCTCTGCTCCCATGCCTCTCTTCTCCAGGCAGGTGCAGGCACTTCTAAGCATCCTTGGCCCCTGATAAGTACATGCATTAAAGCTTTCCTCATGCTGGCCTGCCATTGCCTCCCAGCCATTCCTCTCCTATCAGGAAATTCTGAAGGGCAGGGTCTGTATCTTTTCATCTCTGTATCCAGGATTCTTCTTATGGGCCACAGTGCCAGTCAATTAAAAAAAATCATTTTTAATTAAAAATTTAATTAAAATCAATTTAAAAAAATTTTAACAAATGTAGAGAGGGATTCAAGATATTAGGTAACAAACAACAGGATAATATCAACAAGTAGACAACTTCTGTATACCCTAGTTATTGCTTTCATTATCAAATAAAATGAAGACTGTATGAGGATTTATACTAGCCTCCATGCAAAGGTTTATCCTAAAGAATAATATTTACCAGCAAATGGGGCACATTTTACTCATACAAAAGGATGTGGGGGTCAACCAAGGGAGCAAAGAATTGAGAAGGTATTTAAGATCCTCTAAAAATTAGCTTCTTGGGATCTTTGACTGGAATCAAGATCTCCACTCCTCAGTCCTGGGTTCTAATCCAAAGCCACTACTTCCATGCCTAACAAGCTGTGTAACACCTGCAAGCTTCTGTTCCCTTATAGAAAGGAGAAAATAGTACAGACCTCACAGCACTGTCCTAAGGAACAAATAGAGTAATTTGCATGAAACCATCCATTGATTCTGTGTCTGGCACCCAGTAAACAATGAACGAATGGTTGCTGTTATTTCCAGTGCTTATAAAGTTAAGCTTTATAATATAATCCTGATGTTTAATAGGATTCCTAGTACTTGTTATTACAGAGCAACATACAACTATATATATTTCACATACAGGTCACAGCTACAAGGTGCTGATGTGGTTGTCCTTTTAGGGCTAAAAGGGGCTGAGTCTTTGGAGGATGAAAATTTCTAGTTTCAACCATATAGCAGAGCATATGAGTCCTCTGGGAGATAATTCAGGCCACAGAGTGACACATCTCCAAGTCCGGGTTTACAAGTAATCTCCTGTATCCTCCTGGCCTCCACTTTGGGGTCTGGAGCTTTCAGAAGTCTCAAACCTTTCAGCACTCCTGGATGGTACAGGTACCAAAATGGGCTGTTCTCTTCATCTTTTTTTCCCTGTAGCTATCTCTGAGCTATGACTATCAATACACTCTAGCCTAGTTCCATTGTTGTTTAGTGCTCAATCTGACTCTTTGCAACCCCATGGCCTGTAGCCTACCAGGCTTCTCTGTCCAAGTAATTTCCCAGCCAAGAATACTAGAGAGAGTTGCAACTTTTTTCTCCAGGGGATCTGCTCCACCCCGAGATGAAACCTGCCTCTCCTGCATTGCAGGCGAATTCTTTATCGCTGACCCACCAGGAAAGGCCCAGTCTAGATCCAGACTTGCTACAATTTGGGAGTTCTAATTGATAGCTTTGGGGCCAGAGCAGTAAAGGGTGAGCAGCGCCCCCCTGAGTCCAGCGAGGAGATAGCGGCAGCAGTAAGTGAACCACTCCACGCAAGAGACTCAAACTGGCGAGTCTCAAACCAATAACCTGGCTGGCCATTCTCAGAAAATCCGACTTGGCGCTGACTCGGGAGGACTTCTAGACATCATGCATAAAAGCAGAGAGCCGCTTACCTCCTCAAAAGCACAGCAGCCTGTCACCACGATATTTGGCCTGAAATTGTCTATTTTCACTTTCTTCTCCACCCTGGTATTCAGATCGGCCAGGGAGGCTTCCGACAGGATCATGACGGGGCTGCAGTCCGGGTAGGCCACCTGCGCCAAGGACACAGCACCGTCAGGCCTCGCTGCCCATAGAATGGGCTCAGCCCAGCTGCCAAGCTAGGTGAAGCCCAGAAGCCAACCCACCAGACTGCAGAAGGGGAGAGCTGCGTTCAGGAGGGAGAGGGAACTCCGCGGGCTTGGAAACCGCCAGATCAGCGCTGGAGGAGGGTTCCCTCCCCCAGCCGCCACCCCCACCCCGGGGGGCGCAGATGGGGCTCCCTGTCCACACACAGAAGCAGGGCCAAGGCTACCCTGCAGCCTCATCTCTTGTTCCTCACTCTCCTGCCGCATCACCACCACCACCACCAGACAGGGGAAGGGTCTGCTGCCAATCAGCTCTTGCTCTAGCCCTGGTTTCCTTTGGTTGCGCCATTCACTCCCGTGCATTTATTAAGCACCACTTATTGGAGAAGGAAATGGCAGCCCACTCCAGTGTTCTTGCCTGAAGAATCCCAGGGACAGGGGAGCCTGGTGGGCTGCTGTCTATGGGGTCGCACAGAGTCAGACACGACTGAAGTGACTTAGCAGCAGCAGCATGCATCAGACACTGTTCTAGGAGGGGAAATAGCGTGAATACAGCAGATAAAACCCCCTGCATTCAAGGAACTTGTAGTTCAGGGATCATGGGGAGAGACACCCCAAGATGGATTTTGAGCCTCATCTCACTGCACAATCAAAGCCTTTGGTTTGGGGGCTGCAGCTGACTCAGGGGAGGTGAGGTGCCTTTTAAACACCAGAAATGGTAAACATACCCCCACTGGCTGTGAAGGGTGGACTTGGATAAACTCTGCTTCTGTGATTTTAGAAGACCTGGATTTAGAAAACCTCACGGACAGAGGAGCCTGATGGGCTACAGTCCATGGGGTCACAAAGAGTCGGGCAGGACTGAATGACTGAGCACATAAGCACATAAACCTCACTTTGGCCTGCCAGCGCATCTTCTCTGTCCTCACCTGTCCAGGTAGCGCCCTCAGTACCCACCTGGGTCATCCCTTAGTTCTGTTCAGTTCAGTCGCTCAGTCATTTCCTACTCCTTGCAACCTCAAGGACTGCAGCACACCAGGCTTCCCTGTCCCATCACCAACTCCCAGAGCTTGCTCAAACTCATGTCCAGAGAGTTGGTGATGCCATCCCACCATCTCATCCCCTGTCTTCCCCTTCTCCTTCTGCCTTCAATCTTTCCCAGCATCAGGGTCTTTTCCAATGAGTCAGTTCTTCAAATCAGGTGGCCAAAGGATTGGAGCTTCAGCTTCAGCATCAGTCCTTCCTAACTGGGGCCCCAAGGGAGGCTCTTTGTGGGCCTAGAAGGAAGCCGGAAGGGAAGGGCAGCTCCCTGCAAGCTCACCTGGTAATTCTTGTCCAAAGAAGGGAAAATTTCATTTGACTGTCTTGCCTTCATGTTCTTTTCAAACTGAACCAGCCTGAAAGCGTCCGTTTTCAAGAAGCTGGTGAACCACTGAGCAGCCTCATCGCCACAGTCCCTGCCCTGGATGTCAAGACCAAACACCCTGGAACGGTCACAGAGAGCAGGGGGGTTACGTTCGCACCTCAACACACTGAGTGGTGGGGTCAAGGTGGAGAGCTGGGCTGCTGGGATCTGACTATCCTGGGAGGCCAGTGAGTGGTCCGTGGGCCAAACCTGGGCAGAAGCAGAGCGGGAGGGAGCAGGGAAGAACCCGTCAGGTGCTGATAACTCATGCAGTTACAAGCTGAAATACCGATTTTGTTTCAAGAGGCTGGGCTAGAGCCTGATGCTCTGCATTCCTAAAAAGCTTCGAGATGCCTAGGCTGCTGATCCATGGACCACACTTTGAGTCGCAAGGATTCAGGATGCTTCAGAAAGGGAGAGGGACCATGGTGTGGTAGAGGCGCCCTGAACTTGGAGTCCGGTAGACCTGGTTCAAACTGGAACTCTGCCCTCTCTAATCTTATGACTTTTAGCAAATCATTAAACTCCTCTGATCTTCTGTCTCAGTTACAAATTGGAAATAATAATATATTACCTGCCTCACAAGGTGGACACAGGTTCCACCAGATAATGAAGTGGTCCAAGGATTTTTTGCTTGAGCAACCTCAAAAGATAAAAGCTATATATCACCCCCCCCCAAAAAGCTGTGTACCCCTCACAGAATTGCAAGCTGACATGTAAACTTTTCTTCTTTTTTTTAAACTGAAATATAGTTGATTGACAATATTATGTTAGTTTCAGATATAAATGATTGAGTTATATATATACTTTTCCAGGTTATTTTCCACTACAATTTATAAAAGATATTGACTATAGTTCCCTGTTTTATGGGCTTCCCAAGTAGCCATAAAGAATCCACCTGTCAATGCAGGGATTCAATCCCTGGGTAAGGAAGATCCCCTGGAGGAGGAAATGGCAACCCAATTCAGTACTGTCATCTGGATAAGCGCATAGACAGAGAAGCCTGACGGGCTACAGTCCAGGGGGTCACAGAGAGTCAGACATGACTGAGCAGGCATGCACTGTGTGTGTCCCTGTTTTATACAGCAAATCCTTGTTGTTAATCTATTTTATGTATTGCTCATACATGTTCATCTCATGCTCTTAATTTTTCCCTCTCTCCCTCACTTTCCCCTTGGGAAACATAAGTTTGTTTTCTATTTCTGTGATTCTGTTTCTGTTTTGTATATAGATCATTTGTATTATTTTTTAGATTTCATATATTTGTCATAGCATATAATATTTGTCTTCCTCTGTCTGCGGTTCACGGGGTCACAAAGAGTCAGACACAACTGAGCGACTGAACTGAACTGTCTGACTTACTTTACCTAGTATGATTTTCTCTAAGTCCATCTGTATTTTTTATAAGTTTAATTTGTTATGAAAGATTAAATTTCCATTGAATTGTAAATATTAACATTTAAAGTAAAATTATATCATAATTTATATGTTATACCTTAATATTATAAATACATATAAATTATATTAAAATAAAATAAAATAATGCTTTTAAAAGCATGCAATGGAATTCAAATGTCTGGGTAGTTTGATAGCTATTTTTAAAAACTATTTTTAATAATACATGATTAAGTCCTGGGTGTTCATTGGAAGGACTGATGTTGAAGCTGAAACTCCAATACTTTGGCCACCTAATGTGAAGAGCTGACTTATTTGAAAAGACCCTGATGCTGGGAAAGATTGGCAGGAGGAGAAGGGGACGACAGAGGATGAGATGATTGGATGGCATCACCGACTTGATGGACATGGGTTTGGGTGGACTCTGGGAGTTGGTGATGGACAGGGAAGCCTGGCGTGCTGCAGTTCATGGGGCTGCAGAGTCGGACACAACTGAGCAACTGAACTGAACTGAACTGAACTGAAGGACTTCTTTTCTGGCCCACATTTTAAAAATTATTTTCAAATTTTTTCTCAGTCTAGGACTCCCCCAGTGGCCCAGCGGTTAAAATGCCGTGCTTCTGCTGTGGGAGGCATGGGTTCCAACCACGGCTGAAGAAGTTTCACACGCCACCTGGGGCAGCCAAAGGGAAAAAAAAATGTTTTCCTGGTTTTATTGAAACATAATTGACATGCAGCACTGCATAAGTTCAGGGTATAAAGCATAACGACTTGACTTACATGTATTGTGAAATGATTACAAGTTTAGTTAGCAGTCCTCATCTCATATTTTTTAAGTTCCTTTTTTCTTATGATGAGAACTCTTAGGATTCACTGTCTTCACAGATGGAATGAAAGAAGTTGATTTATAATAATTCCACTCATCCTTTGAATCCTTCTGTGATCTCTGGCATTTAGTAATCATTCATTAAAAGTGTTTTTAATAATTTATCAGCAACAATTTGACTAGACTTGCCTTCATTTTAGTGTAAGACAAAGATTTTGAACCACCATCTTGTGGAATGACTTTACTCCCGTCATTAGAAACATTCTCCTTTAGCAATACCAGTATTCTTTTATTGTCTGGGCCCCACAGGTTTTTCCCTCCCAGGGCAGTGCTCTCTACTAAGACAAGAGATGGGAAAGCCTTTCATCTGTACCAAGGAGAGGTGGAGAAGAGAATTTGCCCCCGGCAGATAATATCACAGCTGGAGAGAGAACCTATAAGATTCAAGGATCTGGAAACTGACTCCCTTAAAAGGATCCCAGCCCTCAGTTACCATGGGAGGTGTTTGCACTTCCCTGTGAGTGCCTCCTCCAGTCTGAAGGCCCCTGGGGTGATGGATGTGAGGGAATCCGAGGTGGACCATGAGATGCTCCCTGAGGCCCGCAGACCTTGTCTGATGGCTAGACTCACCCCACCTACTGTCAAGTCTCGACGCAGTTCTTCTGAAGTTTCTTGGACCTTTGCCTTCTCTCTAAACCCTCTTCTTGGGGCCACTGTTCGGCCTCTGACTAACCCCTGGCTCCAACCCCATGGTCCTCTCATGGTCCTCTCCCTCACCTCCTTCAGCTTTCCCCTAAAACTCTCCTCCACCAGTACTAATCCATACAGATCTGCTCCCTGAGCTGAGCGCTTCCTTCAACCCTTCAGGACAGCCCTCCTGTGTAACTACACACACTTCCACCCACTCAGGTGAGCCTAGTGTGGGCTCTCTGAGAAGCAGAGAGCACCCAGCGGGGCAAGGGAAGACTAATTATCCAGTGCCCCTGAAAGTTACCCCCCACCACTAATCCTTCCTCCCTCCACTCCCTGCTGCAGACTCTACCCTTCTGTCATTCCACCTTCTGCAATTCTCTCCGAATTTTATGAAAAGCTCACTTTCTTCCATGTTTCTAAATGAAATGTTCTATAATCACCCCACAGAAAAGAACCTCATCTCCCTGAGTAAGCATAACAGAACTACATTAGTTAGTAATCCAATTAAGTTCAGGATTGAAGGAAATCAACTCTGAATATTCATCAGAAGGACTGATGCTGAAGCTGAAGCCCCAATACTTTGGTCACTTGATGCAAAGAGGCAACCTGTTAGAAAAGACCCTGATGCTGGGAAAGATTGAAGTCAAGAGAAAAAGGGGACAACAGAGGGTGAGATGGTTGGATGGCATCCTCGACTCAATGGACATGAGTTTGAGCAAACTCTGGGAGGTAGTGAAAGACAGGGAAGCCTGGCATGCTGCAGTCCATGGGGTCACAAAGAATCAGACATGACTGAGCAACTGAACAACAAAGTTAGTGATCTACTAATTCATAAAGCAAAATAACTCACTAAAAATACTTGAGAAGACATAAAAGCTTGAATGGACTTTTACAAAGAAAATCTAGGCAGTTTTACTGGAAAGTTTCACCAATGATCGAAGAATAAAAACTATCAAATGTAAATAGAAAAAAAAATTTAATTCTCATTTAAAATAGGACAAAGAGATAAGATGTCTAGGACTCAATCTAACCAGAGATGTACAATTCTATTATAGAGAAAATTATGAAATTTTGTTAAAGAAATAAAATAAGACACAAATAAGGGAGAAAAGATAACACATTCATGGATAGGGAGGCTATCAACAATAAAGATGTGAGACCTATCATTTATTTAAGGGCCTGCTATGAATCAGGCACTCTTGAAATAGATAAATAATTCATTTCAATTTTCCCTAAATAGATCCTCAAATTCAATGCAATTCCAATAAAAATCCTAAAAGGATTTTACATGGAATTTGACAAGCTGATTCTAAAATCTATAGGAAGAAATTCCCTGGCAGTCCAGAGGCTGGGACTCTGCACTTCCACTACAGTGGGAATGGGTTCAATCCCTGGTTGCAGAACCAAGATCCTGCCTTCCACACAGTGAGGCCAAAAAAATAAAATAAAAACAATAACAATGTCCGATTGATTAAAAAAAAAGTGTGAAGTCCAAGGATAGTCAAGACACTTGGAAGATAAAATAATGAGGAGACTCATCTTACTCAATATCAAGATATAAAGTTAAAGAAATTAAGACAGTGATGGATAGGATCAGGAATGGATACAGAATCCAGTGCAAAGGAGAGAGAGTTCAGAAAATAACTGACACTTTCTAAAGAAGCAAGTGGCTCAGTGATAAAGAAGCAGGAGATGAAGGTTCAATCCCTGGGTCAGGAAGATCCCCTGAACACGGAAATGGCAACCCACTCCAGTATTCTTGCCTGGGAAATCCCATGGACAAAGGGGCCTGGCAGGCTGCAGTCCACGGGGCTGCAAGAGTCAGACATTACTTTACGACCGGACAACGACAACCAAGATCTTAAGATGCCATAATGCAGGTGGCACTATAGATCACTGGGAAACAAATGGATTGCTCAATAAAATATTGGAACACTTGATAATTGTATAAGAAAATCAAATTGAATTTCTACCTCAAATCACCATCAAAAATCAACTCTAAAAAAATAAATAAATAAACTTTAGATGCAAAAACATAAGTGAGAAAGGCAAAACTTCAATAGTTTTAGAAAAAGAATGGTAGGAGAATTTTTTATAACTTCGGAATAGAGTATATTTCTTAAGACACACAAAAAAGGCTAATTCCCCAAGAAAAAAGTAATTAACTTTGAATATCATAAAATTTAA